>CM071862.1:12546759-12560810 GCA_036759665.1 Gynandropsis gynandra | reverse complement strand
AACACCTCAAGTCATGCCCGCTCGGGTGGATTGGGAGTGCCCGGTCGGGCTAATTGCTACCAAACATCCCCGTAGCTTTGCACGACTCGGGCACTCAAGGAACACGACCTGGGAGGTGTGCCCGCTCGGGTGCATTTGGTGTGCCCGCTCGGGCTCATTCATGTCAAGAAAACCCCGTATGTTTGCACGACTCGGGCTGAAGATCTACACGGTCGGGCATGGTGCCCGCTCGGGCTCAAATGTGTGCAACACGGTCGGGCAAAGGGCTTGCACGAGCGGGTACAAGCTGTGCCCGCTCGGGTCCTTGGATCTCAACAAACTTTCCTAAGATCTAGAACGGAAAAATTAAAAGGAAAAGGATATCTGAAAGGGAGTATTCGAACCAGATTAGATCAGGAGGAGATAGAGAGACATTAGGGCAAGAGGAAGAAGGAAAAAAAAGACGGATCTACGGATCGGGAGCAAGGAGAATCTACCGAAGACATCGGTTTATGAATAGGGAGTCATCTCTTTCTATATCTATGTCGAATTTAGACTTCTCTTGTGTTTCCTTTTCTGTATTTATGTCTGAGTAGATCCTTTGCCATGGGTTAGAGAGATTTGCTATGTTGTAACGAAGTCTTATGCTTAATGAATGGTGGAACTTAATGCTTTCATTACCTGTACGCCACTTGAATGAATGAAATTGGTATCTATCATGTTTTCAGATTTCATGGTTGTTCTTAATGCTTTCTTTACTTGTACGCCACTTGATTGAATGATGTTAGGAGCCTAATAAACCAACGCCAGGGCATTAGACTTTGGAACTTAGCCATGATTTAGGGTTTAGCCGGTTTAGAATCTACGCCAGGTCAATCGGTTGAATCTAGGGATTAGGATAGCGGTCGTAATGCGTCTATGCATGTAAGATGCGCAATGGATACATTGGTATATGCATGCTAGATTGTGGACAAGTCTACGCCAGTCAGTTCCTGTAGGAGAGCTTGAATTCCCTGAATTCATGATAGTACCTTAGACCAATTATCTTTTTAGAACTTCGTTACTTCATTATGCAAACTCTCGATACCCATGGTGCTTAGCTATAATTTGATCTCATTGATTTAGTCTAGTCTAGTTCAATAACAATCTCAACTTTAGTCACCTCACACGTCTATTCAATTAGTTTAATAGCTCATTAGTCGCATCAATTCCTTGTGTTCGACCCTAGTTACTACACGATCCGTATTCTTGCGGAAGCGTTAGTCTAGGTTTTATAACTTGATATAACGCACATCAGCAATTTACATTGTTGTCAATGTGAAGATTCACACGAGGATCATCATACCCAACTGCTACAAGAGGAAAAAATTCTTTACACCTGAAGATCCCAGAGAGTGTATGATTATAAGGAATTCATTGAAATAGAAATGAAGGGTATGTAAGAAAGTGTATAGCCACTTACATCAACCACCATTTTATCGATTTCACAAATGTCAATATGTTCAACAGAAGAATGACGTGATACTTCCCGCAAAGCTCCACCAGCTCTCCTTCCAATGACTAACACCTTAAGAAGAGCAATATAAAGAAATCCACCTGCTTAAATGTTTAACTTATAAAGAAAAATCAGACAGTTATGATCATAACATATATTATTCCCATAATGATCAATAATATTAAAAACATTTTAATACTTATATTAATTCATATTTTCCGGTTCATGTCGTTGCGTAGTTATCCTTTAAATGTATAAATAAGGTTTATTAACACTTTGATCGTCATGTTCCGCAAACATCTACACCAATTGAATTTTAAAGACAATCAAGAAATTCAAATATAAGTATATTTAAAGAATCCCAAATTATGTCTATACCTCAATGAATATTTTTTCAATCATGTAATATATTAAATAGTCCTAAAATTTATGCAGGTACGGATAAAAAACAATCATGCGCAAAACTAATATCCAAAATATGCAATAAGTTTTTTCGATAAATTACTTTTTAAAATTTTAAATATGTTATGGATAAATCTCACTGTTATTTTACATTATATCATATACATCTATTGTTTAGACTTTTATATTGAAAATTAGAATTCATGTATTGGCTAATACATATATCATATGTCATAACAATATTTGAATTAATGAATTATATACAACACTTAATAAAAACGTAGTTTAATTATCACAAAACCACACAATGCGCGAGTATGATCTAGATTTTGATAAATGGTATTAAAAAATTAACAATTATATTAATTAATAAATGTTTTTTTGTTCATGTCGTTGAGTAATTATAGTTTGTAAATGTATCAATCATGTTTGTTAACACTTCCACTATCATGCTCTACAAATATCTACACCAATCAAAATCTAAAGACAATCAAGAAATTTGAACATAAGTTAGTATTAAAGATTGTCAACTTATGTTCATACCTCAATAATTTTTTTTAAATAATATTATAAATTAAATTTAGTCTTAAAAAATTATGGAGGTACGGGTAAAAAAAAAACAACCACGCGAAAAGCTCCAGTACAACCACTACCTCCAATAGGTTATGTTTTAAAATTTCAATGATATTATAAATAAATGACATTATTAGTTTACATTACATCTTATATATCTATTGTTTGAACTTTTACACTAAAAACTAGAATTTGTGTGTTTGTATTGAACGATACATATATCAAATATCATAACAATTTGAATTAATGAATTATAACGTTTAAAAAACATACAATGTAGTTATTACAAAACCGTGCAACGCGCGAGTATCATCTAGTTAATTTAATAAATTATATTTTTTGGACGGAAAATATATTATTAATTTCAATACGCACTAAAATATTACAAGAATTTCACTTCATCTTGCATGATAAGTTTCAAACTTGAAATTTTCAGTCTCTACATTTAAAAAAAACTCTCTTAAAAAATTTAAAGAATCTTGCTCTCTTCCATATATTATTATTATTATTATTATTATTATTATTATTATTAATAATTTTGGTGTACATACGTTTACAATGTGTGGTACAACGTGTGTATAAAGTTGGGCACATGATGTACACAACGTGTGGTATTCTTGTAATTATTATCATTAGATACTACTATTATTAATATTATTAGTTTTTAATACTATTATTACTAGGTATAGATCCTGCGTGTTGCACAGGTTTTCCTAACTAAATTTACCGTTTTATTTTAAAAATACTTATTATAATGAATATTTTTAGGGTTAGGTAAAATATTCGAAATATTCGTATCCGATTCGTATTCGAACCGAAAATTCAAATATCGCTAATACAAATACAAATACAAATAGTAGAATCAGATATTCGACAAATACAAATATAAATACAAATAATAAACTCCCTTATCCGAACTATTCATATCCGTAAGTATTAAATAGAAAATTTAGTTAATATATGGATATATATATATAACAAAATTGATTTTAATGATCAAACTGGAAATAAAAACATTATTAATCTGATTTAAACATTTGTTATATAAATATATATAGCCAAATATGTAATATATTTATGATGGGAGGACTAAAATATCAAATACTAAAATAATATTATTGAATATTTAATTTATACTCAAGATTGATTCTAATCCAAACGGGTTGGATAATGTTATAGAGACATTAAAATATATGAAAAAATATAGAACTCACTAAATATATAACTTTTTGAGAATTTTATTTTAGTGTGTAATCTAACAATTTGTTTCATTGTTTTAGGTGAATTGACGATGTTTGTAGAATCATCCACGAAACTAAATTTAAATGACTGGTGTGGAGATGAATGTGAAGATTTGGTGTTTTGTTTTATTTATGTTATGTATATTTGTATCTTTACGCGATTTGAAATTTTAGTTTTAGCTTATATTTGATGATTATTGATTTTTTTTATTGAAATGTTTTTATATATTTTTTATACGTTAAAAAAATTTAGGTTCAAATATGAATATCCGTATATCCGACGGATATCCGTATATTCGACAAATATTCGTATTTACAAATATCTGAATATACAAATACAAATACAAATACTAAATTTAGATATTCGCCGAATACAAATACAAATACAAATAGTCCAATATTCGCAAATATCCGTTATTTGCCCAGTCCTAAATATTTTAATGTAATGTGGTGATAATTTGTAGATGTACATGATAATCCAACAATATGATTAATTAAAATATTTTGTTGAAAAAGTTTGAATTGATAATTTAAAATAATAAAGAAAAATTCATTGTATTAAGTATATTTGGTTGAATAATAAATTTTATTTAAAAGGGTAAACGATATAATTTATATATATAATGTGAACAGAAAAATTTGATTTGTTGATAATATTATAGGATGTTTTTGCCATGATCGTTTTTTATCATTATCTGTATAATTTAAAAAAAGACTGATTGGAATTAAATCATAATGTCAATATTATTATTGTGATTTGCTTGTATTTTGCATTTGAAAAACTTACTTTTTTTTTAATTTCCTAACTATTTTAGGGTATTATTCGTGTAGATCTTTGTAGAACAAAATGGCCGAAGTGTTAAAATGTCCGAATCATAGGTTTTAAAAGAAAACTCACATGACAATATTAAATTTTAGACAAATATTAATTCATATAAATTTTAAATGGTGGTTTTTGGGTATATACCGTTAATTATTTTTGGAATAACACGAGTGAAAACCAAAAAAATTTCTTTTACAATAATCTTCGACATATTCAACTCGAAGTTATTGCAAGTTCATCTCATATTGATAGTTTGATGATTTCGTTTTTTTAAGATTTTAATGTCAATGAACTATTAAAAAGAAATAACATAATATGTTAATAAATTTATATTATTTAAAGACTTACCTATTTCATAAAGGCCATATATTTTATAAATGTTACAAGACATAAAAGAAACATGAAGTCGATAACGGTTCTCATATATTTTTTTAGTGGTGATAATAGTTTATCATATATATTTCGTGAATATTGATAATATAGAAATTTTATAAGAGTTGTTATCACAGAAAGAAATATATCTACAAAGTATATTGTGTCAATATCACGAAATATATTTTGTTGATATATAAATAGAGATTGTAAGCATATGATAAATAGTATGAAAACAATACGGCTAAACAACCCTTCGCATAGAGCAAAGATTTTCCATTAATTGTTAAATTTTAAAAAATAGAATGTTCAACAATATAGCTTTTCACTAATATATATATATATATATATATATATATGCAATATACGTGCTTACACCTCATCTAGACACCATTAAAACTTCTCGTTCGTGATTCTAAACTATAAGAGTTCTTGTTACTTGTAGCAACCCTCGGATGCACCTGCTAGTCGTCTTAGTAAAGCATTAACCATCCATCATAAAATTGCTATTCCATTATCAAGAATAACACCCATGTATAACAATTATGCTTCAAATGAAACCAAGATTAAAATTTGACATGGAGATTCAATCATACCTTTAGGTCACCATCACGATTGACACGAAATAGAGTTGACCTTCTTGCCAACAATTTTGGAAGATGGCATGATGTTTTCCAAGTCAAATTAACTATCAACATTTACAAAAACACCTATTTGTGCAGTTAGAACCAAGTCCTCCAAGAGCACAATGATCGAAAAAAAATCTTAATGTTTTTAAATGAAAGACAATATATAAAAAATGATTAAACGGTCAAACGAATTCTTTAAATACATATTAGAAAAAAAAAGTGCAACGAAACATAAGAGAAATAATATTACATGAGAGAGATACTTGGAAAATTTCATTAAGATCATTGCAATACCTCACACGAGCATTCGGGCTAATGTTGAAGAAATCACAATAACACATATCGGGTTACCCATGTATAAAAATTAGAAAACAATTCGCTAAACATTCGCCATAATCACAAAACCTACCTCCAAAACCACCCATGGATGTCGTACAAGGATCCGAACCATAATCACCGCTGCCATAACCATAATCTCCATATCCATTGTAACCTACATTGAAGATCACATTTAAGGAACCATAACCTATTTCAATGACCCTACATTGAGCATCACATTTGCAATAACTCTAGCTCAAAATTCTTGGAAACCAAGTTCAATAGATTCATAATACCAATACTAATTGAAACTTATAGTTTATCAAGCACCATACCAATTCTCACGCATTTCTTGTACACCTTAATACGAAAACTGACGATGGAGAAACCTTAGGTATGAGTGACAAACATGGGTGAACCTCTATATCAAGATGATAGATTATTAACCTTTGAAGAAGTTTAGAGTAAAACTCGATTGATTATCTCCTAAGTAGTTGATGTGGAAGATAAGATCTACTCGATTAAAAATTGGTCCACTTTGAGAGGCGTAAAATGCAGCCCGTTCTAAGAGTATTAATAAAGAAGGAAAATGAAAGAGGTTGACAAATCTCACGAAACTGATTTTGAAGCTGTTGAGTTGCCATTGTCCCTCATAAGCTTTGACGTACATATAATGGTGCCACAACCTGTAATTGATCTTTTGTATTATACAGTAAGTAACTAAGAACCACAAAACATTGTTTGTATTCTACATTACCTAACCATATCAATTCTAACGTTGTCGGCTGAGCTATGATTTACGTGTAATTAGCATGTTCTAGAGTTGTTATCTTATCGATCCCAAGTCATTAAGATATGAAAAATCCTTGTACACATATATGAATATAACAATCACGAAAAAGTGGATTGTTTGAAGGTGGACTCTTTGAGTAACCTTGACGTGAGAGTGTTCTTAAGCTAATCGATGAACTCATCACCAATCAGTAAACATTGCAAATTTAGAAGATTCACATCAATTAGGTAAGCCACAATAACAATGGATATCTCAAACTATACATTGAATCACGAACAAAAGAAAAGGATTGGAAATCAATAACATAGATCTTCACCAATCAGTAAGTGTTGCAACTTTAGAAGATTCTTTGATCATCAATTAGAAACAACTCCGCCATGTAAAATACCAATAAGGTAAGGTTAGGGCGAGACAACAATAAAAACACACATTTCCGAACAAACTGCGGTTTTTTTGGGAAGAATGGATGTGATATGTAACCATGAAGTATGACCATGTTGTAAGATTCCTCATACCCAGTATAATATATGTCGAACATAAGAAATCTAAAATCTTATGAGGTTTATCTTTTAGCCACCTTATTGTGACATCTACATACATTCAGAACCCATATCATAACTTCTAATAATTTCCATCATCTGGATAACAACAAATAAAACTTGTGCAGGTTTTAAGATATTAGAAACTCATTGATAGTCTAAGAACCAAAAAGAAAGAGCTAAACATGAAACAATATCAAATATGATAGAGAAGCTCGTTTGTTGTTCCGTTGACACAATATTTTAGCCAATGAATGAGTTGATCCAACCTACTCGAGTGATTCACATTTAGATAGTTAGGATTCATACCAAAACTACAAGCTTATTTGAAAGAAAAAACGTCACGAAAACAAGACCTAGACTTAATGAAATGACATTCTCTTTTTACAACTAAAACATGAAGTCTTTCAAATTACATGGCAGCCAATTCTTCACGATAAATGTCAAGGAATCATAAAAGATTCAACAAACTGGAAGTTTAGAATTCGGTTGGACCAAAAAATGAATTAGAATCAATAAACAAAAATGATAAAAAAAATTTATATCCATTTGATGTTTCAACATCATATCTTGGTCCCGATTCTCACATTTTTCACCATTGTTTATATAAATGCAAAAACTACTACAAAAATACCTGCAATATTCAACAATGACCTATCATTGTGTAGTTGAGAAGAGTAGAAATAAATGATACCAATTAATTAAGAATAAAAGAATTTCCGATCTAACGTTGAAATCTAAACCAATAAAAGTACATTACCATTCTTAGGTTTTGAAACAATTCTTTACCCTAGAAACCATGAATTAACACTCTCAAGATATTTGATTGATCGAGCCTGCCAAATTCTAAACACAAAGAGAAATTGTTAACAACATACCTGTGTTATCAATCCCAGTAAGCTAAATCTCAAATATGGTAGTAGATAAAAGCAAATATACTTTTCAATGTTGTTGTACCGAACATATAGAAAGCCAAAGAAACGAAAGCATAGAACTACCTTCAATGAAAGTGGAGGATTGACTAAGGAATGATTTGATACTGTCCTTACAAACAAATCAAATGCAGACATACACCAACAAAACATAAACCAATTGTGATAAACACCATAGCAGATAAAGAAATCAAAATTGTAGAACATACGTTCATTTAATGCGCCATGAATTACCTCGACAAAGAGAAATCATCATTGCTTTGTTGGAAGCAACATCATCTTTAACCATATTCCCAACAGCTTTAATATAAGCCTACAAGAGACGGGATAAAGAATTAACTTAATTTCAAACAAAAGAAATAAAACGTTCATATTAAAAGGTATGATGCAAAAAAGCCAATGAAGGCATACATTAAAAAGAAGGTAAACTCCTAAAGGAAAAAATGACCTATAACCAGCAATATAATGTGGAAAAACTAGAAAAAGATTATTTGCACGATGGGTTACATTACTTTTTGGTTCAGAGGATTACCAACTAAGTATCCATGAATCTAGCTATGAATGTCAAGACTTGCGAATAAACAGCTAGATTCTCTTAGCCATCCCTTGCTTTCTCTTTTAATGCATCTATATCTCAAGACCTACGAATAAAAGGAATAAAGTAGAAGAACAAAATGACCTATAAGCAGCTATATAATGTAGAAAACCCAGAAAAAAGATTATTTGCAAGATGGGTTACATTACCTGTTGGTTCACGACATTACTAACTATGTATCCTTGAATCTAGCTACGAATCTCAAGACTTGCAAATAAACGGCTAGATTCACTCAACCATCCCTTGCTTTCTCTTCAATGTAACTATATCTCAAGACCTGCTAATAGAGATTTAACTTATCTCAACTAAAAGCACAGACTAACGTAGATGAGAGGATGCTTGTACCGCTGAATAAAGAACCAGACACTGCAATTCGATATCCCTTTTACTAATGCTTTGATGCATATGACGAATAGGAAAAAAAATTAACCCATTCTCTGACATTCATCAAATCATTACACATGGTATTCTAAATTATCTCCTTGTAACCCTGTTGAGTGAAGATGCAAGAATGCTTACTTTTCTCTATCTTTGACCATTGTTCACATCCATTTAAACAGTTATTACAACCACATACACCAGCTCACCAAGTCTCAAATTTTTTGCATGCATCTCCACTAAATTTGTAATGTTCTTCTCCTTATGTATATCTGTAAATTTAATGTTCCCGCGGTCATTGGCCATATGCAACTTAACTTGAAACCAGGAAGTGTTCGATCTATTACATAATTTAAACCCTAATCTGCTAATTTATCGAACTTCCGCTCTAAATCCAAAAGAATCCAACATGTAATTGTTGTTTCAGAGGACTCCGACAGCCATGAGCTGCGAAATCAAGCCCTCCATCTCTGTCTTACCGTCGATTTAGTGCAAGCGGTGAAAGGTAAATGCTCAACTCCCACGAATTGTATTAGAATGGTAGAAATTAGGGTTGAACTTACAGAGAAAGGGGGAATACAGAGTGTTAGGGTTTCAGAATTGAGTGAATAATGCCTTAGTATTGATTCATCCGTTTTACATGATTTATATGGGTTCTACCCATTACAAAATTAGGATCCTACTCTAGCGATTATAGTGTTTGATTCTTTGCCATTTTTAGGCACAAAAACATGTCAGACGACATGTACACACACTGGTTTGTTTGTTCTTCATCTGGAGTATTTTAGGTAGTAGCTTCACTCCAGTGCTTCCTCTTTGTTTCCCCTTTAGTATGTTGTCCCTCCTAATAGCTTCTGTTGTCCTCTTGAGCCTGATTCTAACCGTTGTCCTTCTGCCATCATGCACTCTTCCTCGTCTTCTTGTTCTGCATTTTCTTGTTGCTGATCATCGTCTTCTTCAGATTTCTGAAGGTGCTTAGCTACTTCAGTCTCCCTCCTGAGCATCTTCGGCACAACCCCTAGCTTCCTCCTGAGTTCCTTAAACCTCTTAGTGACTAGTGACTTAGTTAGGATGTCTGCAACTTGTTCCTCTCCTGGGATGAACTTCAATTGAATAATCCCATCCGTGACAGCTTCCCTCACAACATGAATTTTGATTTGAATATGCTTCGTTCTTTTATAATCAACCAGGTTTCTTCCAATTGCAATAGCTGACATACTATCAGTGTAAATTTCCACACTCCTGCTCATATCATATCCAAACTCTTCCAATAATCTTTTCAACCACACAATGTGATTTGTGGCTAGGGACAAGGCTATGTACTCAGTCTCTGCAGCTGATTGGGCAATAATACTGTGTTTTTTAGTAGCCCACGAGAACACCGCACTTCCAATGTTAAAACAATACCCATTCGTGCTCGTTGGATCATTCAGACTTCCAGCAAGATCTGAATCCGAATATCCAACTAAACCAAACGTTTCAACACTATTGAACATAAGTCCATAGTCTTTAGTTTTAGATACATACCTCAATACACGTTTGGCTTCTTGCAGACTCCTTTCGGTGGGATTTGCATTACTTCTTGAGAGATAGGAGACTAAAAATGCTATATCTGGCCTTGTGGCTGCCAGATATAACAACCCTGCTACCATACTCCTATATTTTGTTGGATTTGTAAACTCAACTCCTTCTTCAGCATTCTTCCCATAAGGTGTGAGTGGGGTACTCACACCTTTAGAGTTTCGCATCCCAAATCTGTCCAATACTTGTCCTGCATACTTGGCTTAACTTAGAAATACTCCCTCCTGCACATAACTCACATCAAAACCAAGAAAATATTTCAGCCTTCCCAAGTTGCTCATCTCAAACGTTTGACTCAACTTCTTCTTGAACTCCTCTATCAACATTTCATCACTTCCAATGATGATTAAATCATCAATGTATAAACAAATTACCAGAACCTTCTTCCCCTTCTTTTTTAGATACATCGATGCATCACAATTACTTCTTATGCATCCCTCACTTATAAAAAACGAGTCGAGTCTATTTTACTGTACCAAGCTTTCGAAGCTTGTTTCAACCCATACAAGGCCTTCCTTAACCTCAACACCTTGTCTTCAGCTCCATCAACCTCATATTCCAGAGGCTGACTTACATAAACTTCTTCTGATATCTCTCCACTTAAAAACGTAGACTTGACATCTAGCTGATGCAAGTTCCATTGAGCTGCCACTGCTATAACAGTCCTAATCGTGTCATGCCTAGACACTGGAGCAAACATTTCACCGTATTCCACTCCATTGGTTTGAGTGAACCCACGAGCCACTAATCTGGCCTTGAGCTTCTGAACCTTCCCGTTCTCATCAGTTTTTATTTTATAGATCCATTTTACACTGATTACCTTCTGGTTTTCAGGTAAATCAGTGAGCTCCCAAGTCCCATTTTTGTTAATCGTCTCCATCTCCGTGTCCATAGCATCTCTCCATCCCTTCTCGGTTACAGCTTCTTCAAATGAGTTGGGTTCCTCCATTGTAAGATAACACCCCTCATACACCTTATATGACTCGTCACTTCTCGGCTCAGCATCTTCATAAACATCACTTAACCGTCTCATTCTTTGTACCAGTCTTGAGGAACTCCCATTGGTTCCTCCTCCTTCTCTACTTCTTGATGGTGTTTGACTGAGTCTAAAAGGAATAGGTGAGAATTGAGGTGCTCCCCCACTCCCTCTAGAACTCTGTCCGCTTTGAGGTGTTGCTGGTACTGAATAGGTTGGTTGTGTATTCACTTGCTGTGGATGCCCTCCAAAAATGTAGCTTGGAATCACAAACTACTCCCTTGTTTCAGTTTGTGTATCAAGTTCCAGCCTTTGTTTTCTTCAAACACCACATCCCTTGCCACATCCACTTTGCCAGAGCTGAGTTTGTACAATCTACACCCCTTATTCATGATGTTGTAACCCACAAAAATAGCCTTTTTAGACCTTGCATCCAATTTTCTTCTTTGTTGTGATGGTATCATCACATGGCAAAGACACCCAAACACACGGAGATGGCTCACAGAGGGTTTGTGGCCACTCCAAACTTCCAAAGGTGTCTTGTCCTTCAACGCCCTTGTAGGCATCCTGTTCTGTAAATAAGCTGAAGTAAATACCCTTTCAGCCTAAAATCTATTCGGTAACCTCTTGTCCTTCAACATACTTCGTGTCATGTCTAGGACGGTTCTATTTCTTCTATCTGCTACTCCATTCTGCTGTGGAGAGTAAGCAACACTAAGTTGTCGTTGAACACCATGTTCCTCCAGAAAATCATTTTAACTCCTTAGTGTTGAACTCCCCTCCTCTATCAGACCGCAACTTCTTAATTTTCTTTCCCATCTGATTCTCCACCAGAGAGCCAAACTTCTTGTAGATGCCAAACACATCTGATTTTAATCTCACAAAGTAGACCCACAACATGTGGGAATAATCATTCGTCAATGTTAGAATATACAGACTTCCATCAAGTGATGGAGTCCGCAGAGGACCACACAAATTAGTGTGGATGAGGTCCAAAATTCCCTTGGACTTAGCTTCAGATTCCTTAGGAAACTCCTCCATAGTTTGTTTCCTTTGAACACATGCCTCACACACCTCCTTAATCTCTGGTTTGCATCTTCTGCAAATTATGCAATCCTGCATGTCCGGAATGCCGGGGACCAAGAAAACCTCCCTGATTGTTCTCTTGCCCTTCTTAGTAACCACTTCAATGTCCCATTTAGCTTCAGTCACAAGGGTTGTTCCATTGCCAACCCTTATAGGAACCTTAAACGTTCTGCCCAACGTAGTAAAATATCCTTCTTCACGGCTCATGTGATTCGTCACCCCACTATCTATGAGCCACATCATCATCAAACTTCTGATGTGCTACGTGAGCTGCAGTGAATAGAGAGTTATCATCCTCCTACTCCTCTCTATTCATCTGAGCTTGGTTTGATCCAGGTCTCTTAGACCTGCAATCTCTTGAAAAATGGCCAGGTTTTCCACATGTGTAACATTCTTTTTTAGTCTTGAAAGGCTTGGAACTTTCAGACTTATCTCCTTGCCCTTGTTTCCGAAATAACACTGTGATTCCACATGGTTATCTTTTTTTACAAATCTCACAAAACTTCTTACTCTTAAACATGAAATATGGTTTCCCATAACCTTTCTTACTTGTGTTACCCTTCTACACAAATTTTTGTGGCTTAGCCTTAGCTTGAAAAGCTCTTTCCATCCATCCATTCCTCTCATCCAATCTAAACTCCTGAGATTGTAAAGCTATCACCAGCTCTCTTATAGTCAATGTAGAGAGATCCTTCATTTGTTCAATGACTCCCACGTAGGGATCAAAACGTTCTTGCAACGAACACAGCATCTTGGATACAAGTACATCTTCTTTTATGTCATCACTGAAAGCTTTCATCTCATTACTTAGCTCAATGATTTTGTTAGCAAAATCCTTGATGCTCTCCTTCTCTCCTTGCTTGAGAGTGTAATAATTTGCTCTTAGCCTCTGCAACTTAATCATCGCAGCTTTCGGGTCACCTTGGAACCTTTCCTTCAATAAATCCCATGCAGCCTTTGAGGTATCACATATTGATAACACCCCCATCCCGGAACTACCTCGAGACTAGGGGTGTCCACCATCACCTCCAAGAGGTGGTTACACGTGTCATCGCTCAAACGCATTTATAAAACAAATATAAATGATTTATTCCAAGATAAGAATGGTCCAGACCAAATAGCAAAACAAATATGTAAATATCATAGTCACGATAAATAAAATAAATACGAAATGCAAACTAAAACTCATCGAGACCTCGTGCACGCCTCTCCCATCAGTCCGCTCTGAACCTTCATGTTGCTGCTCAACCTCATTACTTTTTCTCATCGCCATATCCTGTCCATCCACGACAGCCCACAAATAGGGTGAGTACGAAATACGCACTCAGTGAGATCAATA
>CM071862.1:12535767-12546516 GCA_036759665.1 Gynandropsis gynandra | reverse complement strand
ACCAGCTATCAATACACACTAAAAATCTCGCAAGGTCACAACGTACCGCAGCTATCAGTACCATACAACGCTCCGTCGCTCGAAAGGTTACCACAACCATAACACGGTACGATGCTGGCAGATCCACTGATCTGACTAACTCGACGATCCGTCGCTCGCAAGGTTACCACAACCCCAACATGGTATGACGCTGGCCCAGATCCAAGTGTCGCAATACTAACTTCATCGACCCGATACTCCTCAGGTGACAACTCTCACAAACGCGCTCGCACACGCATTCATCCGAAGGTTCGAGTGTGAAATCACCCGATTGAGCACACTAACAAGATATTCACTCGGTTTAAACACCGAACCCAAATATCGACGTTCTCCGACCCCAACCCTTGGTCGCACGTCAGTTCTCTAGATCATCTCTAGTCACTTATACAACTCATATACTTATCATCAATTCTCATACGACAAATTTAGGGTTTTAATCCAATTCCATTTGTAGCATCTCATTTTTCCCATTATGATCCTATAAATTCTATCGTGATCATGGCTCATTTTAAAAATATAATCTCTTCCATATATTGATGAAAAATCCGAAATTAGGGTGGAGAAAATCATCACCTTAGTTTCCCGACGATTTGACGATTCTTGATATTATCGCTAACAACAACACCAATCAATCCTTCCCTATTATAGAACCATTCAATCAATAAATTTCCATAATATAAATCTTCGAATTAAGGAAATAATCACAAAAAATTAACTAGAGATTTACCACAATCTCGATTAGAATTTACCCACGAAGAACGTGATGAAAATCTTCTCCAATTTCTTCTCTTTTTTTTTTTCTCTTTTCTCCTCTCTTCTTCTTTCTTTCTTCTCTTTCTCTTTTTTTCCCTTTTCCTATTGCACCACACGACTGCCCTCTTTTTTTCTTAACCCTAATTGAATTAATATATATATATATATATATATGTGGTTGTGTTAAGCACCTTCCTATTTAAGAGGATCTTACAATTTTCCCCCACTACAAAGGAATTCGTCCTCGAATTCTACATATTTGCTTCTAAGGCATCATTTGTATTTAATGAACAGAAGAACCATACAACTCATCTTCAAACAACTCAGGATACTCATGTCTCATATCCTCCTCTAATTCCCATGTTGCTCCTTCCACGCCATGATGTTCTCACACAACCTTTATCATCGGAATTTGCCTACATCTCAACTGTTTCACTTGGTGATCCACAATGCGTATTGGACGTTCTTTATATGTTAAGTCCTTTCTCAAGGATTTTGGTGGCTCATCAAGTATCTTCTCTGGTACTGATAAAGACTTATGTAACAATGATACATGAAACACATCATGTATTCCCTCTAAAGCTGAGGGAAGCTCCAATAGATAGGCCACTACCCCAATTCGCTCAATCACTTTAAACGATCCCGTGAACCTTGGTGATTGCTTGTTCACTCGACTCCCACCCGATCTCCCTCGCCTCGCTTGAATTCGTAAATACACCATATCTCCAATGTTAAACTCAACATCCTTTCTCTTTAGAGCAACATAACTCTTCTGACGATCCCGAGACGTCTTCATTTTCATCTTAACAATTCTTATCTTTTCCATGGTCTCCTCGACAATCTCTGCTCCGAAGATAGATCTCTCCCCCACTTCAGTCTAGCACAAAGGTGTACGACATGGTCGCCCGTATAAAGGTTCATATGGTAGCATCTCATTGCTAGCATGATAGCTATTATTGTATGCGAACTCAACAAGTGGTAAATGATTCTCCCAACTACCAGGCCACTCTAACGCACATGCTCGTAATAGATCCTCAAGCGTCCTTATAATTCTCTCAGACTGTCCGTCTGTCTTTGGATGATATGCGGTGCTGATGCGCAATTTGGTTCCTAACTCTTTTTGAAATGCCTGTCAAAGACGTGAGGTGAATCTCCCATCTCGATCTGACACAATGCTCGATGGAACCCCATGAAACTTCACAATTTGCGCAATATATATCCTGGATAGCTGATTCACATCAAAAGTCTTCTTTATCGGAATGAAATGAGCCGATTTAGTTAGTCGATCCACAACCACCCAAATAGTATCTTTGCCACTTTGTGTCCTTAGAAGACCCGTCACGAAATCCATGGTAATATGGTCCCACTTCCATTCAAGGATTGGTAGACTTTGTAATTTCCCGCCCGGTACTTGTTGCTCCGTTTTGATTAATTGACACGTTGGACATTTCGCCACCCATCGACAATGTCCTTCTTCATCCCTAACCATTGATAAAGTTGGCAAACATCCCGACACAGCTTCGTCGATCCCGGATGAATCGAAAACTTAGATTGATGAGCTTGGCTCAAAATCTCTTCTCTGATCCCTAGATCCTTCGGTACACAAACTCGACCACAAATCATCATTAGATCGTCTTCCCTGATCTGATACAATTTGTACCTCGGGTCTTGCTGATTATTACGAATCTTCTGTAATCTCTTATCGAATAATTGTGATGTAAGAATTCTACTCAATATACCAGCCTGATTTACGGCTTGCAAACCGACACTTTCGGACTCAGTTTGCATTGCCGCTAGTCTCAAAGCACTTATCTGGCTAATCAAATCCTCGAATTCTTGCATAGCTGAAACCTCAACTCTTTTATGGCTCAATGCATCTGCAACAACATTTGCCTTCCCCGGATGGTATGTGATATCCACCTCGTAGTCTGCGACAAACTCCATCCACCTTCTCAGACGCAGATTCAACTCTGGTTGCGTAAATATGTATTTTAGACTTTTGTGGTCCGTAAAAATCTGTACCTTCTCCCCATAAAGATATGCCCTCCAAATCTTTAATGCGAAGACCACAGCTTCCATCTTTAAATCATGAATCAGATAATTCTCTTCATGCTTACGTAACTACCTTGATGCATAAGCAATCACGTGATCTCCCTACATAAGTACACATCCTAATTCTGTCTTTGACGCATCCGTGTAGACTATGTATGGAATCCCTGGTTGTGGTAAGGCTAACACTGGGGTTTTCGTTAGTTTATCTTTTAGCTACTTGAAAGACTTCTCACAATCTTCATTCCAAACAAAAGGTACACCTTTTCCCGTAAGTCTTGTCATTGGCTTTGCTAGGCTAGCAAAGTTCATAATAAAACGTCGATAGTACCCTACTAATCCTAAAAAGCTCCTTATCTCTGTTACATTTTTCGGTTGTTTCCAACTTATAATCGCTGACACCTTCTCAGGATCGACAGAAACTCCTTCCTCCGATACGACATGTCCCAAAAATCCAACACGTCTCTTCCAGAAACTGAACTTTTTCAACTTCGCAACAATCGTTGTTCTCTAAGACGCTCTAACACTAAGCGTAAATGTTCCTCGTGTTCCTCTAGGCTCTTGGAGTAGACCAGAATGTCATCTATAAATACAATAACGAAACAATCCAAGTAGTCCCAAAACACATTGTTCATTAGCTTCATGAACGCAGCAGGGGCATTAGTCAACCCAAATGGCATGACCGCAAATTCATAATGCCCATATCGAGTTCGAAATGCGGTCTTTCTAATATCACCTTCTGCAATTGGAATCTGATGATATCCCGATGCTAAATCTATCTTTGAGAACCAAGTTGCACCTCTCAACTGATCTAATAACTCATCAATCCTCGGTAGTGGATAACGATTTTTCACAGTGACTCTATTTAGAGCCCTACACTGAGATGATTTGAATCCCTTGACTTGATCGAATTCCTTAACAATATGTGTTGACCATGCATAAATGTAGGAACGCCAACTCCATCGCTCCACACACAATGTGCGACACATATTTTAGCTCAAAAGGTTATTTGAACCTAACCCAAGGAATTCAATGCTCTAGACATTCCTTTAGGTTTTATCTCACAAGAAAATCCCTTCAGCCACCAAATATCAGAACTCAATATTCAACTCAATCTCTCTAATCAACATCTTGATAACTAAAAGATCCTTCCAAGTCGAAATATTTATTCACCCCCTTATGGAAGATATCATACATCTATATTATATCTTAATACTGAATCGAGTCATGTGATTCATGGCATAAAAAGAAGCTGACATCTCCACTTGTCTTTGATTCATCAAAGTAGGCGGTAAAAGTTTATTTGATAGTGATAATAATATTCTTAAATTCTCTTTTCGGTCATGTTGTCCTTTTTCTAGTAGTAACTCTTTCAAGACTTCCCTTATGATATCTTTATTCAACTTTCGAACCTTCGTCATAACCAAAGAGACTTTGTATGCTCTATGACAAGATCCAGCCAATCATTCTCGATACAATCCATAAAATACGGTTAACCATTTAGCCTTCCATGCTTAGAACCTCAACTTAACACTTCAAGTCATGCATACTAAGGTCTCGTGACTTTATTAAAACATTCGCAAAAACACTTTGAAATCCAGTGAAACGATAAATACGAAAAATGAAAACCAGAGCTCTGATACAAATTTGTACACCCCCATCCCGGAACTACCTCGAGACTAGGGGTGTCCACCATCACCTCCAGGAGGTGGCTACACGTGTCATCGCTCAAACGCATTTATAAAACAAATATAAATGTCCAAGATAAGAATGGTCCGGACCAAATAGCAAAACAAATATGTAAATATCATAGTCATGATAAATAAAATAAATACGAAATGCAAAATAAAACTCATCGAGACCTCGTGCACGCCTCTCCTTCATGTTGCTGCTCAACCTCATTACTTTTTCTCATCGCCATATCCTGTCCATCCACAACAGCCCACAAATAGGGTGAGTACGAAATACGCACTCAGTGAGATCAATACGTGTACGTACTCTGTGCCACGTATTCTCCCGCTCGAACTGAATCTCATAAAATAATGATATATCCAAAGTCTAAACTAAAGATATACAGATAACTCTACCCAACCCGACTAAGTATCCAAAGTCTAAGACTAGTACCATACTAGATCATAACACATAGAATCCACGTGACTCTAGCTCGGGCATACGCTCGCAAAGTCCCAAGGACCCCAGCACACTGAAAATCTCGCAAGGTCACGACATACCCTAGCTATCAGTACAATACACTGAAAATCTCGCAAGGTCACAACGTACCCCAGCTATCAGTACACACTGAAAATCTCGCAAGGTCACAACATACCGCAGCTATCAGTACCATACAGCGCTCTGTCGCTCGAAAGGTTACCACAACCCCAACACAGTACGACGCTGGTAGATCCACTGATCTGACTAACTCGATGCTTCGTCGCTTGCAAGGTTACCACAACCCCAACACGGTGTGACGCCGGCCCAGATCCAAGTGTCGCAATACTAACGTCATCGACCCGATACTCCTCACGTGACAACTCTCACAAACGCGCTCGCACATGCCTTCTTCCGAAGGTTCGAGTGTGAAATCACTCGATCGAGCACACTAACAAGATATTCACTCGGTTTAAACACCGAACACAAATATCGATGTTCTCCGACCCCAACACTTGGTCGCACGTCAGTTCTCTAGATCATCTCTAGTCACTTATACAGCTCATATACTTATCATAAATTCTCCTACGACAATTTAGGGTTTTAATCCAATTGCACTTGTAACGTCTCATTTTTCCCATTATGATCCTATAAATTCTATTGTGATCATGCCTCATTTTAAAAGTATAATCTCTTCCATGCCTCATTTTAAAAATATAATCTCTTGCATATATCGATCACAAATCCGAAATTAGGGTGGAGAAAATCATCACCTTAGTTTCCCGACGATTTGACGATTCTTGATATTATCGCTAACAACAACACCAATCAATCCTTCCCTATTATAGAACCATTCAATCAATAAATTTCCATAATATAAATCTTCGAATGAAGGAAATAATCACAAAAAATTAACTAGAGATTTACCACAATCTCGATTAGAATTTACCCACGAAGAACGTGATGAAAATCTTCTCCAATTTCTTCTCTTTCTTTTTTTTTCTCTTTTCTCCTCTCTTCTTCTTTCTTTCTTCTCTTTCTCTTTTTTTCCCTTTTCCTATTGCAGCACACGGCTGCCCTCTTTTTTTCTTAACCCTAATTGAATTAATATATATATATATATATGTATGTATATATATGTGGTTGTGTTAACCACCTTCCTATTTAAATGGATCTTACAACTGGTGGTTGGTTCGGCATTTTTAAAACTTCTCTTCTTGTGTTGTTCCTTGTTCAACGTCTAGTGTTGTATTTTGTGTTGTATTTTGTGCCCTTATGCTTCCTCACGGCCTTGAGAACCGGTGAGGCTCTGATACCACTGTTGATTCAAAGGACTCCGGCAGCCATGAGCTGCGAAATCAAGTCCTCCATCTCCGTCTTACCATTGATTTAATGCAAGCGGTGAAAGGTAAATGCTCAACTCCCACGAATTGTATCAGAATGGTAGAAATTAGGGTTGAACTTAGAGAGAAAGAGGGAAAAACAGAGAGTTAGGGTTTTGGAATTTGAGTGAATAATGCCTTAGTATTGATTCATCCGTTTTACATGATTTATATGGGTTCTACCCATTACAAAATTAGGATCCTACTCTAGCGATCATAGTGTTTGATTCTTTGCCATTTTTAGGCACAAAAACATGTTAGACGACATGTACAGACACTAGTTTGTATGTTCTTCATCTGGAGAATTTTAGGTAGTAGCTTCACTCCAGTGCTTCCTCTTCGTTTCCCCTTTAGTATGATGTCCCTCCTGACAGCTTCTATTGTCCTCTTAAGCCTGGTTCTAACGGTTGTCCTTCTACCATCATGCACTCTTCCTCTTCTTCTTGTTCTGCATTTTCTTGTTGCTGATCACCGTCTTCTTCAGGTTGCTGAAGGTGCTCAGCTACTTCAGTTATGAACCTTCTCAACAGTACGTTAGATATGTAGACAAAATGTAAGCTTTCCCAGGAACCACTACATGGAACTCAATCCAATGTATAAAAACTTGGTCTATATTCGAATCTCAGTTCCTTTTCATCTCCCATGAACATTTCGACGGAATTGGGTGTTGTGCAACAAACAAACAAAACCCAAAACCCAACAGATTTATGTACGAAAACATAAACTCTCTAAAGATAAGTTGATTATCCGTTTGTCTAGAAAACTCAAATAACCTACGAATTGAGTGAAAACTGAAGAACCTATCACATACCATGGTGGATATCTCTCCAGTTTCCTTCGTTGTAAGAGCCAAACATTGCCTGCAAAAGACTCTATAAAAGTTTCGAATGAAGAAAGCTAGAAGAACCTACAAATAACAGACAAAACACAAAACGAAATATCACATAATCAGCCAGATGGAAAGATTTCCTAGCTACCAGGTTCATGGATCAAAGTTTCGCAAAGAATAGAGAAACTAAATCGGAAATGGAAATCTTGATACCTTAGTCGGTGAAAGAGGTCCGAAAATAAGAGGATGAAAATCACACATACCAGAAAACCTAGAATCAGATACAATGAATCCACCCATTAGTCATCTTCTTCTACCTTTTTTTAATCCTAAATCTCTTGCATTTCTCCCAAGTCTGATATCTCCCTCGACAATCCAATGCATGAAAAACATGTTTGGATATTAGCAATTATGAAATAAAACAAAAGATAATCAAAGACTGTCAGAATTATTAAAGAAAATCATCGATAAGCTTTGGTGATTGAGCTTGCAAGGGGAAGTGTAAGAGGTGCCGGAGATCTACTCGGCAAAAAGACCACAGAGACATACCAAAACACTATTCTATCCACGTGGTAGAGCTTTGGATATCCCTTTCGATGAGAAGTTGCTCACATGGTAGAGCACCAACCATCTCTTCAGATGAGAAGTTTTGACCTCATCGAAATGAAGTCCCTGTCCGGTGTGGAAGCGACAGGGTGAACTCGACTCGACTAAAGACTGAAGGAGCTGAGGAAGATTGTGGAGAGACTTACCTCACGCGACTGAAATGTGAAGAAGCGGATGGGCTCACACAGCTGAAGTCCACGGACGAACTGGCCCAGCAACCACAATCCGGCCCCATCACGAAGCCCACACCAAAGAAGCTCCAGCTCATGCGAAAATAAGAAAAACGGGATGAGTGACGGGGAGAATAAAACAGGGCAAATTTACATGGTGTTAAAACGGTTTTTATGTGTCAGAAGTTTGTTGAGGATAACAACCTCACAATTCATGTAAAAGGACTAAAACAGATATATAATATAACCTAGGGTATACTCAAAAGGTACCCAGAAAATTTTACACAATTCATTCACCAAAACATCAGAGAGATACACGAGAGGCTAGAGAGAAAACACCAAATACTGATCAGCTCTACTGTGTTCATCTTTTTATTTCATTGTTTGCACAATCTTAAGAACAAAAGGAATGTTTAGCTCATGACTCTTAATCAATTTTATTCATGAGCTTTAGAACAACATAACAACAATTGGTATCAGAGCCCTTCAGATCTAAAGGCCGAGAGGGAGCACAAGCACAAGCACGAGACGAGCACAAAAACCAGCACAAAAATACACGGCACAAGCAACACACAAGGAGATGCAGAACGTACCACAGATTCCTATATTCGACGGTAAGAGCTATAATCTATGGCTCATTAAGATGAAGGCGCTGCTAAGGTCGAAGCAGCTCTGGAAGGTAGTCACAGAAGGACTACCGCAAAAACCCGCTACCGGGGGTGTTCCTATGGGAGAGGAGGTGTAGAAGGCTATCCTAACGTGGGAAGAGTTAGAAGCAAAGGACCAAACTGTGTTGCAACTTCTATTCAGCGCAGTGTCGGAGGAAATATTTGCCGCGCACATATCCGTGTGCGAGACGTCAAAGGATGCTTGGGATCTCCTCAAGGAGA
Organism: Gynandropsis gynandra; assembly: GCA_036759665.1. Taxonomy (NCBI): domain Eukaryota; kingdom Viridiplantae; phylum Streptophyta; class Magnoliopsida; order Brassicales; family Cleomaceae; genus Gynandropsis; species Gynandropsis gynandra. The sequence continues at coordinate 12,537,650 of CM071862.1, read as the reverse complement.
GGTTCCAAGGGGATCCCAAGACGGTCATGATCAAACTCCAGCGTCTAAGAGCCAACTATTACACCCTACGACAGGGAGACAAGGAAACCATAAAAGACTTTGCCAACAAGGTGACTGAACTAGCTAACGAGATGAGGGCGTATGGAGATGATATTAAGGAGGACACACTGGTGTCGAAAATACTATGCTCGTTGCAGGAGCGTTTTGACCCATACGTTGGGGTCATTGAACAGACCAAGGATCTCACCACACTCACGGTGGGAGAGCTTGTTATCTCTCTTCAATCTCAAGAGGCAAGACTTGAAGACAGACACGGTGGAGGCCAAGAAGGTGCGTTTCAGGTGAAGTTTAAAGGACTTAAGGTCAGCCACGGCAAATCTGAGTCTAGCAAGAAACCCTACGGGAAAGGTGGATACAAACCTAAGGGGAAGAGCTACTGCAGCATATGCAAAAAGGATAACCACGATGAAAGCCAGTGTTTCTTTAGAAACAAGCAAAATCAAGGAGAACAAAGCAAACAAAACAAGTCTAAGAAAGAGTGCTACACGTGTGGAAAGGTGGGTCATTTCTCACGTGATTGCAAAAATAAACGACCAACACAGAATCAGGCGCAACTAAATCAACAAGAAGATGCGGAAGGAAACATGTTGTTCACGGCGGCACATCTTACACATGAGATATTTGAGGACGACGTATGGTTGGTAGACAGTGGTGCTACAAATCATATGGCCAAGCACGAAAGTTCTTTCACAACGCTAGATAGGTACTTTAGAGTACCTATAAAGGTTGGAAATGGAGGGGTTTTGACCACTGCCGGTAAAGGTAACATTCAAGTTCATACTAAGAAGGGTGTTAAAGTTATTAAAGACGTATTCTTAGTACCGGGGTTGGACAAAAACTTGCTTAGTGTGCCGCAAATGGTTAGGAATGGATACGAGGTTGTATTCATGGAAGATAAATGTTTGATTCGGGACGGTGCTGGAAATAAAGTGGTAGAAGTGCCTATGGTTAGAAAGGCCTATCCTCTGAAATGGAGGATAGTGAAGGAGGAGGCTAGAGTGACTCAGGAGAAGTTGGGAGTGTCTGAGCTATGGCACAAGAGGCTGGGTCACGCCAGGTTACACAACCTGGAGAAGTTACAAAAAGGTAACTTGGTGAAGGGGCTACCACAGGTGCCCTTAGTGAAAGAAGTGTGTGAAGCCTGTGTTAAGGGGAAACAACACAGACAGGAATTCCCGAAAGCATCAGAGTACAAGGCGGAGAACATTTTGGGGTTGATCCACACGGACCTATGTGGACCAATGAGTACACCATCGTTAGATGGGAGTATTTATCTACTCACCTTCACGGATGATTACTCCCATATGACATGGGTATATTTCCTAAAGCTAAAGTCTGATGTACTTGGGATTTTCAGAAAATTTGTGGTACAAGTTGAAAATCAAACGGAGAAGAAGGTTAAGAAGCTAAGATCTGACAGAGGGACAGAATTCAACTCCAAGGAGTTCTCGGATTTCTTGGCCGAAAGGGGGATAGTTAGGGAACTAAGTGTGGCCTACACGCCACAACAGAACGGGGTTGTGGAACGAAGAAGTCGTACCCTAATGGAGATGACACAAAGTATGCTGAAGGACAAGAACATGCCTAACAAGTTTTGGGCAGAGGGAGTTTTTATTAGCACAAAGGACATAAATGTAATTTACTCCATTAGGGTTTCATATTATCTTGTATATCTATATCATAACTGATGTAATTCATGGTTGGAATCAATATATACGAAATCCCTTTCTACATGGTATCAGAGCGCTGATCCGAACCCTAACCCTAGATATCACCACCGCCGCCGGCCACCTCTCTTCTCCTTTCTCCTCACCGCCGCCGGC
>CM071862.1:12518086-12531821 GCA_036759665.1 Gynandropsis gynandra | reverse complement strand
CCTTTAGTGATGCAGATTGGGCGGGAGATCGTGATGAGTATACTTCTACGGGGGCATATATTGTCTACCTTGGCAGCCATCCCATCTCTTGGTCTTCCAAGAAACAGAAATTCACCGCTAGATCATCCACGGAAGCGGAATACCGTGCTATTGCTGACACAGCAGCGGAACTTCGATGGATTATGTCCCTCCTCACGGAACTAGGTATCTCCACATCCCAACATCCTGTGATTTATTGTGACAACATTGGCGCAACATACTTGAGTGCAAATCCCGTCTTCCACTCTCGCATGCAGCATCTAGCTTTGGATTATTTTTTTGTTCGTCAACAAGTGCAAGGTGGCATCCTTCGAGTCTCTCACGTCAACTCAAAGGATCAACTCGCGGATATACTCACAAAACCGCTCGCACGTCAACAATTTCTTACACTTTGTGACAAGATCGGCATCACCGAAGGTGCTCCGTCTTGCGGGGGCATATTAGCACAAAGGACATAAATGTAATTTACTCCATTAGGGTTTCATATTATCTTGTATATCTATATCATAACTGATGTAATTCATGGTTGGAATCAATATATACGAAATCCCTTTCTACAGTTTTCACTTCGGCATATATTCAAAACCGGTTGCCTACAAAGGCATTGAAGGATAAAACCCCCCCTAGAGGCTTGGAGTGGACATAAGCAATCTGTTGGACACTTAAAGGTGTTTGGGTGTCTATGCTATAGGATGATCCCATCACAGAAGAGGAGTAAGCTGGACGACAAGTCTCAGACTTGTGTTTTCGTGGGTTATAGTAGCCTAAGTAAAGGCTACCGTGTCTACGTGATAGAAACTGGAAAAGTGGAAGTGTCGAGGGATGTAGTGTTCGATGAAGAAAAAGGCTGGGACTGGGAGACGACTACTGAAAAACCAGGAAATAACATGCCTGTAAGTTTCCTAAGATCCCAAGAGTTTACTAATGAAGAGGGAATACCTACGATGTTTGAGGTAGGTAGCTCATCACGACATGGGGGTGAGAGTGGAAGTCGATCAACACCGCCTATGACCCCACTAAGACTCTCATTGTCTAATACACCTACGACACAACAAGGAAGTACGGGGAACACTAGTGAATCGTCTAGGGAGGTTCACAAGACGCGTAGACTCAGTGACATCTACAAGATGGATGAGGATTCAGATGAGATAGAATCTGAGGAGAGTTGCTACCTAGCAATGGTAGAACCTACGACCTACGAGGAAGCACTGCTACATCCTAATTGGAAGGAGGCCATGGACGTGGAGATGCAGATGCTACAAAAGAATAAAACTTGGTATCTGACTGAAAGACCCTCACATAGGAAAGTTATAGGGGTGAAGTGGATATTCAAGGTAAAAACGGATGAGGAAGGTAAAATCCAAAAGTTTAAGGCAAGGTTAGTGGCACGTGGGTTTACTTACGGAGAAACGTTTGCCCCGGTATCAAGGCACGATACAATTCGGACCTTGATAGCCGTGGCAGCTCAAAAAGACTGGACTTTACATCAAATGGATGTAAAGTCGGCGTTCCTAAATGGGGAGATCAACGAGGAAGTCTACGTTGAACAGCCACCGGGGTATGAGGTAAATGGTTCTGAACATTTGGTTTTGAGATTGAATAAAGCTCTATACGGTTTGAAACAGGCACCGAGGGCCTGGTATAGCAAGATCTACACATTTTTCCTACACGAGGGGTGTGTTAGGAGTCATTGCGATGCTGCAATGTACATCCAGTTTAAAGGAGGTAATATCTTGGTGATTTGTTTATATGTGGACGATATAATATTATCGGCGAATAGTTTGGAGATGATTACAAGTTTTAAGGTCAAGCTGAATTCTACGATTGATATGAGTGACTTGGGAGTTTTAAAGTTTTTTCTTGGATTCGAGGTTAAGAACCTCAATGATGGCATATTCTTGAGTCAAGAAAAATATGCGACCCAACTTCTTAAGAAGTTCGGTATGTTGGACTCAAAGGGGGTGAGTACCCCCTTGACACTGAATTGCAAGACAGTAAGTGACGGCGAAGAACTTACCGATCCGACAGAATACCAAAGCCTCGTGGGTGGAATCTTGTATCTTGCCTCCACTCGACCGGACCTCGCATTTGCCGCATCCTTCCTGTCAAGAAACAACAAACAACCGACAATACAAAGTATGCATAATGCAAAAAGAGTTATGAGGTACATAAAAGAGACTAAGAACTACGGTTTAAGATTCAGACGGGTTGAAATTTCGGAACTCGTGGGATATGCAGACTCTGACCTAGCGGGGAGTTTAACAGATATGCGAAGTACTAGCGGGTTTTGTTTCACGATTGGGAGTGCGATTTTTAGCTGGGAAACCCAGAAACAGTCGATAGTTGCACAATCGACTGCAGAAGCTGAATATATGGCTCTGAGTGCGGCAACCAACCATTCAGCTTGGTTATCCAGGTTATTTACCGAACTAGGGTTTAATATGCAAGGTGGGGTTCCTATCTACAGTGATAGCACGGCGGCTATCGCGATCGAAAAGAATCCGATCAACCATAAGAGGACTAAACACATAAAAATCAGATTTCATGTGGTGCGCGAAGCTCAAACAGAGGGAAGAGTGGACTTACGGTTCGTTCGTGGCGAGGAGCAGATCGCGGACGTCTTGACGAAACCGCTACCCACCGGAAGGTTCTGCATGTTGAGGAGCAAGCTCGGAGTCGTTCCACGACCGGACAAGAGGGAGATTGAAGTCCCTGTCCGGTGTGGAAGCGACAGGGTGAACTCGACGCGACTGAAGACTGAAGGAGCTGAGGAAGATTCTGGAGAGACTTACCTCACGCGGCTGAAATGTGAAGAAGCGGATGGGCTCACACAGCTGAAGCCCACGGACGAACTGGCCCAGCAACCACAATCCGGCCCCATCACGAAGCCCACACCAAAGAAGCTCCAGCCCATGCGAAAATAAGAAAAACGGGATGAGTGACGGGGAGAATAAAACGGGGCAAATTTACATGGTGTTAAAACGGTTTTTATGTGTCAGAAGTTTGTTGAGGATAACAACCTCACAATTCATGTAAAAGGACTAAAACGGATATATAATATAACCTAGGGTATACTCAAAAGGTACCCAGAATATTTTACACAATTCATTCACCAAAAAATCAGAGAGATACACGAGAGGCTAGAGAGAAAACACCAAATACTGATCAGCTCTACTGTGTTCATCTTTTTATTTCATTGTTTGCACAATCTTAAGAACAAAAGGAATGTTTAGCTCATGACTCTTAATCAATTTTATTCATGAGCTTTAGAACAACATAACAACACGAAATCTTCCACTTTCTTTCCAATGGCTTCTCATTCGTCGGATCAGTCTGAAGAGGAAGACGAAAGCTCTGCCGTTACGAGTCTTTCTCTTTTTGACCTTCATTTCCTGTTGCTAGAACTTCACATTTTCTCTCTTCGTTAAAAAAGAGATTGATGAGCTCCTTGATGATGGATAGGTAATCGATGCTTTCGATGAGGTCATGGATTTTAACAATGATATGGTAGAAGCACAAGAGATATAAAAAGGTAAAGCGGAATGAGAGCGTGGGACTTTTACCTGTTGAACACATGTGAGAGGGATGTAGATAGACATGGCCACAACTCCCACCATTTTCACAGTAAAAAAACAACTGACTCAAAAAAAAAAGTGTCAATGCTAGACCGAAAAATAGACTCATAAATCTTATTATTATTAGGCTTTGAAGAAATGAAATCATGCCCGAAATTAGAATTCCATATAATAATAAATACAGAAAACGATGAGAAATTTAGTAAAAATAATATTTTACCCACCGGTATAGCCATCTTTTTGCTCTTTTTTTGAACAGCCAATTCGAACCTATGTATCTGCAAAAGGCCATCGCAAGCCATCGCAATCGACCTCTAAAAAAAAGATGTTTCTCGAGAAAAATAGGGATTATACTTGCAAGAACTATAATTTCCAAATCGGATAGCAGATTACCTAACCGCTATAACTTCAATCACGGACTTCATCCTCTATATTGCAATCGATTCTTAACAAATCTCAAAGTCAGCAAACGCAAAATCGATATAAAAATTAAATACACGAAAACAATATTGTAACCACACACTAACTTACACATACATCCATCTCTCTCTGTCAATATCTCCACCTATGGAAAAAGAGGAAAGTAGCAACAAACGAGGAAGAATAATATTTCTAGAATAAAATGGGGATGACATTTGCAAAAACCCTAATACCTAAATCAGATAGCAGACTCCCTAACCACAGTAACTTCAACCCTCGACTTTTTCCTCTACACCGACTTCTTCACAAAATCCAAGTCACGCAATCGGCTCCCTAACCGTGAACTAAATTGCATGAGGTGAAAGACACGTCCCCTAGATCCAGACAGTTCCAGAGAAATTGGCGGATGTGATCCGCTCGCCGTTGGGAGAATAACGCGCGACCGTGGTACGATAAGCGTGTTCATGGATCGATATAGACTTTGAGAGGGTTGTTGAGGTCGAGGATGACGACGGATCGACCATTAGTGTAGAGGACATTGTAGAAAAAAGGAAAGGAGAAGACAAAGAGAATCAAATGAATCAGGAATGAATGAATGATGAAGATGAAAGGATATTCAATTAATTTTTTATGCAATGCAAGAATTGAATTTAACACATTTTTTAATAGTTAAGCTGACGTGGCGCGATGAGGTTGAAGGAAAAAACCTCATTTCATCATCATCATCATCATCATCATCATCATCATCATCATCATCATCATCATCATCATTATTAATTTTGGTTGTACACACATTGTACCACACATTGTGTACAATGTTGGGCATAAATAGTACAAATATTACAAGAATGCCACTCTATTATGTCGTTTCGATGTTACTCTATCTTTTTTAATGCCATTCTTTGTAACTATCATCTCCCATCTCTAACTATTATCTTTTGTCTCTCTATGATCTTCATCTCCTCCTCTTAAGAAAAATCTTTGAAACATTCTCCAAATCTATCGAAAAATATCTCAAAACTCTCATTACTTCCAATCGCTTCTTCCTGGCTTTCACGACCACCTTGTTATCTCCCTCACCTCTCTCTATCTGTTACACGTAGAGATATGACTTTGTTTTTTTATTTTTCTTTTTCGTAGAAAATTCTTTTTTTGAAATCATACGAAAAGCACGTATAAGAGAATATGAGGAACAAGACAACAAAACTTAGATTAGACGTATCTTACAAAACATTGAAGTCAAGTTGGATGACCCTAGTTTCATCGATGGTTGGGAAGATTTCACCAAAGACCATAATTTTTTGAATTGGTGATCTTGTAATTTTTTTCTAGCAAAAGTGACATGGTTTTCCATGCAATTGGTTTCAGACCCACTTTCTAAAATCTACAATATTCATCATCATCTCTCCAAAATTGTCAGGAAAACAATGACGACCACAACATTGGTAAGTTGGACTCTTTCCAAATAGATTTTTTTTCAGAATACAAATCATAGTATGTTTATGTGTGTGCACTATTGCTAAATAAGAGAAGCCACCAAAAGAGAAGAAGCCAAACACAGAAGCGGGGCCATCTTCTGATCAGACTTATTTTACGATATCTATCACGCCTTCTAATCTGCTCGTAGATTCACTAGCAAGTAACCACTCCAAATGAAACTGATTCATCATATCATTTTGGTTCTTTATGATGTTAATCGTGTTTACTGATATGAATTTTGGTGATGGTGCAGAACCTTCCGATAGGCTTTACAAGGTCAAAACGTGTACACACCTTTTGGAATCTATGTTGTACACGTTTGTCTTTTTTCTTTTTTTTTTGTACACAACGTGTTTACAATGTTAGACACATTATTATCATCATTATTATAATAATTAATTTGGATTGAATACACGTTGCATCAGACGGATTGATAGGAATTTCCAACGGATTGCAACGGATGCCCGAAAATGATCAACAATCACTATTCTGTTGCAATCCATTGAAATTATCAACAGACGAGCAACAGACAGAATCTGTTGTATTGATACGTTGAAACACCATTGAAACCCCAAATATTGTCCAACGGATATTCGTTGCTCAGTGCAATGGATTCCTGTTACCATTGACAACAGATGCCCGTTGAAATTTAGAATTTTTATGGTGTCATTACCATTGATTAATCATTATTTATTGATCAAAATCAAGGCTTCTACCATCAAGCCATTAACACCAAATATATTTTTAAATAGTATCGTCTTCTTCAAATAAAAATATATATAGATCAAGAGAGTGGATGTATAGAAGAAAAAATCCTGTAACCGAGGAAGTTACTAAAAGATTCATACACGTATTAAAGCAGTTCATGAGTTTTTCGTCGATGCAACCTTTGTGTCAAGAATGCGGGACAATGTTATGTCCCTGCAAAAGATGCAGAAACATGAAGTATCGAAGTCAAGAAATTGTTTGCAAATATCTTTACAAGGTGAGTTTCTTAGAGAATTACAAAATTTGGTTATTTCACGATGAAAATTGTGGCGTTTGAGATATTGTGCAAGAAGCACAAGAAATAGAAAGAAATGAAAAAGTTGTTTATGAAGCATCGACAACCAATCCATATATGGAATGGTGTTAAATACTTTTCCTTGAGTTGTTGAGCAACCGTATGAAGAGATATCGAACAATGAGAGATCCCAATTTTTCAACCTATTGAATTCGGCGAAACAACCTATATATGAAGGTTGTCGTGAATGTCATTCTCGTTTATCTTTGTCTTAAGATTGATGAGTATAAAAAAGATTACAATATTGCTGAAAATTGAATGAATTCATTTTGCAAAACGATGCATGAATATTTACCGGAAAATAATCAAACTCCCGAAATATATTATGAAACAAAGAATGTCTAATAATAATAATGCAAGTTACGATATAAATCCAATTAAAAATAATTAAAAATATCTAATAATAATAATAAATTTATTGTAATATTTTATTATCTAATAATAATAATGAGGTTTCATAATAGCGAAATATAACTTTTGTAATGTTTTATTATCAAATAATAATAAAATATAGTAATAGAAATAATCAATTTAATAATAATAAGAATAATAATATAGTTATATAATTATATATATATATTTAATGTGTAATATAAGGTGATACATTTCAAAATATTAATATTAATAATAATAATAATAATAAATAACAACAATAATAATAATAATATAATGACCATCGACCAATCATATATTTTTATTATCGACTAATTATTTTCAATTTGGACCAATAAAAACATAGAAAATTTTGAAAAAAAAATATTTTGAAATTTACAATATTATAATAAAAGAAAATCAATTGAAAATTATAATTTAGTCAAAATTATGCGATTAGAGATAAATACTAAAAATCTTCTTGAAGAGAGATGGTTTAATAATGAATTAGACCTAAAAATATTCATAATATTGAATTATTATGCTATTTATAAAAATCCATTGTTTTACGAATGGTTGTAAAATAAATGTGATATCTGACTTTCCAGTATAAAGTTTGTGATGGAACTAACCTGTCAAACAGGTTCGAGATCAGAAGTACAATATTTAAGGATTCAGCATTTGTCCGAATGAGTGAATAGCTACAAGAATCTCATCCAAATATAATGTTAACCCGAAGAGGAATAATTTGGTTGAAATTCATCTGGACCACCCGACAGTCTTATTAATTGTGCAACCATGTCCAGATGACGACTGAGGCTCCTGCTGCAGATGTGGTGTAGGCTCTCTGGGTTTGGCAGGGTCCACGAATATCACCCAACCATCCAAGAACTTTGCGTTCATCCCTTCCCTCGCCTTCTCAGCTTCCTCTACTGATGTGTATGTGACAAAACCAAAACCCTTTGATCTCCCGGTTACCCTGTCAGTGATGACCTTGGCTGCAACACAATCGAACGCGTCAGCAGATTTGATTTTGTGATCAAGATGAGATTAAGAATCACAAAAATATCATGATCTTTTTGATTGGGGGTATGGAAATCACACGGAGTAACGGCTACTAAAAGAATAAGGGACAGATACCTTCTACAAGGTTCCCAAAAGGAGAAAATGCTTCTTGAAGCTTTTCATCTGTTGTGAGTCGCGAGAGCCCTATTCGAGACAAAAGATAAAAGGGTCCACACACGGTCAAACACACTAATGGCACCAAGAAGCAATAATGATTTCGGAAAACTAGTTAACAGATTGACAAAGACACGCCAGATACTGCTTATATCTCTTCGTTTGAGGGATATACGAGGAACTAATGGCAGAAGCCATTCCGTTCTCATCAGAAATTAGCATCGATAAAGCAATTCAAGTAACTAGATTAAGCTTAAACGTTCCTCTCTTATTGTCCTTGAAATTCCCAACTCTTTCTTCAACAGAAAAAACAGAACATTGTTCCAAACTTATATTCTACTTTATGATATAAAAGCCTACATTTGCAAGCCTCTATAGAATGAAGAACAAATACAAGGATGAAGTTCATGTGTTAGAAACTACCGATTTCCTTTAGTAGTAACTGAATGTCTAAGATACGGTATTCACCTTGAACTCCTAGACATCTTTACAACTAAAACTATGAGAAATTGAGCAAGGACGATTAGATTAAGAAATCAAAACAAGGCATCCATCTGTTGAAGCGTTAGGGAAGACTTTCTGCGTGTTTATCGCACTAATGGACCTTAAGATAAAACAACAGATGGATGATGACCAACCAGAGCTACAACTAACGACTACAGAACCAAAATTACTCCACATACACACAAAGTTATGTCTCATTCCAACAATCTATTTTCATCGCCTCAACAATTTAAGCACGTTGGTAAGAGCAGAAATCATCACCCGTACAAAATTCAACGAAAAAACTTGTACTTCGCGTAAATGGAAGAAGACCCAAGAATACCCGACCAGATCATTGTTCAAAATATGTTGATTATCCATAAACGACGACACCGGAGGGAAGAAAAATCGAAAGATGAGTCGAGAGACAGGAAGAAATACCGCTGACGAAGAGCTTAGGAGACGTGAGAGTCGAACAGTGACGAACCCAGAAAGACTGCGACGAAAGGCTGCTGGGTCCGCTTAAGATACGCCGGAAACTGGAAACAAAGGCCATTCTCTCGCGTAGAAGAAGTTTTGGCCGCAGAAGCTGATGGAATCACGAAAGGAGATGATGAGGTATTTCTAGGGCTTTTGAAGGGTTTTAACCAATTTACCAAATCAATAAGGAAAATCTATTTATCATTTTTCTCACTTAATTGGAATAGAAAGAAAAATATATGATCTTTTTCATATATTTAATCTTATTGGTGACAGGCCTCGACCAATTTTTTTCTGTATTTTGACATATTTGTCTTGTTTTATTTAATCTTTTTTTATACTGAGATTATAATTAAGTTTTAAAGATTTAGTTATTGTAAAAAGGTTTGAAACCTTCGTTCTTACATTTTTCGAGACAATAAATTTTAAATTTTATTATTGGGTAGGTAAAGAGTTTCATTCCAAATTTCACTAATACACAAGCACAAATTTTTGTCAATTCCTCGCCGAAAATGAGATCATTCTCCAAACATCGTGCTTATAAATTTTCCAATAAAACAGAACCACAAAATTGGAAGAATCATCATTTCATAAATAGTAAGTACCATAATATTTTACCAAAGGGTTATATTGCAATTTTCGGGAGATACGTTGATTCCAGCTTGTTGTTATCTCATCAATTGATTTCCAATAACATGCCTTAACGTTCCACTACATACAAGGTACTTAATAACATCAATTATTCTAGGTATACTAGATGATACCCGCGTTACGTACATATAAATTTGTGATAATTAAAATATGTTTATCTTACGTGTTGTATGTAATTTATTAAATTGACATTGTCATTATATTTGATATGCATACGCGACAATATAAAGACACAAAATAAAAGTTTCAATGTATAATTTGATCAATAGATTTATACGTTGTAATGTAAACTAATAGTGCAATTTGTTTATAATGTATTTAAAATTGTAAAATATAAATTGTCGGAAAAAACAATTGCACGATTTGAGCTATAATGTTTTAATGATTATTTTTCTTATCTGTACCTGCATAAATATTAATGATTAAATCTAATCACTAACATGATTTAAGACAATTATTAAGATACTGACAAGATTAGGAAATTTTGAAAACTTACCTATGTTTGAATTTCTTGATTTGCTTTAGCTGTGGATCTATGTAGATGTGGAGCAGGACGGGCAAAGCGTTAACAAACATACACTACTAGAAATTTTAAGATTGCAAACGGATTTTGCGGACTGGTCATTCCGTCCCTAAATTTGCGGACGGATTACACACGGAATAGGGATGGGAAAAAAATCGGTCCCTAATCTATCCCTAAATTTATAGACGGACAAACAGTCTCTAATTCGTTCGAATTTGCGGACAGATTGGAAACGGATGAAAGTCCTATGCCAATTATGTAATATTCAATAATTATGGGTTTAAGTCGTAATTATTAGAGAGTTAATAATTATAAATAAACGCTTTACGAGGTTTCGTAAACAGACGATTCTAAGACGAAAACCCTAGCCGCCAGTAAAAGAAAACCCGAAGAACGAAAAACAGTTTTTTCGTTCTTCCGAATCCCGCATCAAAGCAATCCCGATCTCGGCGTGGATACGAGTAGAGGACTTGCATCATCAAGTCTCACATCCGATCATCCGTTTCAACGCAACAGGTATCACTGAAACCGTTTCAATATTTGTTCGCCGTTGAAATCTGTAAAACTAATCCGAACATAACTAGATCTAAATTCGGGTTGATAAAAACACGCTTCCGCAATTGAAATCAACCCTACAGTGGTATCAGAACGTCTGGCTGCATGTTTAGGATTAGTTTTTTTTCGAAATTTTTATGAAAATTGGATCGAAAAAATTGTGAAAATCGCGCGCGCGCACCAGAAATTTCACGAACGCGTGAGAGATGTACTAGGCGGCGGCGGCCGAGCCCTAGTCGGCCGCACGAGCGTCGTCGGTCGACGCAGAGGGTCCACGGGACCGAGGGCGGCGCACCGTCGGGCGACGTACGTGAGACGTTCGGCGACGCGATGAGGGGAAGCGAACAAACGTCGGCGAATCGGGTTTTTGAAACCCAGATTCGAACGACTGAGGAACCCTAGACGGTGCTCGTCCTCGCTGTGCGTGACCGGACCGCCGCCGAAGGGCTCCTGCGCTTGTCCTCTCTGTCGCGAGCGAAAGGGTGCGAAGGCGAAAGGTTCGCGGGCGGTTCTTGGGCTCCCGACGCCGGCAATTCACCATCGGTCATGTCGGCGGTTCGCAGGCAACCTGAGCCGGCGGTTCTGAACATCCGACGACCTATGGGTTCAAGGGCGGTGGCTAGGGTTAGGGTTACCTTAACCCTAACCCTAATAAAAAAAATTAAAAAAAAAATAATTTAAGATTAAAATTAAATGAATTTTAATTTTAAAGTATTAATAATTGAGTTATTAAACGATAAATTGTTTATCGTTAAGTTTTTTCCTTCACCATAGACGGTTTTGAATAAATTCTCGTTTACATGGTACGGCCTGACTACTAGGAGGCATGTAGTTCGAGAATTCGATTCATACGTCTATGATATCAGATGTCGAGTGGGAGGAATCAATTAGTTTTTGTAAGCGCCTGGACTACCCGGGGGACATAAACTTAATTGATATCTAACCATGAGCTGAAGGATGAACTCAACTATATCGATAGGAGCGGCCTGACTACCAGGTGACTATGTGATATAGAGTTATATTAAAATTAAGAATTTTAATTAATAATTGAGTTCTAAAACGATAAATTGTTTATCGTTAGGCTTTTCCTTCATCGTAGATGTTTTGAATAGGTTCTTGTTTACATGGTACGGCCTGACTACCAGGCGGCATGTAGTTTAATAATTCGATTCATACATCTACGACATCAGATGTCTAGTGGGAGGGATCAATTAGTTTTTGTAAGCGCTTGGACTACCCGGGGGACATAAACTTAATTGATATCTAACCATGAGCTGAAGGATGAACTCAACTATATCTATAGGAACGACCTGACTATCAGGTGACTATGTGATATAGAGCCATATTAAATCCAATATGTTTAATATGCTTAAGAAACGACCTGACTACCAGGGGGCTTATGCATGATAAGTTCAGGAAATATTACTGAAAGAAATACGATTTCTGAATACTATTGTAGTATTAGTCAGTGAAATAATCATTTAGATGAAAGTCCATATCTATTTGATTAAATAAGTGTTCTAATAAATGCTGCAACTTTTTCCTTACAGATTTGTTCTAATAAATGCTGCAACTTTTCCTTACAGATTTCCCGAAAATGTCTTCACTTTCCCTATGTGCCATTCTTGATGTCCAAGCTTGTTGGGGAAAATTTCGATGATTGGTACCGCAACCTTAAGATCGTCCTCAAGCAGGAGAAGATACTCGATTCGATCGAGAATCCTATCAAGGAACCTGCTGATAACGATGTGGATGGCTTGATTGCTTGGGCAGAGCAAAGGGATCGCCTTGACACTGCCAAGTGTATCATCCTAGCCTCAATGAGTTCAGAACTCCAGCGCGAGCATGAGGATATGGAGCCTGCTGCTATCATTGAGCATCTTAAGAAGATGTATGGTGCGCAGAGCCGAACGACAAGATATCAGTTGTCGAAAGCACTATTCAAGTCCAGATTGTCTGTGAACTCTCCGGTGGGGCCCCATGATCGTAAGATGATCAGTCTTATTGAACAAATTGTGAAGCTGGGGTGCACACTAGGCAAAGAGTTATCTCAAGATCTGATCTTGCAGTCATTGTCTAAGACGTTCTCTCCGTTCATTGTTAACTTTAACATGAACAAGATGGACATGGATCTGCATGAGATGCTGAACCAACTGATTGACTATGAGAGTCAGTCAGTGTCTGAGACGTCTAAGGGACATAGTGCCGTGATGATGGTCAGCTCTTCTTCCAAGAAGGGCAAGGGCAACAAAAATCCCAAGAAGAAGCTCCTTGGGCCCAAGGGTGGTGTGACCATACCCAAGGCAAAAAGGGGCAAATCTGACCAAGCTGATGCTGAGTGCTTCTTCTGTAAGAAGAAAGGGCATTGGAAGAGAAATTGTAAGGAATACCTTACATCTCTCAAAAGGAAAGAGGGTAAGACCTACATAAAAAAAATGTTTTCATGATTTCTTTAACTACTATTGATTCGTCTAGATGGGTATTGATACCGGTAGCAGTTTTAACATCTGCAATATGTTGCAGGGGCTGAGGATCAGTAGGAGGTTCAGGAAGGGAGAGTTCAGTCTGAAGGTTGGAAATGGTGCAAGTGTTGCTGCTCTAGCCGTAGGATCAATTTCCCTTGTAATGCCTACGGGCAAGACCTTGTTGTTAGACGACTGTTATTATGTTCCTAAGTTTGTTTTGAACATAATTTCTATTTCTATGCTTGATAGACGTGGATTTCGAACAGTTTTTAGTAATAACATTTGCTCTATTTATCATGGTGATGAATTTTGTGTGAATGGTTATTTACAACAAGGGCTGTATATCTTGCCTGATGTTAATGTGGAACAAATTAACATGCATGTTTTTGGCCTTAAGAGAAAAGTAGATGATCGTCAAAGACAGACGTATCTTTGGCATTGTAGACTTGGT
>CM071862.1:12493333-12509151 GCA_036759665.1 Gynandropsis gynandra | reverse complement strand
TTCGTAACAACCTAGATCTAACATTCAAACGACCTAATTTAAAGAACATAATAGATCTAGAGGAAAGGGGGCGACGTACAGGGCAAGGAAAGGCTGGAAAAACATCTGGGAAGGCTCTCGGGAGGTCGGAGAAGAAGAGAAGCATCAATCCTTACACCGGTAACACGATAGGGAAGGTCGAGGCATCGAATTCCTTAGAGTCTATCATGTATAGGGTTATGTTATCTTCGCCTTTTATTTTCTCCATGAGTGAGTAGAGTCCCTACTGCGGGTAGGGATATCGGATTTGTATTGGATGAACAATGATTTGCGTTAATGCTTAGTTCTATCGATTTATTCTTGATTTTCGGTTCTACACTTAGCATTATCATTCTTACGCTAGTGCTGACCACTCACCGACATATGATTTCAGACTTTGTTGGAAGGTTAAAGGATGAATCCAGACCTGTTAAGGTTAAAGGATGAATCCTTTGCTGGAAGGTTAAAGGATGAATCCAGACTTTGCTGGAAGGCTAATAAGAATCTGACCGGTCGCTTAGTCATCCTAGGGATAATGATTGCGTTCGTAATGCTGCCATGGTACGGGTTAATCACTGCTGGAAGGTAGGGTTGCACGTATCCATTGTTAGGAGGTTTAGGCTCGGAAGAATCACTCCTCACCTTAGGGCATGAATTTCTCGTTGTTAAGAATAGTTGATAGATCTATGATCTTTAGTTGTTTCATCTATGCAATTCCCGGTATCTCGTACATCTGTAGTGTTTGCCATATCCGACTTTATCCCCAACCTAGTATTGTTGTCACCATTTAGGTTAGTTTTAGGAATTTAGGATCACATCCCTTTCTATCTCTTTCCGTCTTGGTTTAGTTTTGTTCTTAGTTTGGGTGCTTTAGTCCCTAGAGATCGACCCTGGTACTACACGATCCGTATACTTGCGGTGAAGTGGTCTAGGAATATTTATAACTCGTGTTTCCAACACACCAGTGGCCGTCCCGAGTTCCGATAACGACAATTCTAAAATACCTGCAACAGATTTGCAATACAAATATTACTTAGATATGATTTCTAATTAATTATCATTATGTACAAACATTTAAAATTTAATGTAATTAAATTAAATTTTAATTTTCAATTTTTTTATTTTCTTAAATTATGGACGTGGGCGTATTTGATATATTTAGAAAGAAAAAGTACGAATAACATTGAAAAAATATATAACATAATACATGTAATCTAGTGTTTTTAATACCGTTGATCATAATGGGAGTAATGTTTGTTACGATCATGACAGTTTCTTTGACGATTATTTGAGCAACAATTGAACGAAAATGCATCGCAAGTTCGTTTAACATGATTATTTTTACGAAATATTTTCTGTATTTGAAATTTTGAAGGTGAGGTCAGTAAATTGTTTATAGAAGAAATAACAAAACAGGTAATGGAGTAATAATATAAAACATACCTATTCAATAACACTCAGATTTCTATTTTTTGATCAGAGGTTGGTAGGCGAAAAAATTTTGATCATTGCATAGCAATGAGGAGTCCAACAACATCTACAAGTTTCAACATTCCAATAGATGAGTTTAATAGTAAAGAAGTAGTATATTTGATTTATTAATAACGTATTTACCCGATACAACTTCTTTGTGGCCACCAATCCAATCAATTGTTGGTATGAACGCATCCTAAATTTGTATTTCGAAATTGTATGAATTGCGTTTGTCACTTTCTCAACCACCGTATCCTCTTTAAAAGATATACACATACTATTTAGTTAACTTGTAGTTACCAACATTTGATAGTATTATCAAATTTTTTAGGATAAATATATCTCATTCCCTTATATATTCATTGTATTTATTAACACCGCCAAGAGATACATGTCCTTCAATAGTAGTTTCGTGCAATATATCATATACATGATGATTAAAGATATTGATAGTGTGGAATACACAAATACATTAACATAACTTACTGTTTCATTGAGGACTAAAAAACCAAGACCAAGAAAACGATTGACATAGGATGTTTGAATTTTTCCTTTTTATTGTAAAAAAATTATGATTTAGATAAAAATACACTGTTTGATGAATTTCTAGGTGCAAATTCTTAAATCATTGTTGTTTAATACAACTACATAACTATTGAATGGTACATTCAAAAATCGTACTTTTTCTAAAGCAAAGACGACTCTATCTAAAGCAAAGGTTGTTCCTATTCTACGTTTGTTTCATCAAACATCATGGACGGTTCATCATGTCGTTCATCTTCTACGGATTTTCTTGTCGTTTTCTTAGTCGTCGATTCATCTTGACATCGGTCTTCCCCCATTTCTCGTAGTCATTTCCTCTTCACCCGCAGATATCTGTCGCCTCTTCCACCGACAACCATTCTGATTTCAGTTAATGTAACCAATGAATCTAGTGAAAAGCTTTATAAAAGTTCAGTAGACAATCTGAAAAAAAATACCTAGGATGGAGGACCTCCATTTATGAAATCCACTTGGCCCGTCAATGGAAATGCATTCTTCTGCTCATAGGCTAGGGAGGATGCGAGTTCAACAGCTTCAGAAGTGGATATGCATTTATCTTAATCTACACATTTATCCTTTGTAGCCCTACAAAAAGTACCAGCAGATGTTAACAAAAACACTGTTTATTCAAGATAAGTAAGTTTGAATCACATTGCAGTTAACTCAGAAGTTGAAATCAACACTAGCACAAGACTTCATCGGAAGAAGCTAAAAGGAAATCAAGCTTTAGACGAAGTTGTAGAATGCCCAATCGTGAAGCATACTGTGTGGAAATTGATCAGCGTCATGCACATCATAGTCAACATCAAAGACTCTTACCACATCACTTACAATGCCACAAAATACTATAGAAATAATCGAAGAAAGATATGAAATACCAACCCTAGATTGGATCGTTTCTCCACGTTCCAGCCAAGACCTAAATCCATGAGTGTGATACTTCGTTTCTTCCCTAGAGCCATCGAATCAATAGTCTCCTAAGCCACTGCCACAAACCTGGCTCGTACCGTCCAAATCCGACATGGTTTTTTTTTTCAAAATATCGAGAACCTATAAGAAATTCAAGAAAATTAAACGATAAGCTAGTCTTCCTCGTACTGAATATTCGCATATAAAGGGAGAAGAAGGGTCTGTAGGCAGAGTTCACTTGAGCTTTAGTCACTGCACCAAGGATCGACATCTCAACCTTCTATTTCGATTACCGGCATCATCACAGAGGTTGATGATGTTAACTTACAAATGGAAAAAAAATATATCATAAGTACATAATTGCATACCTAGGAACAATAATATATATCAACAAATTAGCAGCAACCCAAAGTTTCCAAGTTCCCTACTCACTGATATACATTAAGAGTATGCACAAAAACATGAGCAATGCCTTAATCCACTGATAATGTACCAATGCTCTCACTGGACATGTGAATGAAAATTATCCACACCATGCATCTCAAACAGAACCCCAAGCTCAAGATGAAAGCCAAAATGTATTAGGCCTAACTTGGTAGAAAAATAACAGTAACACACACAGTAGACCTATCACTGAAACATAACAAAGAAGAACTGAAATGGATTCTCAAAGGTTTTGCCCGGAAATAAGAGTATATCTACAGCCTCGTTGTAAAAGTTTCGAAATGACCAATGTGATAAAAATATGTAAATACTTATAAACCTACTTCAAAAAACACGATACTACCATACAAGTGCTATAACCGATGATCGAACATGCAAGATAGAAAATAACATAGCTATCAGTGCAATAATGAACCATTCTTCCTGTACTTTGGACCCAATTGAACTCAGAAATTTTATCACCCAATAATTTTATGCGTATAGCCACTTGAATCCAAAACATGATCTCTTCTATGGTATAAAAAAATCATTGATATTCAACCTCTATAAGGCATTCACGCAACATTACAAGTCATTCAAAGAACCATGATATTTGGTTTCATCAAGAATCTAGGACTCTAGCACAATGCAGAAATAAAAAAGGTCATATATACCGATTCACAGACAGACAAATCTGACACCAGTTGATAACCTTTTCAATATGAGAATCATAATCAAACCCTAATTGGATAATTACAAAATTTTGATTCAAAATGAAAGAACGAACAAAAAAAGCTAAAACTTCGACAAACTCTAGCTCAGAGATCAACCGAATAAACAATACCGAGAAACTAAATAATAATCCTTTGAATAGATCCCGACAATCGATAAAACCATATTCTATGACATTCGATATATAAAATACAAGATAAAAAAATCACCGCGAGTGAGGACTCACCAACAGGGACAAGGGGATTCCTCACACGCTTCTTCTCCCGAAAGAACTCCTCAAGCTCCGGCTCCACTGTACCCATCTTCTTCAAATAACGTATCATGATATGTAAACAAAATGAGAAGAAGAATAATAGAAAAGAAGCGAAAAATCATTGAGAGAGCTCAGAGTAGATATTGTACCATGGCTGCCGAAGCTCCTCCTCGATAAGATCCATTGCTAATTTATCCGGAAAAGAAGAGACCTTCACAAAAATCGGATAGAATAAGAAAAGGGATATATTTTGACCATATGAAATGATATCATAGTCCTGAATGAAGCAAACGACGAAAATATAGTCATGGCGTACCTTATGACAAAGCTTTTGTAGCTCTGTCATTGCTGAAGGTGATAGTATATTTGGGCGAATACTCAAAGCTTGGCCGAGTTTGATGTATGGTGGACCCAAAGGGGTTAGAATTTCCCTCCATTCAATTTCCCTTGCAACATCATTCTAAAACCAGAAAGAACGGGGGGCAAAAGAGCTTTAACAACTTGCTACTTTCATCAGTCACAAAATTCGAATCTTAATGTGAACATGACATAAGCAAATAATTTTCAACAATACCAATCGGAAAAGATTAGCAACATGCACAAAGGAAACCACTTGTCATATGTTTTTCCCAGCTTAATTACAATACATTGCAAATGAAATTACTTTGATCACGACAAAGTTTTCACCTAAAGGCTTCCAAGCTTGGAAGGAAGACAAAAATGAAATCCATGATATATGGTTCTTGTCTTGTAAAGACTAAGCAAATATCAGCAAATTCTGAAATCCTCAACTATCTCTATATTATCTCTTTGACCTTCTTGTTCATGACATCGGATAAAAGACGTTAGAGGAAACCCCCTGCAACTGAAAGCAATTAGAAAATCTGTGTAGCAAAAGCTCGTGGTCGTTTACCCCAATAAGCAGATATGCTCGCTGGATCATACATCAATAGTAAAAACTCACAGTTTTCATCAGTCTCAAGAATCCACCATTGAAAGAGACTATGGAAATATAAAGACATTTAACATAAGAGACAAGAAGAACACATGATGACAGTGAAAAAAGACTACTTGGGGATTTAACAATTCTTTACCTCGACAAGTCTTAGCTCAATATTATCCTCTTA
Organism: Gynandropsis gynandra; assembly: GCA_036759665.1. Classification (NCBI taxonomy): domain Eukaryota; kingdom Viridiplantae; phylum Streptophyta; class Magnoliopsida; order Brassicales; family Cleomaceae; genus Gynandropsis; species Gynandropsis gynandra. The sequence goes on along the minus strand of CM071862.1, from coordinate 12,503,673 downwards.
AAATGTTGAATCCTTTAAATTTTAACCACTAATTGCTCTCATCAATACAGCAAAATATTCACCTTCTTCCATTTGAGCCCTCACTCTTTGAATCTGTTTTGATACATCATTAATCCTATGAGACATTGCCAAATCCAAACTTAAAGCTTGAATTCTCTACTACCTGAAAATATATCAAATTGAGATAAACCCAGAACCGAATCTATCCGAAGGGACTACCATAGAAACACCATTGACTCCGTTTGAACCAGACGACGATGGAGAAGACCCGTTGACGACAAGACGATCGTTGGACTTGGACGTACCCATCCGAGTAGGTTTTGGATCAGTGGCAACGACTAGAGCCCGTCTTGCGCATTGCGGGGTTGGAGTCGGGTTCAGATTCACCACCGAACTCACCAAGATCTGTGTTATCTCTGACCACTCCAGTAGGGATCGGTAATATCAGAACCAACATATTGATGCTTTCAAATCCTGTAGGTGTTGCTTCATGTCTTTTGCACCGATTCTATGATTATGTCTGCTCATAAACTTCTGAATTCTTGACTATGCTTAACCCGATTCTAATTACATGCTAGGGTTTGTTCGAAGTACAAAACTTCATTATTTTAGGATTTTCATTTGAAACAAAAATTAATCAGCAATAGAAAATTTCATAATCAAAAGTAATTTTAAGGGAATAGGGATGAAACCTCAGGTGAACAAATCATCCGTGTTGAGGACAAAATAGATGATGATAAATATGAACTGAGCGAGGTGGAGGTTGCGATGGTTTGTCGCCGACTATTTCGGTGGAGACGGAATCGGTTCCACAGACCAAAGCATATAGTGATTTCGAAGATAAAGATAAGAGAAGATACCTAAGTTTGATGCCAGAGCATATAGAAAATCAGCAAAATCGATCGATCAACAGCCACGCCTCAATGTTTCTTAGTCACCCTTGTCTCCATCGATCTCACAAGACTATTGCCTTCCACTCACTCAAACTCCGTATAGAGCAACCAATCCTTCAAAAAAGACTGTAAGATGGAGGAACATTCAAAAAGGCAGGAAGAATAAAAGGCTTCATTGGAAAATTGAAGGGAACGGAAGCCTCGATTTGAAAAAAAGAATTTGAGAAAAATGGGTTTTCCCATTGGATGGCGAACTAAGTTGTTTCCCTCTGTAACGCTTTTTCTCGACAATGCATCAACCAATAGTAATCGGAAAAATCGATCGATCAATCGAACGTCTCTAGAAATCCATAGTTGGCGAAGGTATTGCTTAAGAAACTCAATTAGAGGTTTTCTATCGATTTAAACAGATAATCTGGTAAGTTATCAAAGGGTTTTTAAGGATGCATGTAGTAGATATAATGAATCTGAGGAGATTAAACGAATTTTAAAAGATTGTTGAATCTGAGGAGATTAATGTGAATATAACTAATGTGAATATAATGAGGGTTTTTCCTCTCTCTGTTGACGTGACAACACCAGAAGAGAGGAAAAATCCTCCTTTTTATATATATGATTTGCTATGTATTCCTAGATTAGGTGTTGGAAAAAAAATTTCAAACCAAAGTGCATCAAGTTAGTCATCCTCATATACTGATCAACTTAGAAAGGATGCAAGTGATTTCAAACCTGATCAAGACGAGGTTACGTGTCAATGTAGATTAAAATTTAGATGAATCCTCAAGTTCATTTTGAAAAATAATTGAGATGAATTTGAATCTATTATAAAAAAACCTAAAGTTTTAGTTTCTTTAAGATATATACTGAATCAAATTCAAGTCATAAAAGATGATACAAATGGCCAACTATTTCTAGTTTCTGGCCAAGGTATTCAAATGAAACCTCACAAATTATTGACCATCACATAAACATTAAACCAAAAGTATAACAGTAAAATTACAACAAGTTGATGAAAATGAGGACCTCATGCAACCATAAACATTGAATAAAAGAGCTCTAGATGAGTAAACATTGAATAAACCATAAACATTGAATAATCATTGAATAAAAGAGCTCTAGATGAGTAATCGGTTAAAGCTCTCCCGAGGATTCATTACTAGCTATTACTTATCCCATATATTCTAGTTATGATATCACTTAACCATTCCAATGAGCATAAATATTTTGTTAGTAAGCTTGAAAGTGTATGATAACGTCTATTTTGTTATAGTATTTTAGTATCTTTTTATAGTTAGTTTCATCATTCATTTAAACTTTACCAAGCATTAAAGCATCATTTATTCCTCTTTTAGCGTTCTCTCGTGTTATTGCAGGAAATGAATTATCGGGATACAAACACGAGTAAATGAAGCAAAACTAAGCAAAACCACTCTCCTATCAGCTATGTACGGTCAGTATCCAAAGAATCATAAACAAGAGAAGAGAAATGGAAGCAATGGCCGCTTACAAAAACAATGGAAATAGTGGCTGCATATAAAAATGGAAACAATGGCCGCATATAAAAATGGAAACTTTCGACGTTTGGAACAAAAATGGAAAATTTCTAATCCTAGAACAAAAGTAAGAAGAGCACGGTTGGAACATGAAAAGGAAACATGTCTTATATAAAATATAAGCAAGTTGCTGGAACAAAATGTAAACCTCTACAAAAAACATGCGGTTTCCAACGGACGGGGTAACGGATCCGTCCGTTGGAACAACGTACCAACGGATTGAAATGGATGTGGTAAAATTGCAACAGGCAAAAATTCGTTACAAATCTGTTGCAAATTGCAACGGATTTGTAACGGAAAACTTCCGTTGGAATGTCCGTAGGAAATCCGTCGCAAATTTTAACGGATGGCAACGGAGACCATCCGTTGGCAATGTCCGTTGGAAGATCCGTTAGAAACCGGACAAATGCATTCCAATGGTCGTCCGTTGCAACTTCTAATGGATGCCCGTTAGAAATTGCAACGGATGCCCGTTGATGTTGTGAATTTCGAGGCCACCGGTTTAAATAAATTCACGTGAAACTCCAATGGGCATCCGTTGCAATTTCCAACGGATGCCCGTTGGAACGTTCACTATTTAGATCATACCAAAGAGTGCATCTAACCATCAATAACAAAAACATTTTCGAACAAATGTCGTCGTCTTCAAATCGAAATATATATAGATCAAGAGAGTGGATGTATAGAAGAAAAGATCTTGTAACCGAAGAGATTACGCAAGAATTCTTACAGGGATTGGAGCAATTCATGATTTTTGCATTGATGCAGCCTTGTGTCAAGAATGTGGGACAATGTTATGTCCATGCAAAAGATGCAAAAACATGAAGTATCGAAGTCAAGAAATTGTTTACAAACATCTGTATAAGGTGGTTTCGTTGAAAATTACGAAATTTGGTTTTTTCACGACGAAGATTGCGGTGTTAGAGATAGTGTGCAAGATGCACAAGTAGAACGAAATGAAGAAGTTATTTATGAAGCATCAACGACCAATCCATATGTGGAAATGGTGTCAGATGCTTTTCCTGGAGTTGTTAATGAACAAACGCATGAAGAGATGCCGAACATCGATGCACGTCGTTTCTTCAACCTATTGGATTCGGCGAAACAACCTATATATGAAGGTTGTCGTGAAGGTCAGTCTCGTTTATCTTTATCTTCAAGATTGATGAGTATTAAAACAGACTATAATGTAGCTGAAAATTGCATGGATTCATTTTGTAAAAAAAATGCGGGAATATTTACTGATGTCGGTTAATCTCAAGTAATAATTTTCCTAGACTAACGCTTCCGTAAGAATACGGATCGTATAGTACCAGGGTCGAACACAAGGAATTGATGCAACTCTAAAGCTAGTAACTAATGAATAAGACGTGTGAAATCAATGAGTGAATGGGAATGCGAACTAGACTAAAATAAACTAATGAACGGGATGACTCAATGACTAAACACCATAGGTATCGAGAGTTGCAGAACGATGCAACGAAGTTCTAACAAGATCATTGGTCTTAGATATTATCACGAGTTCAGGGAATTCAAGCTCATATATAGGAACTGACTGGCGTAGACTTGTCCAATATCTTTTGTGTATCTCACCTACTAGACGCATTAAGACCGCTATCCTAATCCCTAGATTCAATCGATCGACCTGACGTAGATTCTAAACCGATTAAATCCTAAATCATGGCTAGATTCCAAAGTCTAATCCCCTCGCGTAGATTCATTAGACTTCTATGATCATTCGTTCGAGTGACGTATATGAATGAAAGCATTAAAAACAACCAATCAATCTGAAAAACGAACAAATACCGAATTCATTCATTCAAGTGGCGTACAAGAACAAAAGTGTTAAGAACCACAGGCATTAAGAACAAGACGTCGTTACATATTGGCAATACTCTCTAACCCATGGCTGTAGATCTACTCGGTGAAGAATTCGAATCTGAATTGAATTGATGAATCAAGCCAAAACGGCTATATGTACAAGAGTATTAGACCTAAATTACAATAAAGGATGTAATTACAAAAAGACGTATATACCCCTATACATGTACCCTTTACACGCCCCCTCAAGATGGAGCACCCTCGGTGAGTCCAATCTTGGAACACAAATGCTGAAACGGAAGCCTCGGAAGAGGCTTTGTGAGAATGTCAGCAAGTTGATCCGCGGCTCGAACATGCGTGACCCGAATAGTGTTCGACTCGACTAGGCCACGGACAAAGAGATAGTCTAGCGCCAAGTGCTTCATCTTCATTCGGAAGACGGGCTTGGCACTGAGGTATGTCGCTCCAATGTTGTCACAATAGATGGTAGGTGGTGAGGATGACGTGACCCCAATCCCAATCTGTAAAGCGAGTACCCATAGAACTTCCGCGGCTGTGGATGCAATGGAGCGGTATTCAGCTTCGGTAGACGAACGGGAGAGTCCCGTTTGCTTCTTAGACGACCAGGAAATAGGATGTGCACCAAGGAAAAGTAGATACGCCCCAGTGGACTTGAGATCAAGTGAATCTCCAGCCCAATCTGCATCGGTAAAGGCATGTAAGGAGAGGTTGTTCTTGGCGGATAAGAAGATACCTCTCTCTTTCGTGCCAGCAAGATAGCGTAGGACTCTTTTGACGGCTTGCCAATGAACATCCGTGGGAGCATGCATGAATTGAGACAGCTTGTTGACAGCAAAACTAACATCCGGTCTTGTGAGAGATAGATATTGTAGTGCGCCAACAATGGAGCGGTACTCCGTGGGATTGGAGAGTGAAATCCCAGAGCAAAAATCAAGGGAGAATCGGACAAAAACAACATTCTTGAGGGGGTAACAGGCAGTTTACCCATAAATTTATCGGAATATCCACTCGACATTGAACATTGTTTATCTCTAAAAGTTTCCATCGCCCAACTTTGATATCCAATCTAGTAAAATATTTCGTTCTTACATAATTTTCATTAGTCAAATATAAAAATAATCGATGTTTTGTGTTAGTTTTAACAAGCGGTAGTAATTCCAAATATATAAAGTGTTAATAGAAGCTCTAATTGTGTCATACCTAGTGCCTTTTTGTAAAATTAGGCAATATTTATTGGAAATCGCCTCCAAACACAATGGTTTTCCCACCAAATGGTATGGATCGATAAGTTGGGTCGATGGAGCTCATTATAATTTTAAGTGTTTTATCTAAAGGGATGCAATTCCACTGGATGATGCATTTAAAACTATATGATCTTGAGATCTTATTTCCATTGATAAAAATTTTCAAATGAAAGTTTTATCAACACCTCTGTATACATGTACAAAAAATGTTTGGCCTTGATTTGAGTAGACTACTTCCATGATTTCAGTAAAAGTATTTGATTGTTTATTCGTTGCCTTTGAAAACAATTTACTATATTCTTCTTTGGTTGTTGTTGTATTGTATGAGTTTTTCATAGATTAGTATGTTTATGTTTGAGCAATTTTTAGCCTCTGCAGGGTATGACATATAAGGATATCGCTTTAAGGTTTTCCCATTTCTGATAAGCATTTTCTCAACCTCAATGAGTGTATAGTTTTTTTTTCATTTCTTCCTTACATATCTTCAAATCTTTTTAAATGGTATTTGTATTCAAAATTGTTTAATGTATTTCAATCAGAGAACATTGTGCTTGAAACGTTATCACCTGGTAAGGATAATTATTTTCTTCGCTTGTAAAAGACATCGTCAGTCAAGTGTTGCCATATAGATGCCCAGATATTTTGGGAAGAAGATCGACATTCTATTGTTAAAAACAAAACAAATAATGTTTGTGAGTATGAATTGATGGTCCTATTACCGGATTTGTGAGAATGAATTGATGGCCCTATTACCGGATTCTTCAATAGTAACTATGTATTATTTATTGTTTTCCAACAGGTCTAGTGTGCGACATGTGTCTTTTAACGTTTGGTGCATTATTTCATCAACAATATTTCTCCAAATGATGTTGGCTCTTTGATTTTGTTAAGTAACATTCTCAATTAATATATTTTACCAATATTGGATGTTGTACGATGCAATCAACCATATGTAAATCCTCATTGTATAGGGATCCATAGCTTTTTATACATATTCCAAAAATATTTAGGTAGAAAATAAACGTATGTAAGTTGTGGGGACTCAATATATAGTTGGTTGTGTTTGAATCATTTTGTAAACATTGTCTGGTTAGTATTCTATATTATTCAATATCAGTTAAAAATTCATCTTACTTAAAAACTACGATTTGTTTTTTTGGTAAGTAAAAACTTACACGTTCTACGGGTATACTTCTTAAATAAAAATCAAATTTCAATATTTGCCAACAAGCTTTACATCCAGACACGTATTTGTACTTGAAATAGTGTTTAATCAATTGGTTGTTATATTTTTATAGACGATGTTAAACTTGTGATTATTTTGCCTGGTCCTTTGTTGATATATTTAAACAAATATTTGATTTTTTTGTTACTCCATTCAACGTTTATATGAGCTATGTATTTAAGAAAATGCCAAACTGACATGGATGATAGACAAAATATTCAATCAAATCATCCAACATTGGAAGTTAGAAGATTTCAAGGGCAAGAGTGAGAATGCCAAAAATATATATACGAAGAAAAGGTTTCCGGGGATGGTCTACATCGCCACACCTCGGAAGTTGAAATCATTCATGAAAAAAAATTGGCAAGAAATTTTAAATTTATAAGTACCATATATTTTATATATATACCCTTAAATTATATCTAATTAAGTTCATTTTTGAATACTACAGATGTAAAGGAAAGAATGGGGAGACACATACCAAGTAGAAGGTCATCACAGAGGAAGAGAATGATGAACATGATTTTGTCAATCTTCGGGTAGAATAAAGGATTAGGGTTTTGACAGAGAAGATTACACAAAAATCGCAAGCCATCGGTCCATCTCTAGTTGAGCTCCCTTCCCTAAACATGATAAGATCTATTTACAAGTGAAATTATTTTATTTTTATAGTAAATTTCATTAAAACTATATTTCACTATACTATATAAAAGGAAATTATACGATTTGGATCTTCTAAAAAAAACATATTGAAGAGGATTTCACGATCGTACCCACACGGTTCAGGAGGCATACTCTCAAAAACGGTGCATCTAGCAACGTGATCTCATGTTTCATGATTATAAGGTAAAGATGTGTCATATAGAGAGTATCATCAAGCTGATAACCAGCCAATCGTATCGATCACCACATTCACCCCCTATTGATGAATCATCTTTGAAACGACAAAATCTGGCGATTAATTCGGATGTGACCCTCTCCCGAGGTAACAGAGGAGACCGGGAAAAAGACGATGGCGGTTGATATTTATGATTTTTGTATTTTAAATTTAAATTTCAAATTTTCTATAAAAAATATTAACATTCAATTTATCTTTCTTGTTTTTCTATCTTTTAAAAGTTTTTCAAAAAAAATTCATAATATCAACGAGTATATTCAAATTATCAACCAAAAGTATCAACAGAAATCTGTTGATATGTTTGAATTACACACTAAATGTTTCAACAGACACCCATTGTTAAGTTTCTACATATTTTCAACGAATGATCATTGATAATTCTTGCGATCAGTAATGGATTTTAATGGTTACAGGATACCAACGGATGCTCAACGATAGTATTAATATATGCTTATTGATAGTGTCAATGGAGTCTCATAAATCCTTTCAACGAAGGCCCCTAGATTGTTACAATGGACGCCCGCTCATAGTTTCAATGGAAACTACAATTGATATCTGTTGGCATATTTCAATGGATATATATGTTACCATTCGTTGATGATATATCAATGTGTTGTTTTTGTGACGACATTGAAATTTAATCGGATCAATATTTTCGATGGTTGATTATCAACGGACTAATCCGTTGAAATTATTTTTTTAATATTAATGCATACAATGTTTTGAACAAATTTACAGAGGATGGAAAACTGTCCATAATCCAAATAAGTAACAGAGGTTCCCACATAAACATATGTCTACTTTAACGTTATAAGTTGTATGTTCAGTACTCACACAAAAAGAATCAAGCCACAAAGCCGAGGCTTGTCCACATAGCATTGGAAAAATGAGATTGTTCTAGGTTTTGTAAAACCAAAAAAAAATCAGTTTCTAAGTGCAAAGGTATTAGGTATCCTATTTTTCAACATACTTTCGGCCTCTAGTGTCTATGATTTTACATTAAGGGGTGAAGAATTGGTTTCCAATATCATCGATATGCCAATTTCTCGTGGAATGGCTTCTAGAACTTGTCTCGGCACAGAACCAAAGAACTACATTTAGGAAAGATGGCTTTGTTAATATGGTGGTTAGGATGACGGATTCTCGATCAGACTGTTAAAGGGACTGTGTACTGACAAATTTAGTGAACTTTTATGTTGTATATGTATATATTGAATGGGCCAATGCAAGGTACAAAGATCGTACATGTATTGGTCTTAATAGGTGTGAATATATAGTGTATATATATATATATGTAGGGTTGCTATGCAACAGAAGCAAAAACACAATTCTATGATGAGATCTAGTCGCATTTAGGCAATTTAACATTTTTTTAGGTGTGTGAACATAAAAATTTATGTATCTTTTCGGATGAACAAGGCTGAATGATAGGGACGGAGCTCCAATTACAATAAAGGATGTAATTACAAAAAGACGTATATACCCCTATACATGTACCCTTTACACTCGGACATGAACTCAGAAAACGAAACACAAAAGATAACTATATTCAACATTGATAAAGAATGAGATTCCTCCCTATTCATGTACCGACGTCTTCAATAGCTCCTCCATGCTTTGGATCCCTTGTTTCGTCCTTCTCCCTCTTTCTCTATGTCTCTAAGTGTGTCCTCTAGTGTCCTTAACCCATGCGTGCATGACTTGAAACCTGGTCGGGCTGGCATGCCCGAGCGTGCATCCTCTGAGCCCGAGTCGGGCTAACTCTCGGTGAAATTCTGGTCCAATTTGCAGCCCGATCGGGTGCACAAACACAGCCCGAGCGGGCACACTTCATGCCCGAGCATGTACACTATCAAATGTTGTTTCCGCTCCTTTTGCTCGATGCTTGAGTGTTTGATTTGCTTCCATGGCCTTGCACAAGTTGTACCTTGTCATTCAATCACGTTTTTGGGGTTGAATTGCCATAATCACTCGTGTTTCGCTTCATGTATTCGTTTCCTATACAAAACACGAAATGTAGATGAAGTCCTCGAATAAACTCGATAAATCGGTGAAATCTAAGAAATCTAATCAAAACTAAACAGAAGAATCATATAAATACTATGACGGATTACGTGTTATCAAACTCCCCCAGACTTAACCTTTGCTCGTCCTCGAGCAAATCTAGAATCGAGTACAAGAAGAGTAAAACACCAATGGATACTAGCACGAAAACTTCGAAGAATTAGCCATCATGCAAAACAACGCGTCACATGAACGCAAGCCTAAGCGTACCTAGTTCAGACCTCTATCAACCAAAAGTCACGAGCCATGCAATCCTACCAATGACCTAAGTTTATTTCATTCCCCTAGACAACGTCCAAGCAATTTCCATACCAATTCTCCTAAGCTTGAGATATCATTAAACTCGTAATCTCGTTCTTATTCTCCTTTTTTTTTCTTTTCTTTTTTTTCTCATTTTTTATAGATCCACGCTTGGTTCCTAGGTCATCGAAGTCGAAGAGGGATGGCTTTCTACTTAGACCCAGGCTGCCTATGGCACACTCATAAGGTCTTGTAACCTTAGAGGAGTGAAGAGTTGCGTCATTGAAGAACATTTTTTTTATTGGCGCCAAAGAATACGCATCACTCTAACCCTTAGGACGTAGAATAGCGCCTCAAACCACCACTTAGACCCGAACCATC
>CM071862.1:12452428-12491550 GCA_036759665.1 Gynandropsis gynandra | reverse complement strand
GGGATTTCTTGGCATCAACGAGCCCGAGCGGGCACTCCAATTGCACCCGAGCGGGCACCCCATCATTGGTCGTGTACCTTGAGTACCCGAGGCGTGTAAAGCTACGGGGGTAATTGACAGCAATTAGCCCGGTCGTGCACTCCAATACCGCCCGAGCGGGCACTCTTGAAATGTTGTTTCGCTCCCTTCGCTCGGTGTTTTAGTGTTCACTTTCAGTCCATGGCCTTGCACAAGTCGAACCTTGTTACTCAACTTCGTTTTCGGGGTTAGATTGCCATATTCACTCGTGTTTCTCCCCATGTCTTTGTTTCCTACACAAAACACGAAATGTAGATGAAGTCCTCGAATAAACACGATAAATGAATGAAATCTCAATAATCTACTCTAAACTAGACCTAAGAATGATATAAAAACTACAACGGATTACGTATTATCAAGGTCCGAAAACGAAATTAAAAGAAAATGCAAAAGTCGGGTTGCCTCCCGATAAGCGCTTGTTTAAGGTCGCGAGCTTGTCCGAATGCTACTCATTAGGTGGACGTCCTCGACGTTGTCGTGTGCGTAGCGTCTCGCGTGCAATATGTGCTCGTAGGGTGTAGCACGCGGATCAGTTGAGTTCCTTGCACGATCAGTCATGTCTTCCCTAAGATTGGTCATGATGTTATCTAAGTTGGGAGCTAGATCGTGCTGTCCAAATATTCTGGTCGAGCTTGTTTTCGTCGCTGAAGAAAACAACCCGAGCTAAATGAAATTCATATCTAGGGAATCCGTATTCTGAAATTCCTCACAAACTTCCTCGGCTAAATTCTCAAAGATGTCGTCGGGGAACACAAAATCGATAACGCACGGTTGCTCAAGTGTGTCCACTAAGCTGAACTCTACTTCCATCTCGGGTTTTTTCATATGCTTATCAATGTCTGTAGCCTTATCCACTGCCGTGTTAGATTCATCTCCTTTTTCAAATATCGAGGGATTCGGCTGATCTACCATCTTCATGCGTTGACGTTGTGGGAATGGCAATGGAGGTGGCCTTGGATCTAGTTTTACGTACTTTGGCTCCTCTTCCTCCTCAAGCTTCTCCTTAAGCTCGTTGACAGGCGTTTTCGCTACTGTGATAGATGCTTTACCCCTTTCAGACATTGGAGTAGGTTGATCCACCGTCTTACAATCCCTTAGGCAAATTTCGTTGACATGCTCACGAGGATCTGTTCTGAACTTCCCAATAGAACATCTTGTGGTCGTGGTGCCCCTTGTGCAAGTTGTGCAACTTGTGTCCCCAATTGTCTTAGATGAGTTTGAAAACTCTCTAGCTGATTCTGGGTGTTCTCTTGATTCCTCACCAGACTTTGTTGTATTTCCGAAATCAAGTTACCTTGATTTTCACAGGATTAGAGGAGACGAGTGAACATGGCGTTGAAATTGGGGGCTCCTTCGGATTGGTTTGGCTGTGACTGAGATGCACATGGCTGATAGTCTTGAGTTTGGGGCTGAGTCCATGGCTGAAAGTTCCCCAAAAGATGTTGTGCATTCAGCGTACCATCGGTGTTCCTATACGGGAAATTTGCGTGATCGCTCCATCCGTGATTGTATGTATTCCCAAAAGGTTGATTCTAACTCTCGTAGATCTCTTCTTCATACCCCCAAACGTCTTGTTCCCATGATTGCTCAGAGTAATGTGGATGGTATGAGTTAGACAGCATATGACGAAGTTTGGCAAGTTGATCTTTTACTCCAGTTATATCGGCATACAAAGAGTTGATGTTGTTCATATTACCTCACAAAATAAAGAACACAAAATTTGATTAACCTCCGAGAGGTAAAAAAATTGACTCAATAAGAAAGAACAAACAAAAGCAAAATACGAAAAACAAATAAAGACTCCGGAAAGGACTATGTCTTAGTTCAAAAGTATCCTAACTCTAAAGCCCTAATCAATTCCCCGGCAACGGCGCCAAAAACTTGATGTCAGTTAATCTCAAGTAATACTTTACCTAGACTAACGCTTCCGCAAGAATACGGATCGTATAGTACCAGGGTCGAACACAAGGAATTGATGCAACTCTAAAGCTAGTAACTAATGAATAAGACGTGTGAAATCAATGAGTGAATGGGAATCCGAACTAGACTAAACTAAAGTAATGAACGGAATGACTCAACGACTAAACACCATAGGTATCGAGAGTTGCAGAACGATGCAACGAAGTTCTTACAAGATCATTGGTCTTAGATACTATCACGAGTTCAGGGAATTCAAGCTCTTATATAGGAACTGACTGGCATAGACTTGTCCACTATCTAGCATGCGTATACCAATATATCTATTGCGTATCTCACCTACTAGACGCATTAAGACCGCTATCGTAATCCCTAGATTCAATCGATCGACCTGGCGTAGATTCTAAACCGATTAAATCCTAAATCATGGCTAGATTCCAAAGTCTAATCCCCTGGCGTAGATTCATTAGACTTCTAATATCATCCATTCGAGTGGCTACAAGAATGAAAGCATTAAACATAACCAATCAATCTGAAAAATGATCAAGTACCGAATTCATTCATTCAAGTGGCATACAAGAACGAAAGCATTAAGAACCACCATTCATTAAGAACAAAACTTCGTTACATATTGGCAATACTCTCTAACACATGGCTGTGGTAACTATATTCAACATTAATAAAGAATGAGATTCCTCCCTATTCATGTACCGACGTCTTCAATAGCTCCTCCATGCTTCGGATCCCTTGTTCCGTCCTTCTCCCTCTTTCTCTATGTCTCTAAGTGTGTCCTCTAATATCCCCTCACGTCCCCCTTCAAGTCTCATTCGAATCCTAGCTTTAAAAGGTCTCTTTTCTCATTAATTGGCCGTTCTAAAATGAAGGAGTTTGTTGAGAAAAAGGTGGACCCGAGCGGGCACAACCTAATCCTAGCTCTAAAAGGTCTCTTTTCTCATTAATTGGCCGTTCAAAAATCAAGGAGATTGTTGAGAAAAAGGTGGACCGAGCGGGCACAGAGTCGGGCTAACTCTCGGCGAAATTCTGGTCCATTTTACAGCCCGATCGGGTGCACAAACACAGCCCGAGCGGGCACACTTCATGACCGAGCATGTCCACCATCAAATGTTGTTTCCGCTCCTTTCGCTCGATGCTTGAGTGTTTGATTTGCTTCCATGGCCTTGCACAAGTTGTACCTTGTCATTCAATCACATTTTTGGGGTTGAATTGCCGTAATCACTCGTGTTTCGCTTCATGTCTTCGTTTCCTATACAAAACACGAAATGTAGATGAAGTCCTCGAATAAACTCGATAAATCGGTGAAATCTAAGAAATCTAGTCAAAACTAGACCTAAGAATCATGTAAATACTACGACGGATTACGTGTTATCATTTATCGGAAAATAATCAAGCTCCCGAGATATACTACGAAATAAAGAATGTGTTAAAAGATTTGAGAATGGCCACATGAGAAAATTGATGTTTGTAGAAACAGTTGCATGTTGTTTTGGGGAAATGATAAAGACTTGTTGGAATGCAAGTTTTGCAGTGCAAGCAGATTTCGGCCTAAAAAACCATCTTCACGGAAATATGTACCATACAAGAAAATGTTTTATATGCATGTAGCAAACAGGTTGAGAAGGTTATATGAATCGAAAAAAACCGTTGCAGCAATGAGATGGCACGCAGAACACTCCACGGCCGAAGGTGTAATGCAACATCCATCGGATGGTCAGGCTTGGAAAGATTTCAATGAAATATTTCCCGAGTTCGCGTATGAAACGAGAAACGTTTATCTTTGCCTGTGCATAGATGGTTTTAGTTCCTATGGACAATCTGGAAGTCAATATTCTCTGTTGTCGGAGATTTGGTCTCCGTATAATTTACCTCCCGAGATGTGTTTGAAAAGAGAGGTAATGTTTCTGGCATTGCTGATTCCAGGACCAGAACATTCGAAGAAAAGTTTCGATGTATTTTTGCTGCCCTTAATTCATGAATCACGACAGTTGTGGAACGAAGGAATCCTTGCTTATGACATCAGTACTAAGCAAAATTTCGGATTGAAAGCGGTCTTGTTGTGGACAATTAGCGAATTTCCTGCGTATGGAATGTTATCTGGATGGAGCACGCACGGAAGATTAGCATGTCCTTATTGTATGGAGGATACAGATTCATTTCGACTAGTACATGGTAAGAAACCATGTTGGTTTGATTGTCATAGAAGACTTCTTCCTCGTTGTCATGCTTTCCGGAAAGATAAAAAAAACATTTTTGGAAGAACGTGGTACAAAAAAAAGGGCACCGTGCATGCTGATGTGGTGAAACTCAAGCTAAAATATTTCCTAGACCACTTCATCGCAAGTATACGGTTCATGTAGTACCAGGGTCGAACTCTAGGGACTAATGCAGCCTTTTCCTAAGAATGTAACTAAACTAAGACGATGAGAAATAGACGATGGCGTGGTGTAAATATCTAGAAAACTAAACTAAATGGTGGCAGCGATAGAAGGATTCGAAATACTTGATGAATAAGAACATTATAGGTGTCAGGATACCGGGAATCGAATGGATGTAATAACTAAAGATCATAAACCTATCGAACTATCTTGATAACGGGAAATTCATGCTCTAAGATGAGGAGTGATTCTGCCAAGCCTAAACCTCCTAACCATAAGTACGTGCAATCCTACCTTCCAGCAGCGATTAACTCGTACTATGGCAGCGTTACGCGCGCAATCCTAATTCCTAAGTCGATTAACTGACCGGTCAAATTCTCACTAATCAAACTTAACCTACAATTCAACAATTTCGGATTCATACTTTAACCTTCTAGAAAAATACGAATTCCTATGTTACTGAGCGGGCAGCACTAGTATAAACGTTACGATGTTGATTATAGAACCGAATATCAAGACAAATACGATAAATCTAAGAATTAACGCAAAACTTGTACATCCGTTACAAATCCGATATCTCTAACCCATAGTTAGGAATCTACTCACTCATGGAGTTTACTGACATATGAAATAACACAACCCTAAACATGATAAACCCTAAGAAACTCGATGCCTCGATCTTCCCTATTGTGTTACCGATATACAGATTGATGCTTCTCTCCTTCTCCAGCGTTTCCCGAGCCTTTCCTGATGATTTCCCAGCCTTTCCTTGCCCTAGCCGTTGCCCCCTTGTGTCTGGATCTCCTATTTTTTACTTAATTTGCTCGTTCAAACTCTAAATCAAAGTTTTTACGAGAAAGGCGACCCGCTCGGGTACACGTTTTACCCGGTCGTGCAGAGCTCAGCCCGATCGTTTACTTCGTCCCGCCCGATCGGGCAATGCTTCCCGATCACGTGGTTGAACAGCCCGAGTCGTGTAAACTCTCAGGGATTTTCAGGATTAATTGATGCCCGACCGGGTACCGTGTTGTCGCCCGATCGGGTATAGTCACCTGATCATGTTGCCTTCGTGCCAGGGTCGTGCAGATTGTTGCAATTAACCCCGTAGCTTTTGCCTGAGCGGGTAGACCTCAGTGCCCAAGCGGGCACTCTTCAATTCATGCTTTTGCTCTTTTTCGCTTGATGCTCGGGTGTTCCTTTAGGTTTCGTGGCTTGATTTTGGCTCCGAGTGAATTGTATCTTCAATTTGACTGGTTTGATTTAGGAATTTGTCCTTTTATGCTCGCTTAGGCCTTGTCGCCTTAAAACCTGAAAACCAATGAAATGGGCGTATACAAAAGAATAATCGTATCGGAATTATAACTCGTGCTATCAAATCTATGTGAAAATGATACTAATACCTAACCTAAAACTGATACACTTTACGTGTTATCACATGCAAACCGGAACACAAATCCTTTACGAAAGATTGAACACAATGGAGGATTTACAAGAATCGGTAGAATGCGGTGGAGATCGTTGGCATCGTAAACCAAAAGGTCAAGGTGAATGGCATAACTGGTATAAACGTAGTATCTTTTGGGAACTACCATACTGGAAATCATTGATATTACGTGATAATTTAGATGTTATGCATATCGAGAAGAACTTTTTCGATAATATCATAAATACTGTTTGGAATGTGACGGGTAAAACCAAGGATAATATACAATCAAGAAAAGATTTGAATTCAATATGCCGACGACCTGAGTTGGAATTACAGGATGGAAGGTCACCTATCCCGGTATTCAGATTGTCTGGTCCGGCGAAAACATCATTATTAAAGTAGTTAAAAGAGAACGTTAAGTTTCCCGATGGATATGCATCGAACATTGCTCGGTGTGTGGATATTGTTGGTTCGAGGCTGATCGGATTGAAAAGTCACGATTGTCAAGTTGTCATGCAGCGGCTCATTCCAATCGCATTTGCTGAGCTCTTACCACGGAATGTTTACGATGTGTTATGTGGAATCAGCATATTTTTCAGAGATATATGTTCGAGGAATTTAAACGGATGACTTGGAAGTAATGAAAAACAAAATCTCTAAAGTATTATGTGCATTGGAAAAACTTTTTCCGCCGTCATTCTTCGATGTCATGGAGCATTTGCCAATACATTTACCAGATGAGGCAATACTCGGTTGACCAGTTCAATTCAGATGGATGTATCCTTTCGAAAGGTTTTTCTTTCATTTAAAGAAAAAACAAAAAAACAAAGCAGCGGTCGAAGGATCTATTGTCAAACAATACTTGCTAGAAGAAATCACATATTTCAGCACATTTTATTTCGAGTCGCATATTCAGACGAAAGAGGGACGTGCAGCGGATGATCACAAATTATCTGTATCAATATAATCCGCAGTTTGACACAATTCCCGAGCTGTTTACACCGATTGGACGTACAGGAGGTAAATCCGATGAATACTGGTTAACACCAGAGGAGTATAATCATGTCCACACATATATACTACTTAATTGTCAAGAGTTATTACCGTTCGAAAGGTATGTACATGATACATATTATAATTTCAATCTTTATATTTATATATATGAAAATGTAACGTATTTTCATTATTAAAGATATTTGACGAAGAAGTGCTTGGTACATATCCTCATCTAAATGCAAATGAACTCACAGACATAAAAGTTCAACATTATGGATCGTGGTTTAGAGACTACATAAGTACTCGTATACATCGTGGTTTAGAGACTACGTAAGTACTCGTATACACATTTATGTAAATTATTTGCATATAAGAGTATTAATTTGTTTTTTTATATATACAGGTGAAATGTTCTGATTAAAGACTTCCTACGTGGATAAAAGATTTGGGTAATGGTCCCGCACGAAATGTCATGTGTTGGCCAATCTTGTTTACTCGCGGCTACACGTTCCACACGTACGAACACAGAAAACATAGAAGCACATACAACTATGGCGTTTGCGTATATAGTGATATAGAGGGTGATAACTTCTACAGTATTTTGCACCAAATCATACAACTGGAATATTGCGGTCTCGTTTGGTTGAAAGTTATGCTTTTTAAATGTTAGTGGTTTGATCCAACCGTAGGACGTGGAATACGAAAAAACCGCTGGGGAGGAATTGACGTCAACCCGACACGACAATATGGTAAATATGATCCATTCATCACAATAGATCAAGCAGATCAAGTATGTTACGTGCAATATCCAACAACATTGAAACGTCGAAGAGAGGAGTGGTGGTCCGTAGTAAAGATCAAGCCACGAGGGATCATAAGCTCTGATGACAAAGAAGATCCGTTGCAACCCGATCATCCGCAGCCGATTCGTTTAATTGATACAGATCGCGAGGAGATTCTTGCGATGAATGACGACGGAGAACTCATACGCGATGCGAAGGATGACTCACCCATCGATGAATCTACTGAAGAAGAAATGTAAATACAATAATGTTTACTATGTGTAATAAATGTAGATGATGTGTAATGTAAATGACGTATAACGTCCATGAACGATGTTTGATGCTTGATGTATGATATGTAATCGAACAATCGAAATGTTAATACAATCGAACATGTTATATAAATGATGTTTGATGTATAACAAATTAAAATAATCTAATACCAACGTTGAAGATATTAACGGTTGCCCATTGAAAATATTAACGGTTGCCCGTCGAATCACGAACTCGGCCCCGAAACTTAGAAAAAATGTCTAAATTTTCAATATTTCTAACGGTCATCCGTTGGGATTTTCCAACGGATTCCCGTTGGAAAACACGCTGTAAATTGACGCAACGTTCTGCCTTTGCAACGGTCATCCGTTGGAAATTCTAACGGATGACCGTTAGAAAGTGTAATGATGACTGCAGAAAATGCAGCTTTCCCAACCGTTTTTGCAGGCTTTCCAACGGATGACCGTTGCAAAGGCAGACGAGCCGCCATTTAGCCGTCCGTCGCCTCGGGAACACGCGTTTCCAACGGGCACCCGTTGGAAATTCCAACGGATGACCGTTGGGAATGCGAAACGTCGCGTCAATTTACTCCTTCCGTTGCAATGAAGTGTTTTCCAACGGGCGTTGGAAATTTCGATATATAAACCGACGAACTGTTCTTATTTCAACACAAATCCAACACAAAAACTTCTCTAAAATTCACATTTCACACACAAACAATTTGCATACACAGAAACAATGAGACGGAGACGTTTCATAGGATCGGGTAGTTTACTTGCTGGTTCCGCGGGAACGCCTCCCCCGCCGCCACCACCACCATATCGTCCTCTGTCTCAAGTATGGCCACTGCCGATATTTGTTGACGATGAAGATATGATAGATATCGATGCGTTGATCGATGATTTCGATGGGCGTCCAACCCTTTCGATCATCGATTTTCCTGTGTATGGAAAGAAGGAGTTTGTTGAATATTATCTAACTATTTTGATTTGTATTATTATATTTCATAAATATGATCTAACTTTTTATTTTTGATATGCAGGTTTGATGAGGATGATGTATTAAAACACACCAACAACACCATAATCCAAGGGTCCTTACAGGACGACCTCTACTATTCTTGGCAAGTTACGCCAGAAGTTGTGCGCCAGCGATGGTGGCGCACTTTTATTGTAAGTTTTTTTAATTATATTTCAAGTTTTTAATTATTTATATATTTGAAAACTAAAAATTTTATAACTTTGTTTGCAGCGCTCATACAGATGGCGGAGAACTCATACAACGCGCATCTACACAACATGGATGCGCGACATGCAGGTTCGGATGCGCCTAATAATGAACAGTGCGAAGCGCAACTACTAGGCCAACAATAGCAAACCGAGATGGGCAACCGAAACGGTCTTCAGCAAAATGATTGAGCATTGGGAGTCCGTTGAATTCAAGGCCAAGAGGGAGAAGGCCAAACAATGTCGCTACGGTGAGAAGGTTCCCGGAGATGGTCCACATCGCCATACTTCGGGATCAAAATCCTTCACGAAAAGAAAAAAAGACTTGGTAATATTTTAATTATTTAAATTTTTTGTTTATTTAAATATTTATCTAACAACATTTATTTTATATTGTAGATGCAACGGATGGGAAGAGAACCGACTCTTCTTGAAGTGATATTAGAAACCCATGCAAAGAAGAAGTCGGTTGTCGGGGAAGAGGTCGGCGAACCCGAACTCGTCGATCCTCGAGCGGAGCAAACCGTGAGAGCGATGACGGAGAAGATGACATAACAATCTCAGGCTTGCGGTTCAAGCCCCGACGACCTCAGTCCTTTAGAAAAGGACCAAATTTATTTAGAGGTAAAAGGTTATTATTTTATTTCTCAATTATTAATCAAATAATTTGTAAAAATCTAACGTTACTTTTGTTTCTCTTGTAGTCGGTGAGACCGTATAAGGGACGACTATACGGTCTTGGGGCGCTTCAAAAGGATATCGTCAAGGACGTCACGACGGTACCTCCCGCGGTGCAAGAGAGTTTTTCGCAACAACGGCGGATCGAAGATCTCAAAGCACAACTTTGAGAAACTCGAGCCAAAGTGTAGCACCTGGAGAGCGTCATCGAGTTGATGTTGGGGCAAGGGAGGGGATCAACGTCGCAGCAAGAACCGGTTCCCGATTCAGTTGCAACGCCCTCTAGACGTGATGGCGATCACGGAGACGATATCGACCCCGCCGATTTAAACGAAATGTAATGGGGTAGATTAACGTAGTTTTAGTTTTAGTTTTTTGTGAACAATTTAATATTTTAATTAAAAACTTTTTATTTATTTTAAAAAATATTTTTAATTTTTAAAAATGTTATTTGTTTATTTTTTTTTTCAAGTTTCCAACGGGCATCCGTTGGAACCTATTTCCCGCCAAATGTTAACAGTCGTCCTTTCCCGCCACTTTGCAACGGACGTCCGTTGCTATTTCCCGCCAAATGGCAACGGATGCCCGTTTGAAAGATGAATTTTTTCCCCGCGTAACTAGCAACGGCGATCCGTTACAAATATTTCCAACGGGCGTCCGTTACCACGTTTCCAAAGGAGAAATCCGTTGCAATTTCCGTTGAATCAGTGCAACGGATATAATCCGTTGGATGACCGTTGCGAATTGCAACGGATCGGTATTTCCAACGAACTATTCGCAACGGACGGGAATCCATTGGCATCCGTTGGAAAGAGCGATTTCCAACGGATTTTAGGCATTTTCCAACGGATATGTCTGTTGGAAAATGCCTTTTTTGTAGTGAACTTCCAACCGCCTACACAAAAATGGAAAGACTGCCATCTACACGAGAATAGGAAACTGCAACCGTCAAAGATAGAAAATGGAAATGGCTGATAGAAAAATTAATGGAAATGCAAGAACAATAAAGAAGGCAGCAAAGCAAAGAGGAAAAGAAGGACAAAGGAAAAGGAAATTGTTACTGCACAAGAGGAAAAGGAAATACAAGTTGGTGAAGAAAATAGAAACCGAGAAAATAGAAACTAGCGAAAAAGGAAATTTAGCAAAACAAGAAAAGGAACTTGTTGGCTACTTAAACCAAATGGAAATATAATTAAATAAGAGGAAGAGGAGCTACATTGCTGGAAAATAAAGAGGAAACGTTGACAATTACACAAGAATGGAAAAACTCGGAAAAAGTAAACTGCAGTTGCTGTAAGAAATTGAAAATTTCAGCCACTAGAGAGAAAAGAAAGGGGACGGCCAAAGAGGAAATATTAGAGGAAAGGAAAAAGGAGAAAGAGGGCTAAAAGTGGAGAGCTTCAGAAGCCTAATTCATATAGAAAATTAGAGAGAAAAACAGAGCACACGTAGAGAGAGAGAGAATGAGCATAACACACACATGAGGGCAAGGACGGAGCGACGAAGCTGGAGCGCGGAGGAGCTGTTGAAGACGTCGGTAATAGAATAGGGAGGAATCTCATTCATTATCCATGTTGAATATAGTTATCTTTTGTGTTTCGTTTTCTAAGTTCATGTCCGAGTAGGTCCATAGCCATAGGTTAGAGAGCTTTGCCGATATGTAACGAAGTCTTGTTCTTAATGCTTGGTGATTCTTAATGCTTTCGTTCTTGTACGCTACTTGAATGAATGATTTTGGTATTTGGTTTTTCAGATTGATTGGTTGTTTTTAATACTTTCGTTCTTGTACGCCACTCGAATGAATGATCATAGAAGTTTAATGAATCTACGCCAGAGGATTAGACTTTGGAACTTAGCCATGATTTAGGATTTAATCAGTTTATAATCTACGTCAGGTCAATCGATTGAATCTAGGGATTAGGATAGCAGTCTTAATGCGTATAGTGGGAGAGATTATGCAATCGGAAGATTGGTAGTATGCACGCTAGGTAGTGGACAAGTCTACGCCAGTCAATTCCTATATTAGAGCTTGAATTCCCTGAACTCGTGATAATATCTAAGACCATGATCTTGTTAGAAATTCGTTGCATCATCGTGTATCTCTCGAAACCTGTGGTGTTTAATTCATTGAGTTTAATCCGTTAGTTAGTTAGTTAGTTAAATAGTTTATCTTTATTTGTATTCCACCCACTTATTGATTTTACACGTTCTATTCATTAGTTACTAGCTTTAGAGTTGCAAATCCGATAGTTAGTTAGTTAGTTAGTTTAGTTTCATTTGCATTCTACACACTTATTGATTTTACACGTCCTATTCATTAGTTTACTAGCTTTAGAGTTGCATCGATTCCTCGTGTTCGACCCTAGTACTATACGATCTGTATTCTTGTGGAAGCGGAACCATCTAGTCGCACAATAGCAAATCAATATGACCTTGCTCCGTCCAAAAATGCTTCATCAGATGCCGAAGGATTCGCGGGAACACGGTTGCATTTCCGCTTCCCATGCCTATATTCTTGCAAAACATTCCATGTTGATCTGATAATATCGATCTTGTAATCGAAAATCCGTAAATGCTCTATCCACAACACCATCATCAAGAAAGTAGCTCCGAAATATGCAGACTAAGTCCGAGAGTGTCGGGTTGCATGCAGTAAATCAGTATGGTAGATTGAGTAGAATTCGTACATCAAAATTATTCGATGAAGATTGCACAAGATTCGTAGTAATCATCAAGACCTTAGGTACCAGTTGTATCAGGTCAGGGAAGACGGTATGATGATGGTCAATGGTCGAGTTTGTGTATCGAAGGATCTAGAGATCATAGAAGAGATTCTAAGACATGCTCACCAATCCAATTTTTTGATTCATTCCGGATCAACGAAGATGTATCAGGATATTCGATAACTTTATCAATGGCCAGGGATGAAGAAGGACATCACTCGATGTGTAGAAAATGTCTAACATGTTAATTAATCAAAACATAGCAACAAGTACATAGCGGAAATTGCAAAGTCTACCAAATTGAAGTGGGACCATATTACCATGGATTTCGTGACGGGTCTTCCAAGGACGTAAAATGTCAAGGATGCATTTGGGTGGTCGTGGATCAATTAACTAATCGGCTCATTTCATTTTGATAAAGGAGACTTTTGATGTGAATCAGTTAGCAAGGATATATATTGCGCAAACTGTAAAGTTGCATGAGGTTCCATCAAGCATTGTGTCAGATCGAGATGGGAGATTGAGGAACCAATTTTAAAAAGAGTCAGGAACCAATTTTCACATGAGAACCGTATATCATCCACAGACAGACGGACAATCTGAGAGAATTGTAAGGACGCTTGAGGATCTATTACGAGCATGTGTGTTGAAGTGGCTTGATAGGTGGGAGAATCTTTTACTGCTTTTCGAGTTTGCATACAATAATAGCTATCATGCTAGCATTGGGATGCCACCATGTGAAGCATTATATGGGCAACCATGTCGTACACCATTGTGTTGGACTAAAGTGGGGGAGAGATCTATCTTCAGATCAAAGATTGTCGAGGAGACCATGGAAAAGAGAAGAATTGCTAAGATGAAAATGAAGACGGTTCAAGATCGTCATAAGAGTTATGTTAATCTAAAAAGGAAGGACGTTGAGTTTAACATTGGAGTTATGGTATATTTCCAGATTCAAGCGAGGCGAGCGAGATCAGGTGGGAGCCGAGGGAACAAGCTAACACAATAGTTCACGAGGGGTGTTTAAAGTAATTAATTAAATTGAAGTAGTGGCCTATCATTTGGAGCTTTCCTAATATTTAGAAGGAATACATGATGTGTTTCATGTATCGTTGTTGCATAAATATTTAACAGTACCAAAGAAGATACTTGTAGAGCCATCAAAAACCTTGAGGAAAGAATTAATGCATAAAGAACGTCAAATACGCATTGTGGACCACCAAGTGAAACAGTCTAGGCGTAAGCAAATTCCGATAATGAAGGTTGTGTGGGAACAATATGATGTGGAAGGAGCAATATGGGAATTAGAGGAGAATATGAGATATGAGTATCCCAATTTGTTTGAAGATGAGTTGTGTGGTTTTTCTATTCATTGAATACAAATGTTGCTGTAAGAATCAAAGATATAGAGTTCGAGGACGAATTCCATTTTAGTGGCAAGGAATGTGAGGCCCATGAGCCCATCAACATAATAATCACAATTATATAACATAATGTAAGTATGTTAATTAAAAAACAGAAAACAAAACAGCCTTCTCGGCCGCGTGAGAAGAAAAAAAGAGAGAAGAAGAGAAAAGAGAGAGAGAGAGGAGAAGAAAATGGAGAAGAATATTCAATTTATCATCGTGTTCTTCATTGGTGTATTCTTATCGAGATAAGGGTAAATCTCCAAAAAAATATGTCATGATTATTTCCTTAATTCGAAGATTTATGTTATGGAAATTGATTAATTGAATGGATCAATAATATGGAAAAATTGATTGGTGTTGTTGTTAACAATATTATCAAGAATCATCAAGTCATCGGATAAGCTAAGGTGATGATTTTCTCCATCCTAATTTCAGATTTGTTGTTGATTTATGAAAGACATTCTACTCTTAAAACGAGGCATGATCATTATAGGATTTATAGGTCATAATGCAAAAAATGAGATGTTACAAGTGAAAATTGATGACAAGTATATGAGTTGTATAAGTGACTAGGGATGATCTAGAGAATTGACGTTCTTTTGGATCGAAGAACATCGAAATTTTGGGTACGGTATTAAAGCCGAGTGAACATCTGTTTAGTGTGCTCCAAAGTGATTTCGCACTCGAACCTTTCAGAAGAAGGCATATGCGAGCGTGTCGATGAGAGTTGTCACGTGACGAGTATTAGGTCGACGATGTTAATATTGCGACACTTGGATCAGGGCCAGCGTTGTATCGTGCTGGGGTTGTGGTAACCTTTCGAGCAACGGAGCATCGAGTTAATCAAATCAGTGGATTCATCGTATCATGTTGGGGATGTGGTAAGCTTTCGGCAATGAAGTGTTGTATTATACTGATGGCTGGGGTACGTTGTGACCTTCTGAGACAATTAGTGTGTTGGGGTCGTTTGGACTTTGCGAGCATATGCCTAAGCTAGAGTCGTGTGGACTCTATGTGTTATAATCTGGTGTGGTACTAGTTTTAGACTTTTTATATTCAGTCGGTTGGGTAGAGTTGTCTATATGTCTTTAATATGATGACAGATCGCTATTTTGTGTTATTAGTTTAGGGTGGGAGAATACGTGGCAAAGAGTACATACGCGTATTGGTCTCATTGAGTGCGGAATTTATACTCACCCTATTTGTGGACTATCGTGGATGTACAGGATATGGCGAGGAAAAAACAATGAGGTTGAGCAGCAACATGAAAACTCATAGCAGACTGATGGGAGAGGTGTGTAAGAGGTCTCGGTGTGCTTTATTTTGCATTTTGTATTTATTTTTTAGTTATTTATTGTGACTATGATCTTTACGTATTTCATTTCTATATGGTCTGAGATACTTTTATTTCGGAATAAATTATTTATTTTGTTTTATAAATGTGTTCGAGCGGTGATATATATGGCCACCTCTAGGGTGCGATGTTGGACACTCCTAGCGTCGAGGTAGTTCTGGGATGAAGGTGTTACATTGACACTCTAAATCTCTTTTCTGGAATGCAACTTCTGAAGACTTAGATTGAATAATTGATCAACAACATTGTTTTAAACTCCATTTCTATACTAATTGATTTCTTGGAGCAATAGTATCCCCTAGATAGGGCATGGAATGCATTTATATTGGCAAGGAGATAATAAAAAATGATGTGAAATGTGTAGTCGATTACCTTCGACCCCACTAAATAAATCCTAAACTTTTTAAGGCGAAATACACCACCTTTAATTCTTTCTCTGTGATGACTAGTTCACTTGAGTGTCATCAAGAATGCAACGTGCATTATATATGTAGTGCAAAAACATTTCGTTCATTTCACCAAAAATAGCTCCAATAGTGACATGATACTGCATCGAGGTTCTGTTGTTAGGAGGATAGATTTGGAATGAAATCCACTAGCAATCTGATAGTTAAACCCAAAACTTGTCTTCTCCAAGAAAGACGTCCTAAACCCAGACTACATCTCGACTAGAGAATCTTAAACCCAATGAATGACATCATAATAATTGTGATCTAGTGTTGATAAGTCAAAAACAAGTCGGAATCTCTCCAAGAGTTGGTAGCTAAATCTCCAGGATTAGCAAAACAAAATACAACTTTATTGATAAAAACTTGGGTCCTAATATCATATAAAGGGTCCGCTTTTCATAGGGACCAAATAATAATGGAAATAAACTGAAATAAGATAAATTAACTAAACTCAGCTAAAATGCTTGGTTAAGCGGTGCAACTGCTTGGTCAAGCGCCGTTTAAATCCTAACCCTAAATTTTCAAAACTAAAGTACATTCAGACGAGCAAAAGTAATGTTCGATCGAGCTCTCCAACACTCGATCGAGTTTCTTAGCGCTCGAGTCGAGTGTTCAGTCCTTCGGCATGCTCCTTTGCACCAGTGAGTTTGCTCGGGTTTAGCACTCTTCTGCTCAGGTCGAGTTCTTTGGCTATCTCTTTACAAGTGGGTTCGCTCGGGTCGAGCGGTGTGTAGCTCGAGCTGAGTGCCTCTAGCCTTCCTAGCTTCTTTTCTCCTTTGGTCTCGTTCACTTGTAGGCACGTCATATAAACTTCCCTTGATGTCTTTTAAAGCTCTTGTGGTGCCTTAACAAGTTCATCCACCACCAATTGAACAAACACGTTCTGAATTCTCTTAGCTTTAATTATGTTGGTTGGTTCTTGTGTTGTTGGTGTATCAAGCGGAACCCCATCATCATCGTCCCCTCCTTCTTCAAAATGATTTGACCTCAAGTCGGGATTATCATCTGCATTAAAATGAGCCACATCAGCAACATTGAAAGATGAACTAACATTGTACTACTAGGCAACTCGATCTTGTAAGCGTTGTTATTGATGCGTTCGAGCATTTTGAATGGTCCATTTACGCGGGGGATAAGCTTGGATTTTTGCTATTGAGGAGAACACTTCTTGCGTAAATGGATCCATAACAGTTCTACAGGTTGAAAAACCACCTTCTTCTGTCTCTTGTTTGAATGTTTAGCATATTGCTCAGTCTTTTTTTTTTATATTAGCTCGTGCCTTCTTGTATATTTGTTTCACAATTTCAGCCTTTTTCTTGTCATCAATGTTAGTAAACTCTAATGACGATAAAGGGGTCATGTCTAACAATGTAAGCGGATGAAAATCCATACATGATCTCAATAAGTGAGAATTGAGTAACACTATGAATCGCCCTATTATATGCGAACTCAACACATGGTAGGCATTAATCCCATATTTTCAAATCACTTTTGAGCAACACTCGTAATAAGATCGTCAATGTTCGATTAAACACTTTCGTTTGTCCATCGGTTTGAGGTTGATAGGTAGTATAGAATAAAAGTTTGGTACCCAGTTTAGACCAATGTGTTTTCTAGAAGTAACTATCTCTATCAGACACGATTGTCCTAGGAATGCCAAACAATTGTTCGATGTCTCTAAAGAACTATGCAACAACATGCGATGCACTATCAGTCTTATCATATGTAATAAAATGAGCCATTTTAAAGAATCGATTAACGATGAAAAAAGTAGAATTGTGTCTTGATTTAGACATAGGGATACCTAATACAAAATCCATAAAGATATACGTCAAAGGGTGACTCGGAATAGATAAGGAAGAATACACCGTTGGGCTACAAACGAGATTTAGTCTTTTTACATGTGACATACCTTCCACATATGCACTTAACATCTCGTCATACATGGGGCCAATAGAAATGTTCCTGAAATATAGACAAGGTCTTGGCCACTCCAAAGTTCCTCAATAGTCTGTCTCCTGTGCCTCACGAACCAACAAATCCCGAACATAATTTTTGGGAACACATAACTTATTTTCATGGAATAAATACTCATCAACTAAAATTTAATTACCTATTGTTGTGGTCTCGCATAAATTGAATATTTCACCAAAATTAAGATTAGTGTCATAGACTTTCTTAGTATGTTCAAAGTCGACCACTATTGCATTTACTGGAGAAAGCAAAGTATAAATTTCAGATAATCATCATCAACAACATTTTTCTTACCTTGCTTGTACTTAATGACATACGGGATGTCTCTTTCAACTCCACCCATTTGGCATGTCTACGGTTCAGCTTCTGTTGTGATTTGAGATGCTTGAGTGATTCATGGTTAGTATGAATCACGAATTTCTTGGGAAGTAGCGTTTCGATGTCTGGAGAGCTTGCACCAATGCATTCAGCTCTTTATCATACGTTGGATAGACTAAGTGTACTCCGTTGAGCTTCCCACTGATGTACGCAATGACAATATACTCCTACATTAACACCACCGTGATTCCTACTTCAAACATTTTAGTAAACTCATGTGATGCCAATAAGGGAGTTTGTGTCAATTTATCTTTGAGAGATTGGAAGGCCCTCTATTGTGCTTCTCCCCACTAGAAGGTGCTGAAATCTTTAAAGACTGTCGATAAAATTTGGTTGATCCAAGGAAACTTCAAACCTCTTCTACCGTCTTAGTGTATCGCTTCTATATTTTCCTCATCGATGTAT
This sequence comes from Gynandropsis gynandra, assembly GCA_036759665.1. Classification (NCBI taxonomy): domain Eukaryota; kingdom Viridiplantae; phylum Streptophyta; class Magnoliopsida; order Brassicales; family Cleomaceae; genus Gynandropsis; species Gynandropsis gynandra. The sequence goes on along the minus strand of CM071862.1, from coordinate 12,473,089 downwards.
ATTCCTTGTTCACATATTATGAATCCTAAGAACACAACTTTGCTAGTACAAAAATGCATTTTTGAAGATTAGCATATAATTTCTCAATTCAGAACATGTCGAGAACCGATCATAAGTGCCCTCGTGATCTTCTAAAGTTTTATTGTATACTCGGATGTCATCAAATTACACAACCACAAATTTGGCTATAAACTTCCTACGAACATGAGTTATTAGTCGCATAAACGTGCTTGGTGCATTAGTTAACTCGAATGGCATTACTAGCAATACATATAGCCTTAACTTTGTCTTGAATGTGGTGTTCCATTCATCACTGATAACATGTAGTGTGAGATAGTTTTAGGCTACGCATTTAGATCATTTCTGCATAGTTTGCATAGCATGAGTCACAAAACCGACATGAATGTCCTCTATCTAGTCCTTTTGTTGATTTTCATGTTTTAAGGTGACAAAGCATAATTGAGCTTAAGGATGTTGATTCTTGGAGTCAACTAGACATACTTGGGGCTGCAAACCACTCGAAGTAGATTCAGGCCAAGGAACCGCACGAAATACCCAAGCATTAAGCGAAAGGAGCAAATACACAACCGTGCCCATGAAAAGACATGAACCCACGTGGGCTGTCCTTTAGCCCGCGCGGGCTGCACCTTCTGAAAATTCTGCATGACTCGTGCGGTCACCAAGCCCGCTCGGGTTACATGTGGATGAGGAGCCCGCACGGGCTGGCCACTTAGTTCGTGTGGGTCGCATGTCAGGACAATAACCCTAAAAAGGGTTAAAATGCGAGAAAATAAGGTAGTGCCACTAATAATAGAAGGGGACGCTCAGAAAACAAGGGAGGACGAAAAACACAAAGTAAAGCTCAGGAGAATTAGGAGAAACAAGGAAACAACACCAGAACATCGGTGACGGAAAGGGAAGTCTGAGGCATCGTATTTCTTACTCTTTATCACGTCTATTGTTGTTTTCTCTTGTTTTACAACAAAATTCATGAGTGAGTAAGCCTTTAGCTATGGGTTAGGGACACCGGTTTTGTAAGGGATGCTTATGTTTATGCATTAGTGCTTAGATCTTTCAAAATTTCTTGTATTTCGGTTCCATGATCAATGCTATGAATGTGCTATATTTGTTCTGGCTGCTCAGTAAATTAGGATTTCATGTTTAACTGGAAAATTAAATTATGAATCCAGAAATATTGATTGTTGATTACGTTTGATTAATGAGAATATGACCGATCGGTTAATCGATTCAGGAATTAGGATTGCACGCTTAATACTACCGTAATTTCGTGTTAATCGCTGTTGGGGGGTAAGATTGCATGTTATTGTGTTTAGAGAGTTTAGGTGTTAGAGAACCATTCTCTACTTACGAGCATGGATTTCTCGTTATCAAGATAGTTTAATTGATTTATGATCTTTTGTTGGTTGTAACCATGCAATTCTGGTAACCCGAAACCCGTAGTGTTCTTAATAAGTGTTGTCATTTAGTTTACTCCAAATTAATTGTGATTGGATTTGAGTTTAATTAATTGAGCTTTGGTATTAAAGTGAGTGTGGATGATTATATGCGTATAAACATTTGGTAGTATCATTTATATTTCATGAAGCGAGAAATTAAATGATACTATTGAAAGCCAGATAATTTAATCGGTTATCTGTCAGTTTATGATCCCTAGTTCATGTGTATATATAGATGAGATTTGTTTTTTATGAGGAATCAATTAGGTTATATATACATAAAAATACAGAAAATCTTGTTCTTCTTACACATCCCATTCGTGTGACAATTCGACTATTATATGTAGAACCAGAAGATCAAATCCATTACATTACGTATTCTGCGGATACATGTATTTATCACGATCTTCAAATTTTTTTATTTAATTTAGAATAGAATGTAAGATTGGAATTCATATTAGAAACAATTTCATCGAAATCCCCCACGAGTGATGATGAGGTTGAAGAATTGGAGGAACGAGCCTCAAATCTTAGAAAGGTAACTTTTTGCAAAATCTCCTTTATAAATTTAATTTTCAAATTTTTGTCATTTTCAAGAGCATGTCAATATGGAAAGAGTTCCCGCACCCCAACTCAACTAACATAAAAAGAAAAATGGGTTGGATAAGAATGTAATCCCTACTCACTCTTTTAACTTGGCCCACTTAGGCCAATGATCTCTTACATAGGTGGAAAACTACGAGGTCTATATGTATGGCTCCTTCTTGGATGAGAAATGATATTTTCATGATTCTAGTATTCACGGTTGTTTCACAGTCCACTTTTAGTACAAAAGATAGAATAATTAGTTTTGTACCGTAGATATTAATATAAATATTTGATGTTTTATTTTATAAATTATGTATTTTGTGTTTTTGTATGATCTTGAATATTTGTTATTGATTGTATACGATAAACTACCATTTTTTATTTCAAACTCATTTTTTCAAATATTTTTTAAAGAGTTTTAAGTTTCAGATACAGATATTGAAAAAATTTATGTTTTTTATTTTCAATTTTTAAAATACAAATATAGATAATAAAATTAATTATGTGATGAATATACGAATACAAATCATATATAGAAGTTAGGGCGAATTATTACGTCCACCCCAAATGATAGATTTTTTATGAACTAATAATTTGACAAGGAGGGTTTGTCATGTGTGTATATTGCGCTTTTTCTTACAAGTTCAATTAGGGGTGGACAAATTACTCGAAGAACCAGTTTCGATCTAAAACCCGTTTCGAACCCGCGATTCGGATTTCGGTTCGGGTAATGAAATTCCATTATCCGCAGATTCGGATTCGATTTCGGATTCTTTAATTTCTAAAACAGATATCTGTGGGTACCCGAAGATAAATACAAAATTACTAAAATATCCATATATGTTAGTTATTTATTAAAATGCCATTCGAGTTTCTTTCCTTCCCTATTTTCTATTTGATTCACGACTTCCTCATTTTCTATCTCATTCCTTCCACAACACAACGCCTCCGTCTCTCTATCTCACATTCGCCCACATCGCCACCCACCAACACCACACTGCTAGTCGTCATTCGGCCGGTCGTCTTGAGTTCGGTGACCATCCTTCCTCTTTCTCGCCTCTCGCCTCTCGCCTCCATCATCGGTAAGTCTTGATTCTCTCTATTCTCACGCCGTCGAATATAGGTGTATTTCCTTTCGTTCCTTCGAATTTGTCTTTCGTTTTGTTGATATTTTCTTCGGTTTCGCATATATTGTTTTCCTCCTATACTTGTTTCGACCCTAGCCATAGGTGTGGACAATTCGGATAACCCAGACCGACCCAAAAAACCCAAATCAAAAGTGATTTGGGTTATCCACAAAACCTATATGGGTTCAAAATCTAGAAACCATTCGGATTCGGGTCGATTCTATTCGAGTTTGGGAGAACTCGAATAATCCGAACAACACAAAATCAAAAAAAAATAATTAAAAAAAACTTAATTTTTGTTTTTTAGTACTTGAATTACCCAAAAAAATGCCAAAGAACCAATAAACTCGTGGAACCCGGATCAAACACAAACTACGTAACTAAACAACCCAAATATCCGGAAAAAAAAAACCCGAATTATCCATCACTAAACAACCCAAATTATTCGAAGAATTCAGATTACGCTGAATATCAAAATTTTCAACTATAATTCGAGTTATTTTGGATTCAATATTCCAAAACCCGAATAACCAAAACCCGAATCGAAATCCAAATAATTCGGACCGAAAATCATACGGTTCCAATTCGGGTTCATTTTTTTCATAACCCGGACCGAATCTGTGAAATCCGGATCGAAACTCGGATTACCCACCCTTACCTAGCGAGTTGTCCTTCCTTTCACTCTACTGTGGCTCGCCGCCTCGGCCTCTCTGTTAACTCAATATAGAGGCGTTGTTATGCTCAAGCAACAAAAACCGGTTTGTAAGGTCAGTTTTACTCAAACCTATGCTTCAAGGTCCTCACTTTTTCAGATCTATTCATCGGAAACAGATGTAGATAATCTGATATCCTCTATCATTTTAGTTGATGTATTTTCTTTGATTTTTTTTTTTTACCGGCACCCATTAGTTCCTTTCTTTTGCCTACTATTACAGGAGGACACGTACGTATGGAAAGATGGTGATGACCGGTGCTTTCTTTTGACTTACCAAAAACAAGATTAGTATAAACTCTTTGGTAATGCCTTCTTATTCAATTGAACAAAGAGAGAGGATTGCCTCTTTGTTTCATATTCAAATGTTGCGTGATAGCCATATATAATATTTTAATAGTATTTGATGCTACCAATTTTAAACATGTAGCTCTTTAAAAAAAGGAAAATATCTGGAAGATGATAAAAATATCAAAATTCTCGAAAAAAAAACAAACTAAGGGATCCAATTGCGGAATGGTTCGAAGAATCCGTTTGCCATTTCATGCGAATCCATTTCGAAGTGATGGATCGACAATTAGATCCGGGAGGAGATCCAAATTATTAGCGATGAATCTAAATTCGAGTTCAAATGAATGTCTATAAAGTAGATCTAGTAATATTGATCGCGACTATAAAAAAAGCGATAAAATGGTCCAAAGTTTAATATCTGGTTAGAGAAATGAGGGGAGAAGAACAATAATTATGAAATTGATGATTAATTATTGGTTTAATATTTTAATTGAACTAAAAAGTTGAAGGCAGCGTTAGATTGACGCAAAGGAAGAAAGAGAAAAGACCATATAGCCTTCGGTTGGGGACAAATCAAAACAATAAGACCATACGATCTTTTCATGCCCAACATTCAATCTATCCTATATATATATATATATATATATATATTTTCTCACTACTTTTTGCTGAATGAATAAATTTAAGAACGTAACTCAAAATTATTATAACAAATAAATCAGTTATGTAGGTACATGAAAATAATGCGCTATTAGATTTCATTATTTTTACCAAATTATAAAAGGAGTTATTTTATTAATGATAGAGTTAATTTTAATTATTCTAGCGAATGATATTCCGATATAATATGAGATTTCTATTGAAATTTTTTATTATGTGATAATACATATTTTCTATTTTTATTAACATTTAATATTATAATATCTTCATTACGTATATTTTTTATCATCATTGATATTTTAATTGTGTTAGATATTTTTAGATTTGAAAACATTCATTCACAATACATTTGGAATATTCTAAAAAGAAAAAAAAATCAAACAAATTAACAATTCTATGGAAAAAAATCAAATAGCAATTTGGAAAGGAGTTTGGTATTAAAAGGAGGATGTTGATGCACATCCAACCCACTCTTTCAATCATATTGGTGCGTCCAAATTCAAAAAGAAGAGAGGAGAGTGAACAAAGTGTTTTTGTGTTCGTTTGAGAGCATTTGACAGGAGTGTTTGTAACATAAGTCTTAAACCATAAAGGTTTGGAGGCTCATGAGTGAGTGATTCGAGTGAGAATCATTCGAGAATCTAGGATTATTGAAAGAATAGTTCTTGACGGTTCACACAAGGATTTGTGTGATGTTTGCTTGTAGTTTGGTTTCGATATGGGTGTTGTACTCATTTAAAGTCTTAATAAAACAATGTTTAAGCGTGATGTTGCGAGAATATAACGAGAAATCATTGTGTGTCTACTCTCTAAAAATTTCAATTGGTACTAGAGTTTACAACCGATAGGAGGATTTAACCTCACACATCTGTGAGAGATGCAGTAGAAGAGATGGACACAACACGAGATATCTACTCGTATTGCAAACCGAGAATGCTAAACTCTTCCAACTATGGGTATTGGAAAGTTAAGATGAAGGCAAACATTCGTGGAATTGATGATGACGCTTGGACAGTTGTCTAGTATGGTGGAATCCTCAATGGTGATCAATGCACATGGAGATAACAGGATAAGTCATTCCAACAATGGACACCAATCGAAAAGAGACTCCACTTACAATGCAAAAGAATTGGCTATCATATTTGCTTCAGTTGATATGGACGAATTCAAAAAAATACAAGGATATGAATATGCTAATGATGCTTGGGAAATGTTTGAGCCGATACATGAAGGTACTCCAAGTCCAAGTGTAAAGAGAACAAGACTAGACATTCTTGAGCACCAATTTGAGAAGCTTGAAATGAGAAAAAACGAGAATGTAAAGGAGTTTAACTAAAGACTCAATGCGCTTGCAAATGAAGCACATGTGTTTTGCCAATAATATGAAGATAAGTAGTTGGTAAAGAAATTTTTCTGTTGTCATTCTCAAAGATTTGGTGCTCAAAAAGCTGACATGATATGGCTCTTAACATCAATACAACAAGCTTCAAGGAGATTATGATAATTCTTTCGGTATATGAGATGGAACTACAATCAGAAAAAGTATCAACAGGCAAAGAATCCAATCAAGATATAACTCTACAACCCATTGAAAAAACATCTAGGATTGAGGAAGTAGTGGAATATGTGTCTCTCTTGGTTAAAAAAAAAAAGTTTAACAAGTTAATGAAGCAGCCTAAGGTGTACCTCTAGTCATCTAAGGTGTATCAAGAGAAAGAAGGAAAGTCGAGAATACAATGTCATGAATATAAAGGGTATGGACATATGAAAATTAGTGTTCGAGTGTATAGAAAACATAATCCATGTTGAAGACCTTGAGCGCAACAAAATGTTTCAACTGTTAAAGATTTGGGCACACAAAAAATGAATGTGGAAGCAATCAAAGAAGATCTAAAAAATCATTCCCCACTCAAGAAGAAATAGAGTTAGATTTTGAAGAGAAAAGCGATGATGAAGAAATGGTGAACCATATAATATTCATTGGAATTATTGACCCCGATGATGAATGAGGAAACACAAAGGAAGAAGATAGTGAGGATGACTTCACCATAGAAGAGATATATGGAAAATACATCAAGATGAGTGAACTCAACATTGAGATTCTCAAAGAAATTGAGGAAATATGTTCAAGTTACAACATATTTGTGAAAAGCTCAAAGAGAAATAAAACGAAGTGGGGCTAGTTAAAACAACCTTGAAGAAACAAGAAAAAGTTTGAAGATGTTGATTAGAAGAACAAAGAACTTTGACTATCTCCTCGCGATAGGAAATAAGGAACCAAATAATTTTGGTCTTGGTTACGAAGATGGAGAATCAAGCACACAAGGAAAATTCATCTCATGTGGATCCCTTACTAATGAAGGCATACCTCATGTTCGACTGAGCATACATTGAACGAAGGTTGACTTGAAATACAATATTCTATAAACAAGAAAATGAAATTGTTATTATTGTGGAAAGAAAGGATATATTTAGTCCTAATGCTACTACCTCAAGAGACAAACGACGAGCATGAAAAAACTATTCTCCATGATACCATGAAGAACTCATGGTGAGTATAGATATTGGGTACCAAGAAATAAATAGAAAGAAAACGCTATTGAATATCTCCACATTTTCGAGGTATATATTCTTCTTGGAATTCTCTTAAATTTAAGTAAATTTGGGTTAAGAAATCTAATCTATACTTCAATGTAGTACTCACCTTCACTCAAGATGAACATGATTCCATGTGGTATTTGATAGTTGTTGTTCGAGAAACATGATAGAAAATTTAATCTTACTCTCAAACTTCAAAGAAAATGTCAAAGTAGGATGTGTGATTTGGAGATGGACGCAAGGGAAAGATACAAGGGAAAGGTGATGTTAAAACAATTATTCCACATGAGTTGACTAACGTACATTTTTTGTTGGGACTTCGAACAAATCTAATAAGCATTAGTCAATTATGTGCCAAGGATTAAATGTGTCATTTTTGCATGGGAAATGTGTAATTCTTATATGGGAAATGTGTAGTCACAAATGCAAATCAAGAGGATGTTCTGAAAGGAGCTTGAGCTTCAAATGATTGCTACATATGGTCTTAAGAGTTAAAATTCAATATAGTCACACAAGCTCCACTTCTTGTGTGACATCAATGATTGGGACAAGTAAGTTTTCACGTACATCATAATATATATCTAACTCAGATTTAGTTCTAGGTGTACTCAGGTTATTCCAAACAGAGGATATAGTTAGTAATGTAAACTTTGGTTGGGTTTAATAGATTAACCGAACCCAACCCATTTAAAATATATATGGATCTTGTTAAATGAGTATTTCAATTATATGGGGTATTTGGGTTAAAACTCCAATTAAATTAGTTTTAATGGGTAAAACAATTCACCCTTATATCTTTATATATATATATATATATGTCATTTTTTTTCTCTTCACATACTCACAAACGACATTACTATTCCTTTTCCGTTCGTCTCTTTTTCGCTTGATCCTTATCTTGTCATCTTTTTCTCCTTCTAACATCGTTCGCTCCTTCTTCGATCGTCGAAGGTTAGTCTTTCGGAAGAATCCTAATAGCCTAACTTGTACCCAAGGTCTACCTTCTTAATAGTTGTGCCGAAAAAGTTGATGATCGTGATGTTGAAGTCATGTACGGCGTGGAAAAAGATGAAAATTTGACGATTATATCAAACATTTCTTAATAGAAATTGTTAAAAATTTATTCGGATTTTATTTTCGAGAATTAACGTTTTAGCTAATAATATATTAAGATGAATGTTTGACAATAAATTATTATTTTGAATATTAATATAATCATTTTAATATCTAATATATATATATATATATATTATAAATATTAAATGATAAAAATATATGTACAAAAAATTATTTATATGAATAAACTTGTTTAACCCGTTTAACTCGATCTATATAACCCATTATTAAATGGATTAAATTGAACTCGACCCAATTATCTTATAAAACTCATTCTATATGAATGGGTTGGGTACAATCCAACCCATTGACATCTCTAGATATAGTGTGTCAAAGTTTTCAAAAGAGAAAAAAAAGAGAACATTACATTAGTAAGTTGTATGCAACTCATTTGGATGAACCAAAGTTATCATATTATGGTACGAATTTTAAAACTTTTATAGCTCATTGTGGTGCCATACAACCTTTAGAACTAAATATATTGAAATTCATTGTCATTTCCTTAGAAAACAAGTTGAGAATACATATCGAATATGTGTCCACTGAACGACAATTAGCTGACATTTTTATAAAACGTTGGATATGAATTGTTTTGTGTGTTTATCGAAATCTCTTGGGATTTATGAATTCTAAACTCAGTAGTCATTAAAGGGATAATGTGACAGGATAAGTTATGCATAGTTGCATGTGAAAATCTAAAAAATGAAGTATACAAGAGAAAATAAAAGCGTTACACCTGAGGTTTTTGAAAGTATACGTTGAAATTCGTATTTGTTACATAATATCTTTTAAAGTGTGAAGATGTTGAGAAACACTCCTACACTCCACTATCAATGGAAATAGTGCATAAAAACTAGGAATGCATGATGTTGATATGAGTGCAATGCATACATTGGCTCGGGTCTAAGTGTGGGGACATATATCTAACTTTGACGTCCTAAAGGCATAAGGTAAAAAACGAACCTAAATACTCCGTTATGATTGAATTCATAAGAGTATATCAATATGATAGCCTGAGTCTAAGCAGTCGTGAATCCATCAATTTCGACGTTCTAAAAGTCTAGAATGGTTGTTCACAAAAGAAAAAATTGATGACTAAAGTACTGAAAAAGGGTACATAAAAAAATTTGCTTTAGGTGCATCTGTTAAATTTTTGAAGTATACTTTGATTGATTATCTAACTGCATTATGTTTAAATTCAAATACCTCATATGGAATATTGATCTTTTCAAGGATATGGTTTGTTTTTTCAAAAGAAAATGATGATTTTATTAAGAAAAAAGTCAACTTATTGAATTTTAGTAGCCATAATTTGTGAGTTGTTATATTTAATGAACGAAAAATCTAAAGGATTATGATTGATTTCAGTATTCATTAGTTAGAGGTATTGATGAGTGTTCATATTGCATAGCAATCGCATAGGTTTTTATCACATTTTGAGGACATTTCGATGTTTTGTATGGGATTGTGTCCATATTTTCACAATATATTTCTTGCAAGTGCTTTTTGTAATTTAGACACATAAATGAAGAGTATATAGAGCAAAAGGGTCACATATATCAATTACGATGGGAACAGGAGGCTAAATAGGACAAGATACGACGAAGAAATAATTTAGTCAAGCAACAAGCGAGCGAGATTTGAGGAATGAACGATCAAGCAACAAACGGGCGAGATTTGAAGAATGACTCGGTCAAGCAACAGATTTGTCCAGATCGGAGGAGAAGAAATAACTTGGTCAAAATAACAAAGTGGCCGAGATTGGAGGAGTCGACTTTAGAAAGACTACTCCAACTCGGATTAGGGTTTTGGACCCTATTAAATCCGAACTTCCTCCTTTTTGGTCAGCAACTTGAGAAGTCCAAAAATAATATTAGCCATAGGAGAATTGTCTAGCAGGCCACCTAAGGAAAAATCTTAGCCTATCACACACAAGAGAAGATAGAGAAAGAGAAATCCGAGGACGCCGGAGACACACGAAGGCGCACGAAGACATCATTGAGCTTATTCTTTCTCTATCCTTCTATTTCTTTCATGTTTTCATTTGAATTCATGATTGAGTAATAGGATTGTTCTAGGATAAGGGAGTAGCCCTAGGTTATCCTGAACCCTTGCATTGATTTCTATCTACGATTGCAATTTCTCTCCCCGTTTGATCCTTTGTCTATGGGCTTAATCGTCATGTGACTGTGAAGGCTAAATAGTTGCATGATATTAGGGATTTGGGTGAAGTACCGAAAGGAGAAACTTGAAACTGGACATATAGGTTTAGGACAGTTTAGATTAAGCCACGAGAGTATAAAAACCTAGATTGAGGACTCACAGATGAATCATGAAGCTTAATGGGTGTAGATTAACTTATCAGCCACGAAAGTAGGAGGTTTGTTTATTCACGTCTCTAGGCCTTGAAAGAGGATAATTGATAGATTAAGATCATTTACCTTCAAATCGGATAGTTGATAGATTCAGATCATTTGCCTTCAAATCGGATAGGAAAATCATGAGTAGTAATGTTAATTTGGGTTGGGTTTGATGGGTTAACCCAACCCAATCCAATTAAAATACACATGGGTTTCAATTAAATGGCATAAAATTATATGGGTTAATTGGGCATAAAACCCAATTAGATTAATTTAAATGAGTTTAACCCATTTAACCCATATATCTCTTACTTTTCTCACCTTTACTCCTCTCACCGTCGTTTCGAATACCCGATTTTGACCCGTAATTTATCTGATTTTTATCTGAATTTTAACCCGATTCACCCAATTTTAACTCGATTTCCTTCAATTTCAATGAATTTCAACTCGATTTCACCTAATTACTCGATTTAATTTAATTTCAACCCGATTTCACCTAATTTTAACTCGATTTTATCCAAATTTAACCCAATTTCACCCAATTTTAACTTAATTTCATCAAATTTGTTCTTGATTTAACTCAATTTCACCAAACTTTAACCCGATTTCACCCAATTGTAACTCTATTTTACCAATTTTAACTAAATTTCACCTAATTTCAACCCGATTTCACCTAATTTTAGCTCTATTTCACAGAATTGTAATCCGATTTCACCCAATTTTAATTCGATTTCATCAAATTTCATCAAATTTCAACCAATTTTAACTCCATTACGCCGGATTTCAACCCGATTCATCCAATTTCACCCAATTTCAACCCAATTTCATCCAGTTTTGACTCAATTTCACCGAATTTTAACCCAATTTCACTTGATTTTAATTTGATTTCACCTAATTTTATCGAGTTAAAATTTAGTGACATTGAGTAAATCGGACTTAAATTCGGTGACATTGAGTGAAATCGAGTTAAAATTGGGTGAGATCGGGGTTAAATTGGGTAAAATCGAGTTAAAATTTGGTGAATTGGGTTAAAATTGGATGAAATAAGGTTGAAATTCTGTGAAATCGGGTTAAAATTTGGTAAATTTCGGTGAAATTGAGTTAAAATTCGGTGAATTCGGGTTAAAATTCTGTGTAATTGGATGAAACAGAGTTAAAATTTGGTGAAATTGAATTATAATATCTAATGTATATCAATATATATCATAAATGTTAGATGATAAAAATATATACAAAATATTAATTATATGAATAAACCCGATTAACCCGACCTATATAACCCATTATTAAATGGGTCGGGTTGAACCCTGTTGAAATGAGCTCAATATGCTCATAATAGGGTCTTGGACGACATTCTCATTCTATTCTCTTCTATTCCCTTACTATTCTCTCGCATAATTCTCGCTTGTACAAACCCAACCAATTATACTATAAAACCCATGTTATTTTAATGGGTTGGATACAACCCAACCCATTGACATCTCTAAGCATGAGTAGCCGATTGATATGCATGGTTTTGGGAGCCCAGTTGCGAAACTCTATCCTAGGACATTTGTTGATTGGTTTACACATCAATTTGTTATTTGTCATTAGTTTAGTTTAATTCCATCACTCTTTATTCGTTTTGCAAGCATTGATTCGATTATTTTAGTTGTGTCGTGTTGCTAGTCCATGTGACATCGACACTTAGATTCTACGCTGCACATGTTCCATGCACTTGCGGAGTAGATTTAGGTTAATTTCACTTGAACATGCATCGGGTACGCAATTAAAAGAAGAATAACACTCATTACCCTAAGTTCATTCGCATCTTTTGTGCATGATCTTTAGGAATATCTAATATCATTGTTTCAAATAAGTTAAGATGTGTTATAGGAATATGTATTCCAAAGAAAGCAAACATTAACAAGATGATTTATTATGTTTTTGTTCTTCTACTCACAAACAGGGAGAGAAAGTACCATAAGTGGTAATCCGAGTATATTTGAGGATAAGAATCCTTTACGATTTGAATATGTTCTTGATTCCTTTTTTGTTAAATTGTTTGATATTCTATTGGATGCATATATCTAATGTTTTCTAATTTTGCATGAGCATAAGATAAAAAAGGGAGATTGTTAGTGCATGAGCTTCCTATTTTAATGAAATTTCCATTTTATGAAGATTATGATTTTATTGAGATTTCCTGATAGATAATACATATTTTTATTTTTATTGAGATTTAATATTGTGATACTTCAATTATGTATATTTTTCATTATTATCGATATTTTCAATTGTGTTAGATATTTATAGATTTGGGAACATTCGTTCATAAGATATTTAGAAATGTTCTAAAAAGAGAAAATCAAACAACTTAACAATTTTATGAAAAGAAGAGCAATTTGGAAAATAGTTTAGTATTAAAAGAAGGAAGATGATGCACGTCCAATCCACTCTCTCAATCATATTGGTGTGTCAAAATTCAAGAAGAGTAAAGGAGAGTGAACAAAGTATTTTTTATGTTCGTTTAAGAGCATTCGAGGTTAGTGTTTGTAACATAAACCTTAAACTATAAAAGCTTGGAGGCTTATGAATGAGTGATTCGACTGAAAATCATTCGAGAATCTAGGATCATTGTGAGGATAGTTCATATACGATTTTATATGACGTTTTGTTTGTAGTTCGGTTTCAAGACATATATTGTATTCAGAGAGAATATCTGAATTGTGTAATCCAAATATATTCACACAAAAAACGCGTTATACGCGTTATACGGCTGTTTAAATTCAAATTGGAAATTGATATGAGCAAACGAACCGGCACTAATGCAGTTGGATGAATCAATACGGTAAAATATTTCAATAACAAACTTAAAACTTTAAAATGATAGACGAGTTCAGTTTCCCATTTTTAACGTTATCTTGCTTGTTTTTCATCCATATTTATTCTTGTGATAAATAATGCATCAAATCTTTTTGTTCGTGCCTTGTGAATGATCTCGAATGTTTTGCACTTGTCACTCGGTTATGTCCGCATCATGATAGTTGTCTTAAATTTATGTATTATCGACATGCTATATTGAATAAAGCAAAACAAATTATCTTAATTTATTAGTGCAACGGAATAGCATAGGTCCTTACAATATCTCATAAATAATTTATGTATAGCCACAAAAAAAAATGTGAGAGAGATGAACTATAGGATAAATTATAGAAGAGAATATATTTCCGTACAATTTAACTATAATGTTTTGGTAATGTTGTAAAAATATGCCTAATTTTTTTATGCATTTGTATTTTAATACCTTAACTTTTAATCTTTAGTTTTACTACTCAAATTCTATACATTATACATTTTAGTAAATAAATTTTCTAAAATTATCATTATTACAATCCATTAGAATTAACTATTTTACAATATATGTATATGTAATCGTTATGACGACGTTTAATTCATAAACTGAAGCCGACACTGAAAGCCGCCGCCGAATACACTAATCAGCGGCTTATCTCGCGAGACTATGACTGTATATAAAACGCGATATATCGAGAATATTTACGTCTTTAACTAGTCCATCTCGTGAAGCGTCACCGAATAAAGGCAGGTACAACATCTCTGGTCTCTGCAGCAAAGAGAAGAGTCCTTATCCCAATCTCTCTCTCTCTCTCACCCTCCCCGCTTGTTGTCATCTCCCACAGTCGACTCTCTAATCGCCGTCGCATCGTCACCGGAAAATGGTGAGGTTTTAAGATACTCTTTGACATTATCACCGTGATCGTTGATGTGTTGAATTTTCGTTTATTTACTTATGAATCTGCTTATGCACGGGGAAAATTTTCAGACCATGATCAATACTGTGGATTCTTAAGGCTGTTCGACTATTTAGTTCTTCTCGATGAGTTTAGTTTTCCACGAATAAGTTCTGTCTGGTGTTTGATCCGCTTGCCGAAGCTGTTTGTCACTGGATTTTAGATTATGTCATGAATAAAGAACTCGCATATGAATAGTAAAATTGACCACCACGGATCAAGTAGGGGAATTTTAATCGCTTATTTGTAATTTTTCATTTATGTTGTGGTGGAAGCTGAATGGTGCCTGGATTACAGATCTGATATGTCGTGGTATATGTTGTACGTTCCTGTTCTTTTTATTCAAGTGCTAAGATTGAGCGGTGGATAGAATGGTTTGTGTTGTATCATCATTCATCTCTTCTTATGCTTCCTTTGTTCTTTCTCATTAGAACTTATCTTCTAATGTGACGCCTTTTCATTATACCAGCATAATTTTCATAAAGCCTAGACACGCAAACACTATCTCAACAATTTTATAAACTTTCTTTGCATCTAGTAGAACTCATGGAAACTTTAATATTGATGCAACATGCACAAACAGTTGACTGGTGCCTAGCTTGTGAAATTTGAATTATGTTTTATAATGAAAGTGATGAGGCAAGGGAAACTGGAAGAGGAAAGAGATCAGGAATATGGGAGCAACTAATTTTGGATGCAATCTCTTATATCTGTGATGCCCATTGGTTTACAGGCCAACGCTGTGTCTGGTATGGCTGTGCATGATGAATGCAAGCTAAAGTTTCTGGAGCTGAAGGCTAAGAGGACATACCGATTCATTGTGTTCAAGATCGAAGAGAAGCAGAAGCAAGTCATTGTTGAGAAGCTTGGTGAGCCATCCCAAAGCTATGAGGATTTCGCTGCGAGCCTCCCTGCTGATGAATGCAGATACGCTGTCTATGATTTTGATTTCGTCACTCCGGAGAACTGCCAAAAGAGCAAGATCTTTTTCATTGCATGGTACCCTCAAATTTCATTTCTAAATTCCTCTACAACCAAATAAAAAGTAAACCAGAGACTCAAATTATATACGTCCAGATTCAAATAACCGTATCAGGAAGTAAAGAAACTACAAACCAGTCGAATTTCGTCTTCACAAGTTGAAAGTCCTAATAGGTTTTAACTCATGTAATAGCTGCTAGGTAAACATGAGATAACTATGAATACACGTGCGTAGGTTTATGTCATCTGGTGTATGTATATTGTATATTTGGAATTGTTAGGAGTTTGTCTATAAACAAGAACCTGTATGTACTCAACATGGTACTCGCTGATCTTGTTAATGTGGCCTCTGATAAGTATTGACACTATGACCTCTCATTGGGTGGCGTGTCTTGAAGGTCACCGGATACATCAAGGGTCAGGAGCAAGATGATCTACGCGAGCTCCAAAGACAGGTTCAAGAGAGAACTCGATGGCATTCAAGTGGAGTTGCAAGCCACTGATCCGACTGAGATGGGCCTTGATGTCATCCGAAGCCGTGCCCATTGAGAGACTTTTATACATCCCAAGCCGCTTTGTGTGAAATCTTCTTCGGTACTTACACCTGACTTCATTACACACCCATTATCTATCCCATGTCATCACCCTTTGGGACATTCATGTGCATTGTTTGCATTTAAGCTCTTGTTCAACGTGATTACTGAGTGCTAACCACATTTATCTCCCTATGTATCCACAACATCGCTTTTGCTTTATATATCCTTTTCTATACTAAAGCTGATGACGAAGTGAATGATATCATGATGCAGACGGTTAAATCCGTCTAAAGGTAAACATCCATTACTATTGAACTGTTAAAAAAACAATTCATTGCAAAAAAGTTGACATTTTTCGAAGGTTACAAATGGTTACAATCGATTGAAGTTAACCGTCGCTTTCAATTGTCATCTTCGAAATTATGTTTGGATATTTTAATCATCGTGTATTAATAATTTCAATAGAAATTTTAACGGTCATCCGTTTATATTCTTTTATGTGAATTTATTTATGTCATTTTAATTTTTGAATAGTTTAAACTAATTCTTTTATCTGAGTTTATTTATGTCATTTCAATTTTTGCACTCTATACGTAGACAATATTATTTGATTAAAAGAGATGGTTTTGTGACTTTGGTTTCACCTTACAGTGAATTTGTAAACTTATTTAGCTGGCGGTTGTTTTTGAATAAACAAACTTAACGAATGTTCGTTGCTCTCGTTTTGATTTACCAACATTAGTTCATAAACATTTTTACTATCATTTATCGAATTAAAATTGTTTATCCGAGTCATCCAAAGAGATACGATGATCATCATTTTTATTGATTGTTTAGGTCTAGTTTATCATTTTTTGTAGATTAGAGATTTTGATTCCACCATCTATTTAGAATCTTACGATTTACAACATATCGTCACATTTCGGTATTATGTAGCATTATCGTCACATTTCGGTATTATGTAGCATTAGGTTGTGTCCCTTCAGGTCCATCAACTTTTTCATGTGGCTAAGTGGAGTGCAAATTGGTTTACAGTAAACAATTGAATTTTTTCAATATTTTTTTACATAATTTCTTAGGACAAAAAAATTCCATTTAAATTATTTCGGCGGAATATCAGAAGTACCCTCAAAAGGCTAAATCACTTCAAAAATATCCTTCCCCAAAATAATTATTAAATCCGAAAAATAAAAACTGAGGAAAAGACAAATTTGCCCTTAACGTTCGAACGTGGAAAAATGGAAGTTCGGTAGTTTTTCGACGTGAAAAACTACCGAAAACGAGAAAGCCGAACAGTTTTTCGCCGTGAAACCTGTTTAAAAGTTGATAGCAAGAAAGAAATAAGTGATTTCGAACTTGAGAGGGAACGATTTGAAGTTGGCGAACGATTTGAAGTTGGCGAGAAGGAAACTGTCGAAGAGAGCACGAAGAGAGCACGAGTCAATCTTCAATGGCGTCAATAAGTGTAAGTAGTTCGATTTCTAGTGGTTTATTGATTTGAAATGGGTGTCAGTGTCAGTGAGTCGGTTAGGTCGCAAGGGTCGCAGGAGTTGCATGAACATCTTCGACTCCGTGAGTCGGTTGAGTAGCAAGGGTCGCAGTAGTTTCATGACCATCTTAGACTCAGTTTATTGATTTGAAACGGGTGAGTGTCAGTGTCAGTGAGTCGGTTAGGTCGCAAGGGTCGCAGGAGTTGCATGAACATCTTCGACTCCGTGAGTCGGTTGAGTAGCAAGGGTCGCAATAGTTTCATGACCATCTTAGACTCAGTTTATTGATTTGAAACGGGTGAGTGTCAGTGTCAGTGAGTCGGTTAGGTCGCAAGGGTCGCAGGAGTTGCATGAACATCTTCGACTCCGTGAGTCGGTTGAGTAGCAAGGGTCGCAGTAGTTTCATGACCATCTTAGACTCAGTTTATTGATTTGAAACGGGTGAGTGTCAGTGTCAGTGAGTCGGTTAGGTCGCAATGGTCGTTTGAGTGTCACGGAGTGTCTGAGGGTCGTTTGAGTCGCATGGGTCGCACACGTCGGTTGAGGGTCGCACGGGTCGATTGCGTCGCATGGGTCGGTTGGGTCGCATGGGTCGCTTAGGTCGGTAGAAGTATAATGTATTCGTAATTGGTCATTTTGCAGGAAAAAGGGACTAAGAGGAAGGAGTGCGTGAGTGATGCTGATGCTGATGCTGATGCTGCAGTCCCTCTGACACTGGAGAAGAAATTAATAGGGGAAATAAGGAAGTCGGAGAAGAGAATCATCAACGCCGTAAGAGACCTTCTAAGGGATGTCGGGATTCATGTGCCTAATCCAAAATCAAAGGCTGCCGAGAAAGTTGCGATCACCGAAACCCAATCTTCCGACACTGTTGGTGATTTTGCTTTTGAATTCCTTCGACGTCCAAATCCAGTGTCAAGAAACCTTGCTCCTGATGGAGTTCCACCAAGTAAGTAATATTTAGTGAAAAGGTCATTTGAGTGTCAATTTCCATCGAGACATATAAGTCGTAGGGTCGCATAAGCCGTAGGGTCGTTAGAGTCGTAGGGTCGCATAAGCCGCAGGGTCGTTAGAGTCGCATGGGTTTCATATGTCGCATGTGTCACTGGGTCGCTAAAGTCAAATGGTCGCATGGGTCGCATAGGTCGCATTGGTCCCATTGGTCGCATTGGGATAATAGGTCGCATGGGTCGCATGGGTCGCATAGGTCGCATTGGTCCCATTGGTCGCCATATGTTTAATGAGGTAAATTTTATGCTATGCAGGTGCTGGACCTTTATCGAAGGAGTCTGCGCCATATGTTGAACCTCCGCCGGCGAAAAGAGCAAGAACAATTCAAGAACCCGAAAAAACGGTGGTTCAAGAACCTGAGGAGTTTGTGTGGAATCCCAGAGGATTAGTAAAGGGCTTGATAAGCCGATTTCCTACGTTCACTGATGCTAGCGGTGAAAAGTTGACTAAGCTATATTGGTTCCTGAAGGCACCTCGACATGAGCGGTGGTGGATATCTGAGCTAGATATTCCCCGGGGGCCAAAGTTTTGGGAGATTATATTAAAGGCCAACGCATGGCTTGAAGATGAAGTAAGTTTTTTTAAACCCTTAGTCTCACGGAGTTTTGTGTCATATGCATTCCTGTGTGTTAATTTTTTTTTTTTTTTCAATTGGATGAGGCGTTGATGGAGCTGTCTTCTCGCTTGGCATCGGATCCCAGCGCGTATCAGAATTATTACGTTTGTCCTGTTGCTTTCATGCAGACGCTCTCGATGTGGACGTACGAGGATATGGAAACTTTGCCGGAAAAGCTTAGTCAGTTTTTGAACGCCAACCCACCAATTAGTGATTATGAAGGTTTTGTCTCGGTTCTAAACATTCCATCGATAAATAATCGATGGGTAGGATGTCATTGGGTAGCCATCAAAGCGGATTTCAAAACCCGATGCATCACGGTATACGACTGCAGGATGAGCCTTAAGGAAACACATATCGATCCGGTGATTGAGAGGATAAGAAAAGCTGTCCCCAAGATGCTCATTCTCGGAGGGTTTCCTTCTTTGGCTTCTGGAGAAGATGCATGGAGGTATGTGTATTATGAAGGTCTGCCACAGAACCAAAGCGGGAATGACTGTGGTGTTTTCTCCTATAAATTCGTAGAAGCCTCGTTATCAAAGGATATGGATATGTTTCTTCGTATTTGCGACGACAAGGTTACTTCCATGCGTGAGAAGATGGCGGCTGATATATATAGTAATGGAGAACGTACCATTGAACCCGAAGACTAACTTGATATTTGGTACATTGTTTTATTTTTGGACTGGTAGATGTGAACATTTGGTACATTTTTTTTAATATTTGGTACATTCTTTTTTCTATTATTTGGTACATTGTTTTTTTTATAATATTTGGTACATTGTTTTTTTTCTAATATTTGGTACATTGTTTTTTTTCTAATATTTGGTACATTGTTTTTTTTCTAATATTTGGTACAAGGGTCACAGAGCCGCATACGACCCTTGCGACCCATGAGACCCATTTGACCATTGCGATCCATGCGACCCTTGCGATCAATACATTCATTCATTCAAGACCTATATTAAAAGGTTCTTTAATGTGGTCAATGCATGCACCTTGGTTAAAACGGAGTTCATTTATTTTTCGTTGAATATGAGTTTATAAATAGAGGAGAAAAAACCGAAAAGCTACAACAATTTGTAGCACCAAGAAGGTAGACCTTCAAAAGATGTCTTCAGGAAGTCTGCGGTTATAGTAGAAGTAGGCGAAAGATTCAATAAACCTTCGATCGATTCCACATAATAGACGAAAGTTGTATGAAGCCAACACGACGAATTTTAACTCAATGGGTCGCTTAGGTCGGTAGAAGTATAATGTATTCGTAATTGGTCATTTTGCGGGTGGCGCCAAAGCCGAGATTTGTGTATGAATTCAAGCACATGGA
>CM071862.1:12340907-12436034 GCA_036759665.1 Gynandropsis gynandra | reverse complement strand
AGGTCCCAAGCCTCCTTCGAAGTCTCACACACTGAAATGTGTGAGGCAAAAATCTCCTCAGACACAGCGCTGAATAGCAGTTGCAGCGCTGTCTGATCCTTCGCCTCTAGATCTTCCCATGCTAGGATGCTCTTTTGAAACTCCTCGGTCACGGGTACTCCAGTGGCTGGGTTTTGTGGTAAACCCTCTGTCACCACCTTCCAAAGCTGCTTCGAACGAAGCAGTGCTTTCATTTTAATAAGCCATAGGTTATAGGCTTTTCCTTCAAAAACTGGGACTTGTTGTATATTCTGCATCTTCGTGAGTTGTTGTTGTTTGTGCTGCGTGAACTTGTGCTGGTTGTGCTTGCTTCGTGCTCTCCTTGTGCTTGTGCTTGTGCTTGTGCGTGGTGCTCCCTCTCGGCCTTAGATCCGAGAAGCTCTGATACCAATTGTAGTTCTAGTATTGTTTGAGCTCATGAATGATGATGTGAATAAGTCATGAGCTATACATTGATCTTAAACTCTTGATTGTGCAAACTTGAAAATAAAATGTTGAAATTCCAAGTTGTAATCAGTATACTCTCCTTACTAGTGTTTCTCTCTATTTTGGTGGGTGAAAAAAATTGATGAACAGATTGTAGTGAATAATGCAATACTTTGATTATACGTTCTTCCCCTTACATATATTCTGCCTTTTTAGGTTGTTATCTGCCCAGTACAAACGTTCAATTTTTGCTAACAAATCCCAACAGAATTATTCCTTTTGTCTCTAAGTAAAAGTCTATTTTAACCTTGATTTTTATCCTTCAATTTGCTCATCCCGTTTTGGTTTTTATCTGCATGGGCTTCTTCTCCGTTGGGCTTCTTCTTGGGCCGGTGATGATAATGGGACGCTGGGCTTCGGCATTGACTTCTCCTTGGGCTTCCGTGTGGGCTTGCATAACCCGAGCCCATGACCCGACAACCCGAGCGCCTCCCTCAGTAACCCTAAGTCTTCGAAGTGTTTCAGAAGCTTCTCCAGACTTAGGGTTCGAGTTCCTGTCCGCGACAACGCCTCTGTGTCGCTCCTTCGCCTGCATGTTGCTCCTCCGCCGTTCAGCTACATCATGCAGAAAATATGAATGAATGTGTCTCAGGATAATATATTGTTTTTGTTTGCTCAATTCAATTGATTTATAAATAACTGGCATGATTGAGCCATGTGACCAGTTTTGGCTTAGCAACACTTGTTTATATATGTCTCAGGCCATGTTTACAATAGAGTTGAGATCGGATATG
This sequence comes from Gynandropsis gynandra, assembly GCA_036759665.1. Taxonomy (NCBI): domain Eukaryota; kingdom Viridiplantae; phylum Streptophyta; class Magnoliopsida; order Brassicales; family Cleomaceae; genus Gynandropsis; species Gynandropsis gynandra. The sequence goes on along the minus strand of CM071862.1, from coordinate 12,434,775 downwards.
CCAACGTTAAAGTCATGTTTTATACTTACTTTTTTCTCTCTTCCAATGTTGAGAACAACAAGCTCGACCAATCCCTTAGTGTTCATCAAAACACCGAGCGTGAGCGACTCACGCGCGGGTATCGTACACATCATCGCTGTCAAGAACGTCCCTAGAATTTTCCCGGCGCAGGCCGTAGATATGACCAACGCCAATAACCCCCATGCCTCGGCGCCATGGATCTTGGCCACGTCCGTCTTGTTGGTGTTGATCAGTTGGTTCACAAGACAGAAGAGCACCTGGACAGTGAGGCAGGGGAAAACAGGGGAGCAGCATTCCGGGTTGCAAACTTGGGAGCTCAAGAAAATGGTGAAGGACTACCTGTCAGGGCTGAACCAGGGGACAAGAATGAAGATGATGGATGATAGAAGAGTCCTAAGGCAAGACGGGACGCGAAGGAACGGGGGACAAGCTCAGGAACATTGGAAAGGCATGCACCAGAAGTAGCCTGTTTTGTCTGTTTTGGAGGTGGACATACAATCCACCTATGAAGTCAAACTTTTACCATTTTTAGTAATTAACGGCATTATGTTTTAGAGTGGTCCTGAGTTTGTGTTTCTTGTTTATTTTGATGCCAATGAGCATATAAGTATGTAAGAAAAATATTAATGAAGTAAGAGTGCATTATTCAGAAAACTATCTCTCTCGTGTTCATCTTGCCTACTTTCACCTCAAATTTCTTACGCAAATCTTTACATTCTGAGTGAGTTCTTTGTGTTACAAGATCATTTACATTTGTGTTTGCACGAATCAATGTTAGCATGGAGAAAGTGAACGTAATCTAAGCAACTTTTATGTTGCTCAAGTTCACTGAGAAACAACACGTCTTTAACCCGCTCGATGCGAAGTAGAGTGGGAGAAGCAAGACTGAAACAAAGTCCTCGATCCGCTCGATGAGCTGTTCGCTGAAGGACCGGCCCTTTGGTATCGTTAGCCCGAAAACAAACGCTCCAAATATTGAGTGCAGGCCGATGAGGTCGGTGATGAAGCCGGAGACCATGACTCCAGCTAGGGTCAGGCAAATGCAGGCCTCGCGAGTCGCGCCATCTTTCTCGAACGAGCATACCCTCGCGACCCATTTCATGGCCGGTCGGACCACGAACATCATGAAAAAAACGAATCCCATACCCGAGAGGAGTACCTATATATTTTATTTGAATGTGGGATCTCATTATTTGATTATATGATAATAACTCGTTTTTGTGGATCATTGTGAAAGAAGAAAAGATTTCTAACAATACCCAAATAGAGATCAACGGCGACGTAGTACCGTTGTGGTGGTGTTGTTGGCCGGAATCTCTACTGCGTCCAGGGAGAGCGACGGCGAGGGCAAGTAGAATCCAAGCCGCGACGTCATTGAATGCGGCGGCTGCCATCGCGGTCTGGCCCACGTGCGTAGTCAAGAGCTTGAGCTCCGCTAAGATACGAGCGAGCACAGGGAAAGCAGTGATGGAGAGAGCAACCCCGATGAAGACAAGGAACTGTCCATAGTCGGCAACCTCGTGTTGATGGTCGTGATGTGTCGGATTATCAACGGCTCTGCGGAGGAGGAGGGATATGGCGGCGCCAAAAACGAAAGGGAGTGCAATTCCTGTGAGAGCTATGCTGAAAGCCTTTCGGCCACTACGCCGGAGGATGGAGAGGTCGAGTTCGAGGCCAACTAGGAAGAGGAAGAAGATGAGGCCAATGCTGGCGACTGACTCGAGTATCGGAGTGCTCCAGGGAGGAAACACGAGCTTTAGGAACTCCTTGTTTCGTCCTAACGCCGACGGCCCCAATAATATCCCTCCCTATTCATTAAGCATTACACATACAAACATATATATATATATATATATCGTGGCTGGTTGTTAATCATTCCAAAAACCATAATCCATAATCATATGTAATTTCCGAAAAAAAAAAAAGAGTTAGATTACGATTTCTAAATCAATGACTATAACAAAAATGGAGACAGTCATATAATATTAAAGCGTCGAGTTTATAAGATTATAAGATTGTGTATGAACAAGTAATGATAACGTATGAAATATACGTACGAGGATCTCGGCGACGACTTTGGGCTGACGGAGGGGACGGAGGAGGAAGGCGAGGGTGCGGCTGGTGAAGAGTACGACGAAAATTTGTACTATCAACAGAGGAAAGGCGGAATTGAGAGGGTTGTCCCCTTGCCACGCTCCATCCGATGCCGTTTTGATGTTCGTCACGTTCACCATCTCTATTTCCAATATTAGTCTCCAAAATTTACAAAGATGTATAAAAACAAAGATTATTTATTTATTTATTTTATTGTGCATATATATATATATATATAAAGTGTGTTGTGCATTTTTCTGTTTTCTTAAAGAACAATAGCACTGTGTTTTGAGTATTTGGAGAGAGTATGGCTTTTATAGACGAGAGAAAAAGAGTGGGTACCGACGTACTAATGGGAAGAGAAGAGGAATGATTTTATTTGCATAAGAAGTAAAAGGATAAAGTGAAATATATTTTCCAAATTATCTTTCCACGGAAAAAATAAATGTATTTCGATCTGTATATAAAAAATAGCACGGAACAAACGCCTTTGATGTATTGGGTTTGGTCATTAGTTTGTTTTTCTCTGATTTTGGACAATTTCGAATCTTATCATATTGACACCAAAAATATCGATTTTATTTCATTTGAAAGCCAATTCAGACGTATAAAATTATAAAATAAATAGAATTGATAAATTGAAATAAACAATAAAACAAAAATACCGAATGAAAATAGACGATGTTATAAACTTATCCATTGTTCGATACAGCGATCATACGTAACTAATACATTTTTTTTGTTAAACATACGTAACTAATATTCTTTTTGTCAAATTTACTTTGCATTTTTTGAAAACTTAAAAGGAGGAAGAAGATTAGGAAATTTGTTTTTTCTTTTTATGTCTCCTATCAAGTGACAAACTAATCATTCTTATAATTTTTTCACGTCAAAGTCATGAATATGAGGGAGCATTTCTAAGTTTTAATTTATTATTATTAAACTCAGTTACATGCTATATATAGATTTAACATCAATAATGTCATAAACAATCAATAATAAATTAGAAACTTATATTAATCCATGATTCGTGTATTACGATTTTTAATATCATTTTTATAGAATCATCTAAAAACCCTAAGTCAAAGAGACGTGTATTACGATTTTTAATCCATGATTCGTGTATTACGATTTTTAATATCATTTTTATAGAATCATCTAATAATAAATTAGAAACTTATAGAATCATCTAAAGTAATAAATCGCTCGTAAAATCTCTTCAAAGGCCAACTAGAGGCTTCAACATTACAATATTCCTCTTAAAAATAGTCTTATTACGCTTTAATATTTCATCAACGAAAAAAAAAATAATGATGACAATCAAACCAAATTGTGTTTCTTTCATATTTAAATTAGAAAGATTTTTTTTATCCATACAATATAGACAACTCCACTGACTATATATATCTTGTCTATCTAGATAACATACTATAACCTGAAAAATCTTAATGTGTGTTGGAATGTCAAATGTTTGACCTCTCGTCCCATAAATCTTGTAACTAATATATCAAGGGTTGAAGAATTATATTTAAAATTAGATATTACCCGTGCATAGCACGAATTTTAAAATTATTAAAATTGAAAATAATAAATAGTTTGAATATTTTATAAGATATATAATTTTTTAATGATAAAAGGTATATAGTTGTATTGATTATTTATTTAATTTATAGTAATTATATATTAATATTAAAATATATTCAACGTTAAATGAAAAAAATAAGTATATAAAGATTGAAAAGTAATTAGTTTAAGTAATTAAATAATTTTAATAATTTTTAAGTTATACTTATTTGTTTTTACAACAATATTTATGAAAGTATATAGTGGTATAATTTTTTTGTAAAATATTTTTCAATAAATTTGTCAAGAGTGAGAGTAATTTAATGAACAAAAACCTTGAAATGTTTACTATAATATAAGATCATGTGTTTTTTATTAATTGATTAAATTAAAATAATAATTCAATTTAAGTAATTAAAACATAAAAAAATCATGGATAATATATTCGTTATAATGTAATATAAAATCTAAATAAAAATACAAATTAATAATTAAAGACATATAAATGAAACAAACTTTAAGGAAGAATTAAAAAATAAATTATATATAATTAATGGATAATAGAAATAACAACATTTGAGAATTTACAATAAATTTTTGTTCCTAAAAAATGAAAAAAAACATTTATTTGTTATTAGTGATAGTAATAGTAATAACAACAAATAACAGAATTTATGAGCTACAAAAATTAAAATAATATATATATATATATGTGATAATACCTGATATATATATATATATATAGGGGTGGGAAAATAGCGAATATCCGTAAATATTCGACTATTTGTATTCGTATTTGTATTCGTCGAATATTTGATTTTACTATTCGTATTCGTATTTGTAAATACGGATATTCGTAAATTCGAATATCCGCAAATATTCGGATATTCGTCGGATATCCGTATCCGTAATAACATGTATGACATATATCATATATGACAAATACTAATCTCTTATAATTTTTATTTATAATTTGATCTTTAAAATTAATTTTATTATGTATATATCTATATATTAAATAAATTATCTATTTAGTACTTACGGATACGAATAATTGACTATACTATTTATATTTGTATTTGTATTTGTCGAATATTAGATGGTGAGATGTGGAAACACTTTGATGAGATATATCTTATTGCTGAGAATAGAGACATTTATTTAAATATTTACACGCATAGATTTAATCTTGTTTAGGAAGTTTGGAATGAATTACTTACTTAGGAAGTTTTATTCTCAACAATATTGATTCCTAGACCTAATCATTCTAAAAGAATTATTTAGTACATAATTAATTTCATTCAATATTTTTAAATAAAATATTTTTTAAATATAGCACACAAAAAAATAAATAAATTAATATATATATATATATATATATTAATTTATTAGAATTCTTTTAGTGAGAAATTAATTATGTACTAAATAATTCTTTTAGAATGATTAGGTCTAGGAATCAATATTGTTGAGAATAAAACTTCCTAAGTAAGTAATTCATTCCAAACTTCCTAAACAAGATTAAATCTATGCGTGTAAATATTTAAATAAATGTCTCTATTCTCAGCAATAAGATATATCTCATCAAAGTGTTTCCACATCTCACCATCTAGCGGATGACACATCTATTCTCCACGAATCAAATGATCAACATGTCATCTCATGTCACTTATTATGTTCTCATGTCACTTTATCTATAATATATAAATACCACAGACGATGATATAGAAATATTTTTTCTTTCCTTGACAAATCAAACCGATTAAAAAAAATTTAATTGTTTAGATTCATTGTATCTTTAAAAGTCATGCCATTATTTTGATACACTGATTTAATATCACAATAAATCCAAAGATTTCACAATCTTCTTTTTTACCATAATAAGGCTATACAACATTGCTATATTTATGTAAAAAATCTCACTAATTAAGTTATAGAATCTATGCAAGTTTAAAAAGATTAATAAAAATTCATTAAATATACAAACAATGACAATTGTTTTATAGCAACAACAATATCCATGATGCAGAATTGTTTTTCTCAAAAATAATAATATAAAGTAATTAAGGTGAAATCTCATTAATAAATATAATTTTGTGGTTCTTTCATTCACAAAATTTTCAGTATTTCATTTTAAGTATAAACAAACCAATTTATAAGATTTTTTGTATCCAAATATTACATCATCCAAGTCATCCATGTCTTTTTTTCTCTCTTAATAAGTGTGCTTTGAGACAATATATTTATACTAGTATTTTTATTTATAAAAATCAAAGATTCTAAATTTAATGTGTATATAGAAGAGTTAATTAAAAAAATACTTTGGATTTATAAAAGTTTATTAATTAATAACTTTGTATTAACAATATTGCTTAATTTGCTTAATATATATATATATATATATATACGGATCTTGTTTTATAAATTATTTGAATTAAATAAAGTACAAATTAACTGTTATTATTGTTTGCGATATTGATAAAATTCTTGAATGATAAGATATAATCTTCAAAAAATATAATAATGAATTTATTGGTGTATGTAAACATCATATGATATATTTAACATTTTACGGTGAATATCAATTTGCTGCAAAAGTTAATATTAACATATTTCTTTATTGTAAGGATTTTATGCAATCTACTATCAATCCTAACATTTCAGAAGATCTCCATATTCATTAAGGCAAACAAACAAAGATAAAATCACCAATGTATTCAGAAGATTTTAGAAAAGCAAACACACCAATACATTCAGCAAGGGTATTTAAAGAGGATCAGCAATAATCTTGGCCACATTCAGCAATGTATTCATCAAGTACATTTAAAGAGAATCAGCAACAATCTTGGCCACATTCAGCAACGTATTCAACAAGTGCACTTAAAGAGAATCAACAACAATTTTGACGGGCCACTAAAACAAATGAATAATAGTTTTTGCTTTCAAGATCAGTTTTCAAGATCAAGAATTTTCTGTTTTCAAGATCTTTAGCTTTATAATCTTGACTTCTTTGTTAGATCAAATATACATGAGTTCTATAAATACTGATTGTACTCATATACAAAAGTAATTATTGATGAATACATCTAAATTTCATTCTCTTAATTCTTCCTCTTCATTTCATTTTTCTATATTTCTCATAGTATCAAAGCTCTGAAGATCCAGAGTAATTCTTACTCATAATCATGGCAACAAGTCAGATTGTGACTGCCAATCAAATACAATTTTCTTTTCCAGTTCATATTGACATATCAAACTTTGTGACCATAAAATTTACTGATTCAAACTATCTCTTCTGGAAAAATCAGTTCGAGTCTCTTCTCCGGAGTTAGAAACTACTTGGCTTTATTGACAGATCAATACAAGAACCATCATAGACAATTCAAGAAATCAAAGATGATGTCACAACAGAAATACATAATCCAGCTCATGATTCTTGGTTACAAACGGATCAACTAATCATGTCATGGATTATAGGCACTTTACAAGAAGATGTGTTCAACCATGTAGTTGGCAAAAAATCAACAATGGAGGTATGGTCATGTCTAAAAAATCACTACATTCAAAGATCCGTTGTAAGGGATTTGATTTGCTGGCTTCTCTTCAATTGCTAACCAAAGAAAGGAAAACCTTGACTGAATATCTAAGTCAATTCAAATCCATATAAGACAAACTGGAATCTATTGCAAAACCAATTCAAGAATCTATGAAAATCTTTCGACTACTGCATGGTCTAGGTAAAGAATATGAGGCTTTTGCAACAGTAATTCAAACGTCAATGCACAAACCTCCTATACCAACATATGAGGATGTAGTCTCTAAGCTCAACAGTCTGATTCTTGGCAGTTCATCAACTCAGTCTACTAATGTCTCTCACCATATGGCCTTTCCTATCAACCATACACAAAATGGTTTTAATACACAGAATCAAGGTTTTGTAAGAAGATATTTCAATAACAGAGGAGGCAAATCAACATTCAGAGGTAATAGAAATTACACCACCATAAGAAGAGGTTTTTCACAACAGGTCTATTCTCTTCATTTACTAAAACTACAAAATTTAAATGATAATCTATCTGATAACAACAATCCACAACATTCAGCTATAAGAACACTATGTCAGATTTGTGGTAAGACAGCACATGATGCATTACGTTGTTGGTATCGTTTTGATAATGTTTTCTAAAACAAAGATATACCTCAGGCTCTCACTGCTTTTCAGGAACAATCTCGGACAGATTTGTTCCCAGATTCTGGAGCATCTGTCCATATTACAAATTCTACCGACCATTTACAGAACTCAACTCCTTATGCTAGACAAGAAAGTGTAATGATTGGTGATAGTTCATTTCTCCCAATCTCACACGTTGGGTCCACTACAGTATCAAAAAATGAAGGTACCTTACCAATTAACCATGTTTTAATAGTACCTTCTATTACCAAATCCTTATTATCAGTATCTAAACTTACTCAAGATTATTCTTGTAAGGTTAAATTTGATGCTAACGGTGTCTATGTTAAGGATCTAATGTCACAGAAGGTTTTGGCCAAAGGAATTAAACATGAAGGAATCTACATGCTACAATATTCTAATTTCAAGATCTTTTATTCAACCAGACAGTGTATAACAACACATGATATATGACATCATCGTTTAGGGTATACAAACTACAATGTTATGTAAGAACTCAATAAAAACAATTTCATCAAAATTAGTACACCATCTTCCAATCTCTGTGAATTTTTCAACTTGCTAAGAGTACTCGATTACCATTTCTTGATTCGGATTATCATGCTAACGAACCCTTAGAAAGAATTCATTGTGACTTATGGGGTCCTCCATCTACAACTTCAGTACAAGGTTTCGGGTTTTATGTTATTTTCATTGACAATTTTTCTAGATTCACATGGTTCTATCCCCTGATACGTAAATCAGATTTTTTTTACAATGTTGTGTCCTTTCAAAAGATGGTGGAGAATCAATTTTCTTGCAAAATCAAGATGTTTCCAAGTGATGGAGGAGGTGATTTCAGTAGTCTTTTATTCTAGAATCATCTTCAGCATCATGGAATTAAACATCTTGTGTCTTGTCCTTATACACCTGAACAAAATGGATTGGCTGAAAGAAAGCATCGTCATCTTACTGAGTTAGGCTTAGCCACGATGTTTCAAGCTAAAATACCCTTTAAATACTAGGTGGAAGCATTCTATACAACAAATTACATCAGTAATTTACTACCGGTTTCTTCATTATCCAAAGACATACCATATACGGCCTTATTCAAAAGACCATTGGATTACTCATCTCTCAGAGTCTTTGGATGTTGCTGTTACCCATGTCTTCGTCCATACACACAGAACAAGTTTGAATCCAGATCTTTAAAGTGTGTATTTCTGGGTTACAGTGAGAAATACAAAGGATACCGATGTCTTTATCCTCTAACAGGTAAGGTATTCATCACTAGACATGCTATATTTGAGGAACAAAATTTTCCTTTCCAGGATTGTTATCAGCATCTAGCTCCAAAAGTAGATACATCAATAACAAAAGCATGACAACTGGGGTTCTCAACACAGTCTAAATCTGTGCAAAACCAGTCATCTATATTAAGGTATTAAAACACTTCCTCTATTTTAGAAATGTCTTCTAATATACCTACCAATTCAGATGCTTCTTTACCAAATTCAGAAGGTTCAGATAATGCGTTTGTAGGTTCTCATGAGGTAACAGAAGGTTTGAATTCATATTGTTCTCCCAGTAATGAAACTATTTCCTCTGAACTAACAAATTCTGATTCCTTAATAATTCAGAATTCTGTAAATCAACACCCCATGATCACTAGAAGTAAGTCAAGAATCTATAAACCTAATCCTAAATACATTTTGTTTACTACACTAGATCTTCCTCATGAACCTAAATCTATAAAATCAGCATTGAAACATGATGGATGGTGATGCGTATCAGAGTTAAATATAACCTAATCTACCCGCAAGTGCACGGCACGTGTGTAGTATTTTAGGTGTCGATCCCACAGAGACTACGCAACACTACCTAAACCCGAACTACGAATCAAACTTGCTAACGAAAGAAGGTGAATAAGGAATGAAATACTGAAAGTAACTAAACTACTTGGGTTCTAACGATGAGATAAACGTCCTAGGAAACCGGTTTCACCACAAGACGACCGAAACCAACGATCAACCTATCTACCATGCAATCCCAGTTAAAGCTATCTAACGCGGACGATCCTAACATGATATCTACCCTCCCTCAAGGCATAGACACGTGATCTAGACAAGATGCCCCCTACTTTCGTGGCTGACACCATGAACTAAACCCATAAACTCTGTGATTCGCCCGTTCACCCTCAACCGTTGCTACCCTACTTTCGTGGCCTAACCTCGGTTGTTCTAAACCTGACTTTCTAGGACTAGAATTCTCCTTTCGGTCCTTCTCCTAATCCCTAACACATGCATCTACGTGATCAGCGCAAACACAAGTAAATTAAAGCACTCAGATAAAGAATAGATGAACTAAAACGGGAAGATGCATTCAAAATAGATCAAAAGTGGTTCCGGGATAGCCAAGGGCTAATCCCTTCTCCTAGAACAAACAAACTACTCGCTCATGCGTCTGTAAAGAAACATAAACATAGTAGAAAGTCTAAGGAACATAAAAACCAAACAAAACCGAAGTGGTGGTGCTTGATCTCCAACGCTCCTCGCTTATCTCTTCGCAAGAATCTGCTCTATCTTTGCTGATAGGGCACAAGCCAAAATGGTCGGGAATGCTTGCCAGAGTCGTGCTAAATGATCCACACAATTGGCCGTAGGTTTTGCCCGATCGTGCAAGGGTTGTGCCCGACCGGGTGAGGCTGTTCCATGCTCAATCTCGTCCCGTTTGTCCCGTGATGATCCCCAAAGTTGCTCCTTAGCTCCGTGCATGTTCCTTTAGCTCCAAAATAGTCCAAATACGCGTAAAAACCTGTAAGAACATGAAAAGCACGAAAGCAAGTAAAACGGATACGGAATCATACGTAAAACATCACATATGTATCAAAAACGTCTCCTAAATCGTGCAAGAAATACGTATGAAAACGAGATGATCAGATGGTATAAAGCAATGATAACAGAAATGGATGCATTACAAATAAACAAAACCTGGACTTTAGTTTCATATTCTCGAGACATGAATGTTTTAGGATGTAAATGGATTTTTAAAACTAAACTTAATGTTGATGGATCCTTGAGCAGGTTGAAGGCCAGATTAGTGGCCAAAGGTTTTCATCAAGAAGAAGGTATTGATTACTTAGAGACATTTAGCCTAGTAGTTAAAACTGCAACAATTAGAACTGTATTGACTGTTGCAGTAATTAATCAATGGCCATTCACACAAGTAGATGTTAAAAATGCATTCTTAGATGGAGATTTAAAGTATATGCAACAATCACCTGGCTTTGAAGATATTAATCATCCTACTCATGTATGCAAATTACACAAATCCCTTTATGGTTTAAAATTTATCTTTTACTTTATGTTGATGATATGATTCTAATTGGAAATTCTAAGAAATTGTTGGAACACCTCACATCAGCTTTGACTCTCAGGTTTGTTATGAAAGATCTTGGTCAATTACATTACTTTCTTGGTGTTCAAAGTGTATTTCGTTCTTCAGGTTTGTTTCTTCACCAAGAAAAATATGCTTTAGATCTTCTTGCAAAAACAGATATTCAAAATTGTAAGCGAGTATCTACCCCTTTACCATTAAAGTTAACTAAATCTGATTCTAATTCTGATAAGTTCCCTAATGCAACTTATTTTCATCAATTAGTTGGTTCATTACAATATTTTACTCTCACTCGAACATATATTAATTTTGCTGTGAATTTCATCTGTCAAAGAGTGCATGAACCTACCATGTTAGATTTTGCATTACTTAAAAGAGTTCTTCGTTATGTTAAAGGTTCTATTTCTCTTGGTTTACACATTCACACAAATAGCAATCTTGATTTAGTTGCATTTAGTGATAGTGACTAGGCAGGATACTCATCCACTAGACATTCTACAACTTGTTTTTGTACCTTTCTTGGTTCAAATTTAATCTCCTGGTCTGCTAAAAGACAACCTACAGTCTCAAGATCATCAAATGAGGCTGAATATAGAGCCTTAGCTTCGACTACAGCTGATCTTACTTGGTTAAATTTTATTCTTAGGGATCTTGGTGTTTCACAACCAGGTGCCTCAGTTTTGCACTGTGATAATTTGTCAGCAACCTTTCTTACTGCTAATCCTAAATTTCATAATCGATCAAAATATATTGAAATTGATTATCATTTTGTGCGTGAGAAAGTAGATCTTGGATCAGTTATTATCAAACATATTTCTAACACTTTTCAGGTTGTAAATATTTTTACAAAATCTTTGTCACATGATCATTTTGTCCATCTTCGTCGCAAGCTGAATGTCGACTTTCCGCCGGACATCAGTTTGAAGGGGAGTATCAATCCTAACATTTCAGAAGATCTCCAAATTCATGAAGGCAAACAAACAAAGATCAAGTCACCATGTATTCCGAAGGTTTTGGAAAAGCAAACACACCAACACATTCAACAGGTGTACTTAAAGAGAATCAGCAACAATGTTGGCCACATTCAGCAAGTGCACTTAAAGAGAATCAACAACAATCTTGGTCACATTCAACAACGTATTCAGCAAGTGCACTTCAAGAGAATCAGCAACAATCTTGGCAGGTGACTAAAACAAATGAATAACAGATTCAGTTTTCAAGATCAAAAGTTTTCTGTTTTCAAGATTTTTAGCTTTATAATCTTGACTTCTTTGTTAGATCAAATGTACATGAATTCTATAAATATTGATTGTACTCATATACAAAAGTAATGATTGATGAATACATCTGAATTTCATTCTCTTAATTCTTTATCTTCATTTCATTTTTCTATATTTCTCATCTACATGTATATTATTAATAATTTTATATATCTCATAACATCACAAGATCATAACTATTTTTAATAGTCATTCAATTAATTATTCCTTTATAATTTTATCTTTTGCCAACAAATTGTTATTTAATACACAAACGAATCAATCATTCTCTCAGAAAAGAAAGCAATGGGTCACCCAATTAAATCTACGCTTAAAGATGGGGGGTATTGTGGTCGGCGGATTTGCACAAATTCGATCATTAGTGGGATTTGAGTTTATAATTGAATAGTCATAACACGACAAAACCTTCGCGTATTAGTCCAATGGTATCGAAGAAATTTGCACTGTCCACAATGGTTTCTTTATATTTCTTTGTTTATTTATTACTACCCATTTATAAACATCCACGTTTTACTCTCTAAAACCTACGAATCAAAGAACTCGTAAGATCCAAACACGTGTTTATTTATCTTAAAAATATTACATTCTGTTGCAAAATAAATATAAAAATAAATCAAATACACGAGATATAAGGAAAAAACATTATGAGAAGAGATAATTTTATTCTAATTTTTAAAAATGTTTATGTGTGTTCATAAATAATACAAATAATAAGACAAATGCTTTACAATAATCGTATTATTAAATGTATAAAAATAAAAAATAAATACAGAATCATTACAAATAGAAAAATTATATTCACATATTCTGTTATTATCATAATATCTATTCAATATATATTTTATATATTGTTAGATTTTTTATCACATGATTCGAGAGACAAAATCCTAAAGAACAAAAAAATAAAATGAAAATATAATTTTAATCAACCAACTTGTTTATTTTTTACGTAAACGTATTTTTTCTATATTACAACTCTTTTAATTGTTAAGTGCTTCAGAACAATACATCAAATTGTGTACGAACTTTCAAATTAATATATCATTTTTAACGTTATGACACATCATCGATTTTTAGTTATGTGTCGATTACATGGATGCCACATAGATAACCCCGTCATAAAAAACAAAATAAATTTTAAAAATTTTTAAAAAGCCTATGTATCATTGCTTTTTTATATCTTCTTCTTCCTCCATTCTCTACACTCTTCTTAATTTCCCTACGACAAAGCCATGACCAAGATGACGACATACCGACTGAGCGAACCAAGTTAGTCGGAGCAGATTGTGTATTATCATATCATACCGGGGTATCAGACGTAGTACAGTATGCAAAACACCGTGAGGAGATTCGGTAAGGTGAAATACAAAAGATTGTGTTTTCTCTATCGGGTTTTGGCTTAAAAAGCAGATGGTAGATAAAATTCGGACAAGGAGATGGATCCATTTACTTGTTTGATCCAGACATTTACACTGATGGTCAAATTTTGGTTCAGAGGATAAATGGTGTTTTGTTCCAATAGTCGACGAGGAAAGAATACGTCGGTGTTGGATAACCTTGCTAGGTAACGAAACTGTACATAAATGAGCATATGGGCTCGACCTTGTTTCTCTATGAGTTTTATCCTTGTTTAAAACTGTTGGGATCCATCTTAATTGGAGAATTTTTTTCTAGAGATTTCTTAAAAGAAAAGTGTAGAAATCTCTAGAACGTTACGAAGAATCCTAGAGAATTATAGAACTCTCTAGAAGTGTGTAGAAAAGTGTGAATCCTCTAGAATATTCTAAAGATGTGTGGAACCTTACACAAGAGTATGGAAGGATGAAGAAGGTGATGGAAGAGTGTAGAGATTCATAGATAGAGTGTGGAGCATTCTAGAGAATCAATCTCCACCATTGGATGCGAGTAATCTCTATCATTCATTTGGAGGTAGAGTAGTATAAATATGGATAATGACATCCATTTCTAACCATCTAAAAACTCAAGGATCAAGAGAAAAGCCACTTAAATGAAGAAAACTTAAAACAACCTCTTTGAGAGAGAAAATAAGAAGCTTGGGAAGACTTCATCCTCAAGCTTGAGTGAGCCACCGAGTATTAGTCAATTTTGTAATCCTACTATTATTCTGTATAGTATAAGAATCTTCATTTCGAGTATTGTACTCTTGTGCTCTCATTTTTTTTTCAATCGTAAGTGTCCATCTTAACTTTATGAACGGGGAAAGTCTTGATTTTCCAACAATGGTATCAGAGCCGAATTTTCTATAGTCGGAAATTACGCTCGTGCAGTTCAAGATGGAGGATCATGTCACTCATGATGGAGAAATGTTCAAGCTCATAGCAAAAAACTACTTATATTGGAATTCGATTATGGAAGACAACTTGTACTGTAAGGATTTTCATGAGTCCTCATCCATAAAGACAAAGTAGAAGGCAAAAGTGACACTTAGTGGGAGCTCTTGAATCAAAAGGTTGTTGCTATGATCCGTAAGTACATTGAAAACAATCTCTTCGAACATGTTTTTACTTATACAAATGGTTATGAATTATGACGAAGCTTGAGACAATGATTCAAAATAAAATTCCTTCTAATAAGACCAATTTAGTTTAGACAGTTGGTGAAGTTGGAGTATAAGGATGGTTCTAGTATGATTGAACACTTGAATAATTTCAAAGGGTTTTACATCAACTAACAAAAATTGATATGAAGATTGATGATGAGCTGCAAGCCTTTCTACTTCTTAGTTCCTTACCGGAAAGTTAGGACACATTAGTAGTTAGACTTACTAACTCAGCTCCGGAAGGAAAATAAACAATGGATACCATAAGTGATGGTCTTCTTAGTGAAAAAGAAAGAAGAATGGGAACGAGGTGAGTATGTCCACCCCAAAGCTAATGTTGTTAAGAATCGAGACAAGAATGAAATTAGTGGACATAGCAAGAGCCGAGATCTGCATCAAACTCGAGGTAGATTCAAATCGCAGTCAAAGATCACGTGATACTGTTGTGGAAAGATAGGTCACAAGAAAATTGAATGTTGATCCTTCAAGAGAGATCAAGAGGCAGATAATGTCAAACAAGACCAAATCATCCCAACGAAGAAGCAAGAAGAGAATACTACTACGGCTCTAGATTCGAAAGAAGATCTTTTGTATTTCGTTGGAGAAGCTAATATCTTGAACATTGCTTCTAACGATAGTTCTTGGATTGTCTACTCTGGTGCTTCTTTCATATTATTCCACATGGAAGTTTCTTCTCATCCTACCAAAGTGGAGACTTTGGTACGGTGTAAATGGGAAATCAAGATAGGAGTAAGATCACTGGATAGGAGACATCATCTTGACAACAAACACCGAAAGAAGACTTATTTTAAAGGATGTAAGATATGTCCAGCCATGTGTCTCAACCTTATCTCAGTTGGAAAGCTACATGATGCTGGCTTTATAAATTACTTTGGTAACGGAACATGGATGCTCACCAAAGGAAGTTTAGTCATGGCTTGAGGTAAGAAGGAAGGTTCATTGTACGTGATGCAAGCAAAACTAAACAAAGAAAAGGTAAATATCACCACTGGTGATATGGAGTTATGTCATAAACGGCTTGGGCACATTAGTGAGAAAGGTCTTCACATGCTCGCTCCAAAGTATCTCCTCCATGATGTGAGAGGTAAACTACTTGATCCTTGTGTCCATTGTCTAGCTGGAAAACAACATATAGTTGTTTTTCAAAGATCTTCCTCACCCACAAGGAGAAAAAATATTCTACACCTCGTATACATCGATGTGTGTTCAACGTCTGAGAAATCTAAATGCGGGGCATCGTATTATTTCACCTTCATTGATGACCATTCAAGGAAGATGTGGTTATACCTTTTAAAATCGAAGGATCAAGTACTTGAGCCACTCAAGGAATTCCATTCTCTAGTTGAGTGTGAGACTGGAAAGAAGATCAGAAGTGTACGATCAGATAACAGAGGTGAGTATTGAGGTCCCTTTGAAGTCTATTGCAAGAAATATGTCATTAGGCTAGAGAAGACGCCACCCAAGACACCACAATTGAATGCAATAGCTGAGAATATGAATCGAACAATTGAAGAAAAAATTGTTGCATGCTCTCTCATGCTAAATTATCAAAATCATTTTAGGGAGAAACCATAATGATCGTGGTTGATATTTTAAATCTCACACCATCAGTCCCTCTCGATGGGATCATTCCAGAGGAAGTTTGGATGGGCAAGAAAGCTTCATATGATCATCTTAAGGTGTTTAGGTGTAGGAAATTTGTTCATATTCCCAAAGATGAACGAGCAAAGCTTAATGCAAAGAAGAAGTAATGCATCTACCTTTGTTCTCCCAAGGATGAGTTTGGGTATCAGCTCTGGGATCCAATCAGCAAGAAGGTTATCCAAAGTAGAGACATTGTATTCTTCGAAGACCAAACAATTGAAGACATTCAAAAATCAGAGAGGCGAAGATTGATAAGTAGTAAGAACACAAAATCTACTCCATCTCAACATGAGGAAAATAAAACACAAGAAAGCAATGATGTTGATGATCATGAACCCTTGTTGGATCAGTTCAGGAAGAGCTTCAATCTAACCCTCCAATCACACAAGAGCCGAGTCGATCATCGAGGGGTAGAAGACCGTCCACTTGATACAACATAGAGGAGTATGTTATGCTCACCTGATGAGGGGAGCCTCAAACCTATAAAGAAGCAATGAGTAATTGCCACAATGAAGAGTGGAGAATAGCCATGCAAGAAGAAATGCAATACTTGCATTAGAATACCACATATGAACTAGTGAAACTACCAAAAGGGAGAAAATCCTTGAAGAATAAGTGGGTTTACCGAATCAAGACCAAAGATAGTAGCTCAAATCTTCTCTACAAAAAGCTCGATTGGTCGTTAAAGGATTTGGTCCAGAAAAAGGTATCGACTTTGAAGAGACATTCTCTACCATGGTAAAGATGACATTTGATGTGTGTGGGATCGAGTTTTAAATTCCTAGACCACTCTACCGCAAATATACGGATCGTGTAGTACCAGAGTCGAACTCAGGGAACTAAATCAAACATCAAAATTAAGACTCAAGAGAAGAAGATCGATCAAGATATGATTTTCAAACAAGAAAATAAAGACACAAAAGAATAACGATAGTCGGTTTTTGCAGTGACTCATAAGTTCTAGAGTTCGACCCTGGTACTCATAAGTTCTAGAGTTCGACCCTGGTACTACACGATCCGTATACTTGCAGTGAAGTGGTCTAGGAAATATATTGCTTGAGATTTCCGACATCAAGCAACAATCGCAGAAAGCTAAATTCAACGTGGAAATGGGGTTTACGATCAACGAGCTAAAAAATCAGATGGAATCCTTGAGCACGCACGTGAAGATGCTACAGAACTCCATACCCCAGCAAGTTGCATCATCCTCTCAGAATCCCGAAATGCTGCCCGTGAAACCCGATCTAAACCCGAGAAAGTTTGTGAATGCTATTAACTTGTGCAGCGAGGATGAGGTTGAGAACCCGCTCTCCACAGAGCAAGAAAAAGTTTCTAGAAACTCAGTGGACAAAGGAAAGGGCAGAATCGCGATCATGGTAGGGTTTTAGACAGATTTGGAAAAGCGGTATATTGCTCCACCGACGTACGTACCTCCTATATAATTTTCTTTGACGCTTTGTAAGCACCAAGAATCAAGAGAGATTAGGCAGATTCTTTCATGGCCTTAAGGAGCTCGACATCAACATGCCGTTCGTGGAAGCCTACAAAAGATGCCTAATCGAGCAAATTTTCTTAAGGAGGTTCTTTCACAGGAGAAGCATATCGAAGAGAGTGAGACTGTAGCACTCACCGAGGAATACATCACCATTTTTCAAAACAAGCTATCCCTGAAGTTGAAGGTCCCCGGAAGCTTCTCCATACCATGCAGCATAGGAAACATCGACATCGACAAAGCTTTGTGTGATTTGGGAGCAAGCGAGAGCCTAATGCCATATTCGTTCTACAAGCGGATGAAATTCAGAGATCTCAAACCTACCAAGATGTATCTACGACTCGCAGATCATTCGATAAGGTATCGGGTGGAAATTGTTGAAAATATTCCCACCAAGGTAGGTAATCTTTCCATTCCCGCTGATTTTGTTATACTCGATATTTAAGAAGATCCTAGGGTGCCTATAATTCTTGGTAGACCATTCTTAGCTACTAGAGATGCGATGATAGATGTACAACAATGGAAGCTCTCTCTATGTGTCGGAAATGAGAAGATAGAGTTTAACTTGTCCAGCTCCATGAACGAACCTTCCTACAAGGAGCCATGCTTTAGACTTGATTTGCTGGGCGAGTCGGCGAATGACACGCTTGATCGAGTAAGTATTTCTGATCCTCTCAGGAGATGTTTGAAAAATGTTTGTAGGAACTCACGACTCACGGACGAGGAAGTCGAGCTCTACACGAAATTCATGAGTGCCATTGAGGCACTACAAGACGCCCCACATGAGGAGACGCCGCACGAAAAGCTCACTGATTTTACAGTAAAGAAGGCATCCAGGGTTCAGCTCGAACATCTTCCTTCTTCTCTTTGGCATGAGACGCGAATGGCACCCATTCGTCTAAAGAAGCGTAGAAGAGTGAGTTCTTCTTTGTGTATGCTCGGATTTTTTAAGGAAACATCCACGAACCCTCCATCAAAACTCAAAGGAGGCTGAACTCAAATTCGAGAGAGGTAATGGAAAAAGAGACCATAAAACTTTTTGATGCAGATATCCTTTAACCAACCTCGAACAGTGAATGGGTGAACCCCGTGCATGGCGTGCCAAAGAAAGGAGCAATGACAATAGCGCGCAATGTGAACAAGGAGTATGCTAAACGACGGCACGATGCAAAGATCCTAGCTCATGACTTTCGGCCAGGTGATTTGGTTCTACTTTTCAACTCTCATTTTAAATCTTTCCCGGGCAAACAACATTCCCATTAGTCTGGTCCTTTTCAGGTACGAGTGGTATTCACGCATGGAGCAGTAGAACTTTGGAGCGAGACGAGAGGAACTTTCAAAGCCAATGGGCAGTGCCTAAAGTTCTATCAAGCCACTCAACCGATCGAAAACGAAAGCTCCATCTCCCTATTCGATCCACCCATAGCAAGCACATGAGGCATGGAGACGTCAAGCTGAACGACGTTAAATAAGCGTTTTCTGGTAGGTAACCCAACATTTTGTTTTGTTTCTTATTTTTAGACTTGGTTTATTTTTAAAAAATGAAAAACATAAAAACAGAGACCTCTAACCGTGATTTCACCTTTTCTATCCTCATCTTGAGCTTCACGTCGAGGATGTCGTTCAATTAAAGTTTGGGGGGAGTAGCTCAGAATTGTCAGGTGATTTCGTTTAATTTTCTTTTGTTTTCCTCTTTGATTTCGTAATTCTTAGGTTAGTTTTAGTTTGTTTTTGTTTTCATGAGACAAAGTCATCCCAGGCACTTGTCTGGTGCCATGTTTTGAGATGAACCTTGAACCTAGGATGCTTAAGAAGTTGGCCTTTTCCGTGATATCTTGCATGTTAGAGCTTATTAGTCGGCTGAGGAATGAATAGGTCGCAAGTCTTTGGGAATCCTAGTGTTACTTGTGGAAAGTTTAGACGAGGTTGCTAGGTTAGTTTCTTGTTCATGCTCTCAATCCAAATGGTTATACTTCATGTAGACGATGCTTTATGATGCGTTCCAAGTTAAGCAAATATTAACCTAAACTACCCGCAAGTGCACGACACGTGTGTAGTACTCTAGGTGTCAATCCCACAGGGACTACGCAACACAACCTAAAATCAAATTATGAATCAAACTTGCATACGAATGAAATATTGGTTTTAAGAATGAAATACTAAAAACAATAAACTAACGAGTTCTTAACAGTGAGACAAACGTTCTAGGAATCCGGTTTCACCACAAGACTATCGAAACCAACAATTAACCTATCTAATCATGCATTCCCAATTAAGTTATCTAAGGCATACGATCCTAATATGATATCTACCCTCTCTCGAGGTATAGACACGTGATCTAGTCAAGTTATCCTCTACTTTCGTGGCTGAAACCTTAATCTTAACTCATAAGTTCTATGATTCATCCGTTTTACCCTGAACCACTGCTACCCTACCTTCGTGGCCTTACCTCGATTGTTCTAAAACTGATTATCCGGAATTAGAATTCTCCTTTCGGTCCTTCTCCTAAGTTCCTAAAATATGCATCTACGTGGCCATCGTAAATACAAGTCAATAAAGCACTCAGACAACGAATAGAAAAACGAAAATGGGAAATTGCATTCAAATATAAATCAAAAGCGGTTCCGGGATAGCCATGGGCTAATCCCTTCTCCTAGAACAAAACGACTACTCGCTCATGTGTTCGAAAACAAACAATATAAACGAAATAGATAGTTTAAGGAACATAAAAACCTAAAAAAACAGAAGACCCTGTTCAATCTTCAACGCCCCTTGAATGTATCCTCTGCAAGTCTCTCTATCTCTGTGTCTGTCTCTGTAACGTGTGTGTAACGTCTCTAACCCATTTTAATCTTCTTCCTTTTTTCCTTTCTTCTTCTTTCCTCTTCTCTTTATTCATTTTCTTCCTCTTTCCTCTTTGGCTAACTCCTTTCCATTCTTCTCTCGCGATCTTCCATGCCCGACCGTGCAAGTTGTCTAGCAACTGCCCGACAATGCAGGAGGTGAAGATCGGTCGTGCAGGTGGTTCTTGAGGTGCTGCCTGGTCGTGCTAATGGAAGAGCTCGGTCGTGCGCCTCATGGTTTGATGAGCCCGGTCGTGCAACACATGGAGCTCGATCGTGCATGGCATTGGGTGATCTATCGGGCTGATGACCTTGAAGTGCTGCTCGGTCGTATAGGTTGAAGAGCTCGGTCATGCTGGTTCTTGAAGTTTAATGAGCACGGTCGTGCACAACAAGGAAGCTCGATGGTGCTTGCATGATACTCAATGCCCGACCGTGCAACGTAGGAGCCTAGGTCGTGCGATGCTCTCGAGGATAATTTGTGACATTAATGCCCGACCGTGCTTGATATCTAGCCCGACCATGCATGATGGCTAATGAAGTTGCCAAAAATGCAAGGCACAATACCCGACCGTGCAACGCACAATGTTTGCCCGTTACTCTCCGTTTCTCGTCCCGTTTGCTCCGTTATGATCATCGATGCTAGTACTTTATCTCGTGTACGTTCCTTAGCTTTAAAATAAACCGAATTTATATTAAAACCTATAAGGACACGAAAATACAAAAAACGAGTAAAACGGATACAAAATCATACGTAAACATCGCATCTATATCATAAACATCTCTAAAATCATGCGAGAAATACATGTAAAAAAGAGACGATCACTTTACTTATTTTTCACGAGGATAATTTGATCGTATGAATTGAGCATGTTTTGCAGAATAAGAGTGCGCACTAACACTCCGTTATCGATACAAATAATGCCTAAAAAGGATGATCTATAATCGATATGAGTGCATCAACCTTGATACTTTTTCGATGGTTTGTGTCTAAGTGATCGGTTGCGATCATCTTTCTACGCCTAAGAGCAAGGCGCATAAAAACGCCATCTACTCCACTGCACTCGTGAACGAGATGCAAGAGTATACCAACGTCCTGGAAGCCTAGTGTGTTTCCATATGAACAAAAGAAAGAAAACAAGAAGAAAAAATGGAATAAAAGTATAAAAAAGCTCGTAAATAAAACAAGTATCATTTTTTATTCTATGTTTAGCATTTATTTAAAGTCTTTTTTGGTGGAGAGAGTTGCGGTTTCGCGCTTCGCTCGTCTTTGATTTGCTTTCCTATAGGTAGCCATGGTGAACCTAGGATGAAGCCTGAAAGTTGTTAGGCCGAATTTTCTTTTAACTTGCTTGTTGATCGATTAGGTTTGCTTTGGTGGTATTTCTAGGGTAAAGGGGAATTCTCGATTTTTGTATCTCTCACGTGTTCCACGTTTACGTTTGCTTAAGGACAAGCAAACATTCAAGTCTTGGGGATTTTGATCATCTCTTTTTCGTACACCATTCTCGCATGATTTTAGAGATATTTATGACGAGAGATGCATGTGTTATGGTTTAGGAGAAGGACCAAAAGGAGAATTATAATCCTAGAAGATCAGGCTTAGAACAACCATTTGTCTGAAGAAGTGGTGTTTCATTCAAGTCTGGGGGAGTACTCGTCGAGTATCATGCATGTGATTAGGATTAGATGTTTATTTTTTCGTTATTTTTAGGAATAAACGGATGGATACCTAGCATGAATTTTCGGGCTTTAGTCATTATTGTGTGACTTTGTCGAATGGTGAACAATAGTCTAGGTTTGCTTAGAAGTCTTTTGGTTACCGATTAGTCGAGTAGTTGTGCTTGAAACCATGATCGATAGTTGTATTCACCTCCTAGGTTTCAGTACCAAGTATCCATGTCTCTGTGTATACCGATTGATCTTTGCTTTGTTTGATATATTTTATCGTTCATTGATCATTAGATTCCACACGCTTATACTCCGCTGTCATCTTGGATAAGTTTTTGACTATTTTAGGTTTATATTGACATGAGTACATCGAGATCGATGGTTCAGGTCTAAGTGGAAGGTTGAGGCACTATTCTACGTCCTAAGGGTTAGAGTGATGCGTATTCTTCGACAAGAAAAAGAGAAAAATGTTCTTCAATGACGCATCTCTTCACTCTGCTAAGGTTACAAGACCTTATGAGTGTGCCATAGGCAGCCTGGGTCTAAGTAGAAAGTCATCCCTCTTCGACTTCGACGTCCTAGAAACCAAGCGTGGATCTATTAAAAACATAAAAGAAAAGAGAATAATAACGAGAATATGAGTTTAATGATTACTCAAGCTTAGGAGAATTGGTATGGAGATCGCTTGGATGTTGTCTAGGGGTATGAAATAGACTTAGGTCATTGGTAGGATTGCATGGCTCGTGACTTTCGGTTGATAGACGTTTGAACTAGGTACGCTTAGGTTTGCGTTCATGTGACGCGTTGTTTTGCATGGTGGCTAATCCTTCGAAGTGTCCATTGTTGTTTAGCTCTTCTTGTACTTGACTCTAGATTTGCTCGAGGACGAGCAAAGGTTAAGTCTGGGGGAGTTTGATAACATGTAATTCGTCGTAGTATTTACATGATTCTTAGGTTTAGTTTTGATTTGATTTCTTAGACTTTACCAATTTATCAAGTTTATTCGAGGACTTCATCTACCATTTCGTGTTTTATATAGGAAACGAAGACATGAAGCGAAACACGAGTGAGTACGGCAATTCCACCCCGAAAACGTGATT
The DNA here is from genome assembly GCA_036759665.1 of Gynandropsis gynandra. NCBI lineage: Eukaryota > Viridiplantae > Streptophyta > Magnoliopsida > Brassicales > Cleomaceae > Gynandropsis > Gynandropsis gynandra. The sequence continues at coordinate 12,410,922 of CM071862.1, read as the reverse complement.
GAATGACAAGATACAACATGTGCATGGCCACGGATTCAAATCGAACACTCAAGCATCTAGCAAAAGGAGCGGAAACAGCAAAGTAGAGGCTACACGCTCGGGCTTTGACCATGCCCGCTCGGGCTGAGGTTGTGAAATTAAGGCTGAAAATCCTCGAAACAATACACGAATCGGGCACAAGGTGAACTTGGTCGGGTGGCCAAGCCCGCTCGGGCTACACTTCTCCAATTAGGATTGAAAAATCATCGAGACCGAACACGAATCGGGCTGAAATCCTACACGGTCGTGCAAGCAAGCCCGCTCAGGCTGAGAAGAGTGCATGCTCCGGCTCATCCTCTGCACGACCGGGTGCATATGGTGCCCGCTCGGGCCGCCTAATCCGGAACTAACTAATTTGAATGTTTGAACGGGCAATTAATGAAAAAAGAAGCCATCTAGGGCTAAGGGACGAACGAGACACCAGAGGGGACGACATGAGACATTCAGAGACACACAGAAAGAGAGAGAAGGACGGAGCGAAGTAGCCGGAACATGGAGGAGCTATTGAAGACGTTGGTAATAGAATAGGGAGGGATCTCATTCTTTTTCTATGTCGAACATAGTTATCTTTTGCGTTTCTTTTGCTGAGTTCATGTCTGAGTAGATCCATAGCCATAGGTTAGAGAGCTTGGTCGATATGTAACGAAGTCTTGTTCTTAATGCTTGGTGATTCTTAATGCTTTTGTTCTTGAATGCCAATTGAATTAATGATTTTGGTATTTGATCGTTTTCAGATTGATTGGTTGTTTTTAATGCTTTCGTTCCTGTACGCCACTCGAATGAATGATTATAGAAGTCTAATGAAACTACGCCAGGGGATTAGACTTTGGAACTTAGCCATGATTTACGATTTAATCGGTTTAGAATCTACGTCAGGTCGATCGATTGAATCTAGGGATTAGGATAGCAGTCTTAATGCGTCTAGGGAGTGAGATTACGCAATCGGGAGATTGGTAGTACACACGCTAGATAGTGGACAAGTCTACGCCAATCAGTTCCTATAATAGAGCTTGAATTCAATGAATTCGTGATAATATCTAAGACCATGATCTTGTTAGAACTTCGTTGCATCATCGTGCATCTCTCGAAACCTATGGTGCTTAGTCATTGAGTTTATTCCGTTAATTAGTTTATTTTAGTCGCATTCGCATTCCCATCACTTATCGATTTCACACGTCTTATTCATTAGTTTACTAGCTTTAGAGTTGCATCAATTCCTTTTGTTCGACCCTGGTACTATACGATTCGTATTCTTGCGGAAACGTTAGTCTAGGTAAATTATTACTTGAGATTAACCACATCAGATGCCTAAAGACGACAGCCGTGAACCCTTTGTCAACAATCAAAAGAGGCTACACCAATGTTTGGAAGAGAAAGGAGCGGCGAAGGCGATGCGCAATGAGAAAGCCGACCACGCTGAAGGATGGCACGACACAAAGACCTTATCTCGTGAATTTTGGCCTGGTGATTTTGTTCGGATGCTTGACCCTCGTTTTAATTCTTTCCCGGACAGATTACATTCCCATTGGGCTGGTCCATTTCAAGTACGAGAAGTCTTCACACATGGATAGGGGTGTAAAAAATAGCCCGAGCCCGCGGGCCCACCCGAAGCCCGCCCGAAATACGTGGTCACGGGCTGTAAAATTGACAGCCCGAATGAAACCGGTCCTTCAGGCTCGGGCCGACTAAAAAGCCCGTTCGAATAGAGCATGGCCCGTCGGGCTTCGGGCCGGGCCGGGCGGCCCGTTCGTTTAGTTAATTAGGGTTTTTCAGAGTTTGACCTCAATTACATGAGGTGTAAACCCTACTCCTCCTGTTCCAAGCAAAAAACAGAGCAGATTTCAATCACACCCATATGAATGCTGTGTTGATCGAAATAATTGACATTCAAAGAGGGAGATCGATTTGTATATGACGTATGGAAACGCGAGTTATAATTAACCTAGTCCACTTCACCGCAAGTATACGGATCTTATAGTACCAGGGTCGATCTCAGGGACTAATACAACTAAACTAAGAACAAAACTAAACTAGGAAGAAAGGTGATAGGAGGGGATATGGTTCTAATGGTCCTAAATCTATCCTAATGGAGACAACGGAACGAGGGTAAAGATGAACTAGATATGATGAGTACTACGGGTGTACGGGATACCGGATATTGCATACACGAACGACTAAAGATCATAGAACTACAACCTACTCTTGACAACGGGAAATTCATGCTCTACAGTTGAGGAGTGATTCTTCCAAGCCTAAACCTCCTAACCATGGATACATGCAACCCTGCCTTCCGACAGCCGATTAACACGCACCATGGCAGCATTAAGACCGCAATCACTGGACATTCAAGGCAAACGACCAGCACCTTAAGCTATATCAAGCCGCTCAATCGATCGAAAGCAGAAACTCCATCTTCCTATCCGATCCACCCATTACACACACATGAAGCATGGAAACATCAAGCTTAACGACGTTAAACAAGCGCTTTCTGGGAGGCAACCCAGCATTTGTTTTCTTTTGTTTCATATTTTGGACTTGGTTTATTTGAAAATCATAAAAAAGAAGAAGAAGACCGACAATCATGACTTCACCTTCCTATCCTCCATTGAAGTTTCACATCACGGACGTCATTCAATTCAAGTCTGGGGAGAGTAGCTCACGTTTGTCAGGTAATCCCGTTTCATTTTATTTTGTTTTTCTTAGGTTATTTTTAGTTTATTCTTGAGTCCGAGTCGTCCCAAGCACTTGTCTAGTGTTACGTTTTGAGATGAACCTTGAACCTAGGATGCTTAAGAAGTTGGCATTTTCCGTGATATCTTGCATGTTAGAGCTTATTAGTTGGTTGAGGAATAAGTGGCTCGTAAGTCTTTTGAAATCCTAGTGTACTTATGGGAAGTTTATACGAGGTTGCTAAGTTAGTTTCTTGTTCATTCTCTCTATCCAAATGATTATACTTCATATTGACGATGCTTTATTTGTTTTTCACGAGGATGATTTGATCGCATGAGTTGAGCTTATTTTGCAAAAAATAAGAGCGCACCCTAACACTCCACAATCGATAGAAATAATGCCTAAAAGCATTATCTAAAATCGATATGAGTACATCAACCTTGATACTTTTTCGATGGTTCGGGTCTAAGTGGTGGGTTGGCGATCAGCTTTCTACGTCCTAAGAGCAAAGCGCATAAAAACGCTATCTACTCCGCTGCACTCTTGAACGAGATGCAAGAGTATATCGTCATTGGTAGCTTGGGTCTAAGTAGAAGTTGAATCCATTCAAATTCGACGTCATAAAAGCCTAGTGTGTTCGCAATATCAATAAAAGAAGAATAAAGAAAGCAAGGAAAAAATTGAATGAAAGAATAAAGAAGCTTGGGAATAAAACAAGTATCCTCTTTGAATTTTGTGATAAGCATTTGTCTGAAGTCTCGTTTGATAGAGAGAGTAGGATACTAACGGTTGAGGCTTAATAAGATGAATCATAGATCGTATGGGTTTAGTTAGGGTGTTAACCACGAAAGTAGGGGATAACTCAATTGAATCATGTTCCTATGCCTTGAGAGAGGGTAGGAATTACATTAGGATCATCCGCCTTAGATATCTTGATAGGGAATACATGATTAGTTAGATCGATAGTCGGTTTTGGAAGCTATGCGGTGAAACCGTATCCTAGAACGTTTGTCTCATTTGTCAAGAACTCCTAGGTTTACTGCATTTTCATTATTTTCATCTCACAACCATTATTCGTCGTAGCAAGTTTTATTCTAGTTTGATCTTAGTCCGTGTTGCGTAGTCCCTATGGGATCGACACTTAGAGTACTACACACGTGCAGTGCACTTGCAGAGTAGGTTTAGGTTGTATTTAACCTGAACGCGCATCAAGTTTTTTCCATTACCTCTTGCAAGTGCGGGTGCAACCTCCTTTGAGTTTCAGTGGAAGGTTTGTTGTTGTCTTCCTTAGAAATTTCATGCGCACATATTGAAAAGCTGACTCTCCTACGCTTCTTTACGCGAGTGGGTGGTTTTCTCATCTCATATGCACTCAAGTTAGCATTCATAACAAAATGATATGTTTTATTGCATCCACTGTACTCATAGCGAACAGAAGTAGGAAGAGGTTTTAGCTCGAGTTTGGGGGCCTTCTCCACTGCAAATTCAGTGTGTGTTTCGTGTGGTATCTCCTCACATGGGGCGTCTCTTAGTGCTGCAATAGCACTTATGAATTTCGTGTACAGCTCGGCTCCTTCGTCGAATAATCCTGCATCTTTGCAAACTCGTGTTAAGCATTGGTTTACATTCTTATCCAAGAATGTAAACCAATGCAAAGAATGTAAACCAGTGCAAGAATGTAAACCAATGCAAATAAGAATGGAAAACTCACAAAACGACATGCTGCAACAAAGAAGAAAGAAGAGGAAAGGAAGTGAACGACCAAATTCGAAAAAGGGAGAAAAGGAAAGAAAGAAAATAGGAAAGAGAAAAGGAGTCGAATTCAATTCAGTTTGGAAGGAGAACACACATTAGAGTTAGGGAGAGATTTGCAGAGAGATAGTAGATGGGGAAGAACTTGTTCGTGAATTCTTGGAGAGCAGACATTCAAAGAGTATTGAAGATCAATTCAAGACTTCGGTTTCATTTGGTTTTTATGTTCTTTAAACTATCTATTTTGATTATGTTTTTTGTGTTCAAACTCATGATTGATTAGTCGTTTTGTTCTAGGAGAAGGGATTATCCCATGGCTATCTTGAAACCTCTTTTGATTTATCTTTGAATACAATTTCCCGTTTCCGTTTATCTATTTGTTTGTCTGAGTGTTTGATTGACTTGTATTTATGAAGGCCAAGTAGATACATGTTCTAGGAACATAGGAGAAGGACGGAAAGGAGAATTCTAATTCTGGATGATCATGCTTAGAACAACCGAGACTAGGCCACGAAAGTAGGGTAGTAGCGGTTAAGGGTTAAACGGATGAATCATAGAACTTATGGGTTTAGTTTATGGTGTCAGCCATGAAAGTAGGGGATAACTTGACTAGATCAGGTGTCTATGCCTTGGGAGAGGGTAGATATCATATTAGGATCATCCATCTTAGATAACTTGATTGGAAATGCATGATTAGATAGGAATATTGTTGGTTTCAGAAGTCTTGTGGTGAAACCGTCTCCTAGAACGTTTGATTCACTGTTAAGAACTCGTTAGTTTTATTGTTTTTAGTTATTTCATCTTAAAATAAATATTTCGTTTTTTCAATTTTGATTCGTAATTTGAGTTTTGTTTGTGTTGCGTAATCCCTATGGGATCGACACCTAGAGTACTACACACGTGTCGTGCACTTGCGGGTAGATTAGGTTAATTTAGTTTAACTTAGAATGCATCAAGTTTTTGGCGCCGTTGCCGGGACTATTGTCAACAAGTCTTAGATTCATGTTCCTATGCCTTGAGAGAGGGTAGGAATTACATTAGGATCGTCCGTCTTAGATATCTTGATAGGGAATACATGATTAGTTAGATCGATAGTCGGTTTTGGAAGCTATGCGGTGAAACCGTATCCTAGAACATTTGTCTCATTTGTCAAGAACTCCTAGGTTTACTGCATTTTCATTATTTGCATCTCCCAACCATTTTTCCTCGTAGCAAGTTTGATTCTAGTTTGATCTTAGTCCGTGTTGCCTAGTCCCTATGGGATCGACACTTAGTACTACACACGTGCAGTGCACTTGCAGAGCAGGTTTAGGTTGTATGCAAAATTTATGAGTGCTATTGAAGCACTAAGAGACGCCCCATTAGAGGAGATACCACGCAAAACACACGTTGATTTTTCAGTGGAGAAGGCGCCCAAACTTGAGCTCGAACCTCTTCCTTCTTCTTTTCGGTATGAGTACATTGAGTGCAATAAAACTTATCATGTTGTTATGAATGCTAACTTGAGTGCAGATGAGATGAGAAAGCCATCCTCTCGTCTAAAGAAGCATAGAGGAGTAAGCTCTTCAATATGTATACACGAAATTTCTATGGACTATTGTCAACACGTCTTAGATTCGATCCTAGGATCATTCTTGTTTTGTTTTCTTTTCTTCGTTCTTTCTACCTAAATTCTTTTTAATTGTCCTTTGCAGGGAAAGCAGAACCGTTAGATTAAGGAGAGATGGATAATCAAAATGACATGTTAAACGACCATGAAAAACCTCAATTACCTATCGGTAATTTGGGACATTTGAATCATTAGCAACTTGCACCTCAACCACGAGAACCACAGTTTCATCCATCACGTCGCTCAAAGATTACGTAGTACCGAATATGAACAGCGTTCAAACCGCCAAACGGATGCCTGCTGTTGCAAGAGAGCAGTTTGAGATTAAGCCTACAATGATCAACTTGCTTTATCAGAAGCAATTCATGGGTGGAAATCACAAAGATCCCCATCAGCACCTCTGAGACTTTCTAGAGCTTTTTGGTAAGTTCAAGATACACGGAGTCTCGAAACGCGATTTTGTTGCGTCTCTTCCTCTTTTCAATTGGGGGACGAGCAAAAACTTGGCTGCAATTGCTTCCCGCTGGTTCAATCACTACTTGGGACCAGCTCTGCACATTGTTACTATCACAATTCTTTCCTTCTAGCAAGACGATTCAGATGAGGGGAGAAATCACGACCTTTAGATGCAGAGATGGAGAAATGTTGTTTGAAGCGTGAGGGAGATTTAAAGATCTTCTACAGATGTGTCCATACCATGGTCTTAAGTAGTGGTATGTTATCCAAACCTTTTTATAATTGGGCTTCAGACGAACACCGGACGATGTTGGATAAAGCTGCTAGAGGATCATTTATGGATCTGAGTGTTGAGGAAGCATACGAGCTGATTGATAACTTCGCCATGAACCACAATCTGTGGTCCACACCGAGAAGTATGTCGAACAGAAATCGAAGTTTATAAGAGCCAAATCAGAGCAGAGCAATGGGCAATGCAGCGAACGCTATGTACTGTGTGAATTGTGGAGATACGGATCATGTGGTTTATCAATGCACGGTGCAAGAGAACATGAAACACATGAATTATGCCCAACAGCAAGGAAACACGCAATTAGAAATACCTACAACCCGAATTGGATGAACCACCCAAACTTCTCATACCGAACGACTCAACCAATAAAGTATTCAGGATTTTAGCAAAGACATCAACCATACCAGCAAGATAACCAGCAATCCCAGGAAGTTCCACAAGCCCCTCAACCTCCTCAAGCTCCCTCGTCAAGCCTTGAGGTGGTGATGCTTGAATTCATCAAGGAACAAAGACAGCAACAATCGATTCAAGCCAAATTCAATGCGGATATGGGGACTGCAATCAACGAGCTCAAAGCACATGTAAAGATGTTAGAAACCTCCATAGCACAGCAAGCTGCCTCATCCTCTCAGAATCCCGGACAGCTTCCCGGAAAACCCGATCCAAACCTGAGAGAGTACGTGAATGCTATTACCTTGTACAACAGTGATGTGATTGAGCATCCGCCCTCTAAAGAGCAAGAAAAAGTTGCTGGAACGTCTATGGAAAAATGCAAAGGCATCATCGCGATTATGGAATGAGTTGAACCAGATTGGGACAAACCATATGGTTCCACCGGCGTACAAACCTCCTATACCGTTTCTTCAACGGTTTGTGAACAGCAAGAATGAAGAACGAGTAGGCAGATTTCTAGAGGGCCTCAAGAAGCTCAAAATCAAAATCTCATTCAAGGAAGCCCTCCAAAAAATGCCTAATCACGCCAATCTCCACAAGGAGGTCCTTTCCAAGGATAGATGTATCAAAGAGAGTGAAACAGTACAACTCACTGAGGAATGCAGCGCCATTCTTCAAAACACGCTGCCCCCGATGTTGAAGGACCCCGAAAGCTTCTCCAATCAATTCACGATAGGTAATATTGAAATTGACAAAGCTTTGTGTGATTTAGTAGCAAGCGTGAGTCTCATGCCACATTCGGTCTTCAAGCGGATGAACTTCGGAGATCTCAAACCTCCCAAGATGTCTCTACGACTCGCGGATCATTCGGTACGATATATGGTTGGAATTGTTGAAAATATTCCCACCAAGGTAGTTAATCTTTGCATTCCCGATGATTTTGTTGTACTTGACATAAACAAAGATGCTAGGGTACCCATTATTCTTGGTATACTTTCTTTGTTCCTGCAGGTGCCATGATAGAAGTACAATAAGGAAAGCTCTCCTTACGTGTCGAAGATGAGAAGAAAGAGTTCAACTTTTCTAGCTCTATGAACGAATCTTCCATCAAGGATTCTTGCTTTGGAGTTGATTTGTTGGACGAATTAGGGAATGACACGCTTGATCAAGTAAGAATTTCTGAGCCTCTTGTGCGATGCTTAACACGAGTTTGCAAAGATGCAGGACTCACTGATGAAGAAGACAAGGTGTATGCAGAATTTATGAGTGCTATTGAAGCACTAAGAGACGCCCCATTAGAGGAGATACCACGCAAAACACACACTGATTTCGCAGTGGAAAAGGCACCCAAACTTGAGCTCGAACCTCTTCCTTCTTCTTTTCAGTATGAGTATATTGAATGCAATAAAACTTATCATGTTGTCATGAATGCTACGTTGAGTGCAAATGAGAACCCTAGAAGGGTACACAACATCCATCCATCCATTCAAGAGCCCTGTTTGATGGGAGACACAACAAGGAGTCCGAAATTGATTCGGGATCATCACTCGTTTGATATTTCTATACTCCTTACTCTACTATTCCATTTATGTTGTTTAGAGTCATGAGCAAGTAGTAGATTTGTTCTAGGAGAAGGGATTAGCCCAAGGCTATCCCGGAACCATCTTTGATTCGTTTATCAATGCATTTCCCCATTTCGTTTATCTATTCTTTGTCTGAGCGCTTGTTGTCTTGTATTTACAAATGGCCACGTATATGCATGTGATAGGGATTAGGAGAAGGACTGAAAGGTGAATTCTAGTCCTAGAAGATTAGGCTTAGAACAACCGAGACTAGGTCACGAAAGTAGGATAGTAACGGTTGAGGTTTAAATCGGGCCAATCATTAATCGTAATGGGTTTAATTGGGGAATGCACGATTAGATAGATCGAAGATAGGTTTTGGAGGCTATGCGTTGAAACCGGATTCTAGGATATTTTCCTCTTTGTTTAGAAAAACTGAGACTAGGTCATGAAAGTAGGGTAGTAACGATTGAGGATTGTATCGGGTGAATCATGAATCGTAATGGGGTTTAGTTGGGGTGTCAGCCACAAAAGTAGGGGATGACTCAATCTAGCCACGTTCATATGCCTTGAGAAAGGGTAGGTTCTACATTAGTTTCGTCCGCCTTAGATATCTTGATAGGGAATGCACGATTAGATAGATTGGAAGTAGGTTTCGGGAGCTATGCGGTGAAACCGGATTCCTAGAGCATTTGTCTCTTTGTTTAGAACTCATATATCCACTGCATCATCATCAGACTTGCATCTCACTATCCTTATTCCTTTGCAGCAAGCATTGATTTTAGTTTTTATTCTTAGATCGTGTTACATTAGTCCTTATGGGATCGACACCTTAATTACTACACGTGCCGTGCACTTGCAGGTAGTTTAGGATTCAGATTTAGAATCATACCTTTTTTTTCTTTTTTTTTCTTTTCTTTTTGTTTCTTTCTTCTAATTCTTTTAATTCTCTTTCGTAGGTGCATGACCCGATCACAAGGTAATTTGAATTTGCATCGAATCGACCCTGAGATTGAGAGAACGATTAATAAGCGAAAGAAGGGCAGGGGAGAAGAAAGAGTAGACACGACCAATCCACGAGCAATAGATAACCATAATGATGTATTGGATGGTCAAGGACAACCGCAATTACTCGTCGGTAATGTGTTGCAATTACAGCAACCGCATGCTCCTCCACCACGTCGTCTTCGCGACTACATGGTGCCGAATTTGAGTAACATCCAAACAGCAATAAGGACGCCCACTGTTGCGAGGGAGCAATTCGAGATCAAGCCCGTGATGATCAACATGTTATATAGAAAACATTTCATGGGCGGAAATCACAAAGACCCTCATCAACATCTACGAGATTAATCACATTCAAAATTCATGGAGTCTTAGAGGATGCTATTTTGTTGTGTCTCTTCCCCTTCTCCATTGGGGGACGAGCGAAAATGTGGCTACAATCTCTTCCCGTTGGGTCGATCACTACATGGGATCAGCTTTGCACGACATTCCTATCACGGTTCTTCCCTCCGAGCAAGACGATCCAAATGCAAGGAGAAATCACAATGTTTAGAAGCGGAGAGGGAGAGACATTATTTGAGGTATGGGGAAGATTCAAGGACCTTTTGCAAATGTGTCCTCATCACGGTCTAGAGCAATGGTTCGTGATCCAAACATTCTATAATGGGATCACGTATGAGCATAGAACGATGTTAGACAATGCTGCTCGAGGATCACTCATGGACTTAAACGTTGAAGAGGCATACGAGCTAATTGAGAATCTTTGCCATGAACCACTCCATGCGGTCTACACCAAGAAGTATGCCAAACAAGACACGAGGTCTTTACAAAATGGATCAAGGAAGAGCGATGGGCAATGCGATGAACTCATCTATTGTGTAAATTGTGGAGATAAGGATCATATGGCTTACCAATGCACAATACAAGAAGGCATGGAACAGATGAACTATGTCCAGCAGCAAGGAATACGCAATTCGGGAACACTTACAATCCAAATTGGAGGAACCACCCAAATCCCTCGTATCGCACGATACAACCGGCGAAATTTTTGGGTTTTCAGCAAAGGCAACAGCCATATCAGCAACCGCAGCCACTCCAGCAAGATCCTCAACCTCCTTCGTCAAGCCTTGAGACGGTGATGCTCGAATTCATCAAAGAACAAAGGAAACATCAAAACAGCGTCAAGGAGCAGCAATCACTTTAAGCAAAATTCAATGTGGATATGGGAGCAGCGATGAATGAATTAAAAACTCAAGTGGGGACTGCGATCAATGAGCTGAATACTTAAATGGAATCTTTGAGAAATCATGTGAAGATGCTTGAAAGTTCCATTTCACAGCAGCTGCATCATCCTCTCGGAATCCCGGAATGCTACCAGAAAACCCGATCTAAACTGGAAAGAGTACGTAAACGCTCTCACTTTGTGCAGCGAGGATAAGATCAAGAATCCGCCCTCCAAATTGTAAGAGAACGTTGCTGGACATTCTGTAGACAAAGGAGAGGGCAGAATTGCGATCATGGAAGGATATGAGCCTGATTTAGAGTGCCATATATTACTCCGCCGGCATACAAACCTCTTGTATCATTTCCTGGACGCTTGGTGAGCAGCAAGACTCAAGAGAGTGTGGCGAAATTCTTCTATTGCCTCAAGCAGCTCGACATCAACATGTCGTTCGTGGAAGCTTCAAAAAGATGCCTAAGCGAGCAAATTACCTTAAGGAGTATCTTTCCAAGGAGAAGCGCATCAAGTCTTGCAGTTGAAGGACCCCGAAATTGCATCAGGAGAGCTTTCCTTAAGGAGTGAGACAGTAGCACTCACCGAGGAGTGCAACGCCATTTTCCAAAACAAGCTGCCCCCGAAGTTGAAGGACCCCGAAAGCTTCTCCATCCCATGCACCATAAGAGACATTGCAATCGACAAAGCTTTGTGCGATTTGGGAGCAAGCGTGAGCCTAATGCCAAATTCGGTCTATAAGTGGGTAAACTTCGGAGATCTCTAACCTACGAAGATGTGTCTATGGCTAGCTGATCGTTCGGTAAGGTATCCGGTAGGAATTGTTGAAAACATTCCCACCAAGGTAGGTAGTATTTGCATTCCCATGGATTTTGTTGTACTCGATATCGAGGAAGATGCTAACGTACCTATTATTCTTGGTAGACTATTTTTAGCTACTGCAGGTGCCAAGATAGATCTACAACAAGGGAATCTCTCTCTACGTGTAGGTGACAAGAAGATTGAATTCCATTTGTCCAGCCCCAAGGAGTCATGTATAGAAGTGATGTGCTGGGCGAATCGACGAATGACACGTTTGATCGATTAAGTATTTCCGATCCTTTTGAGAGAGGCCTAACGAAAGTTTGCAATGTTGCAAGACTTACCAATGAAGGAGCCAAGGTCTATATGAAATTCGTGAGTGCCATTGAGGAACTGCAAGACACTCCACATGAGAAGATGCCGCACAAAATACTCACTGATTTCACGATAGAGAAGGCATCTAAGATTCAGCTTGAACCTCTTCCTTCCTCTATTAGGCGTGAAACGTGAAAGCCACCAATTCGTCTCAAGAAGCGTAGGAGAGGGAGCCCTTCAACATGTATGCTTTCGATGCTGATAACAAGTAATCCATCGTAGTATTTACATGATTCTTAGGTTTAGTTTTGATTAGATTTCTTAGACTTTACCGATTTATCGAGTTTATTCGAGGACTTCATCTACCATTTCGTGTTTTGTATAGGAAACGTAGACATGAAGCGAAACACGAGTGAATACGGCAATTCCACCCCGAAAACATGATTGAATGACAAGATACAACATGTGCACGGCCACGGATTCAAATCGAACACTCAAGCATCGAGCAAAAGAAGCGGAAACAGCAAAGTAGAGGCTACACGCTCCGGCTTGGACCATGCCCGCTCGGGCTGAGGTTATGAAATTAAGGCTGAAAATCCCCGAAACTATACACTACTCGGGCTCAAGGTGAACTTGGTCGGGTGGCCAAGCCCGCTCGGGCTGCAAGAGAGGACCCGCTCGGGCTACACTTCTCCAATTAGGACTGAAAATTCGCCTAGACCGAACACGACTTGGGCTGAAATCCTACACGGTCGTGCAAGCAAGCCCGCTCGGGCTGAGAAGAGTGCACGCTCGACCTCATCCTCTACATGACCGGGTGCATATGGTACTCGCGCGAGCCACCTTATCCGGAACTAACTAATTTGAATGTTTGAACGGGAAAATAATGAAAAAGGAAGCCATCTAGGGCTAGGGGAGGAATGGGACACAAGAGGGGACGACAGGAGACATTCAGAGACACACAGAAAGAGAGAGAAGGATGGAGCAAAGTAGTTGGAACGTGGAGGAGCTATTGAAGACGTCGGTAATAGAATAGGGAGGGATCTCATTCTTTATCTATGTCGAACATAGTTATCTTTTGCGTTTCTTTTGTTGAGTTCATGTTTGAGTAGATCCATAGCCATAGGTTAGAGAGCTTGGCCGATATGTAACAAAGTCTTGTTCTTAATGCTTGGTGGTTCTTAATGCTTTTGTTCTTGAACGCCACTTGGATGAATGATTTTGGTATTTGATCGTTTTCAGATTGATGGGTTGTTTTTAATGCTTTCGTTCTTGTACTCCACTCGAATGAATGATTATAGAAGTCTAATAAATCTACGCCAGGGGATTAAACTTTGGAACTTAGCCATAATTTAGGATTTAATCGGTTTAGAATCTACGCCAGGTCGATCGATTCAATCTAGGGATTAGGATAGCAGTCTTAATGCGTCTAGTGAGTGAGATTACGCAATCGGGACATTGGTAGTACGCACGCTAGATAGCGGACAAGTCTACGCCAGTCAGTTCCTATATTAGAGCTTGAATTCCCTGAGTTCGTCATAATATCTAAGACCATAATCTTGTTAGAACCTCGTAGCATCATCGTGCATCTCTCGAAACCTATGGTGCTTAGTCATTGAGTTTATTCTGTTAATTAGTTTAGTTTAGTCGCATTCGCATTCCCATCACTTATCGATTTCACACGTCTAATTCATTAGTTTACTAGATTTAGAGTTGCATCAATTCCTTGTGTTCAACCTGGTACTATACGATCTGTATTCTTGCGGAATCGTTAGTCTAGGTAAATTATTACTTGAGATGAACCACATCAAGTTTTTGGCGCCGTTGCCGGAGAATTGATTACGACTTTAGAGTTAGGATACTTTTGAACTAGGATATAGTCCTTTCCGGAGTCTCTATTTGTTTTTAGTATTTTTTTGCTTTTGTTTTCTTTCTTTTTGGGTCAAATTTTTTTTACCTCTCGGAGCTTAATCGAATTTTGTGTTCTTTATTTTGCGAGGTAACATGAACAAGGTCCATTCTTTGTATGCCGATATAGCTGGAGTAAAAGATCAACTTTCCGAAATTCGTCATATGCTATCAAACTCATACCATCTGCATTACTAGGAGAAATCATGGGAACAAGAAGTTTGGGGGTATGAAGAAGAGATCTACGAGATTTACAATCAGCCTTTCGGGAATACATACAATAACGGATGGAGCGATCACCCAAACTTCCCGTATAGGAACACTGATGGTGTGCTGAATGCACAACATCTATTGGGGAACTTTCAGCCATGGACGCAGCCCCAAACTCAGAACCATCAGCCACGTGCGTCTCAGTCACAGCTAAACCAATCCGAAGCAGCCCTCGATTTCAACCCCATGTTCACTCGTCTCCTCCAATTCCAAAAAAATCAAGCTAACTCGATGTTGGAAATACAACAAAGTCAGAGTAATTTGGTGAGGAATCAAGATAACACCAAGAAGCAGCTAGAGAGTTTTCAAACTCATCTTAGACAATTGGAGACGCAAGTTGCACAACTTGCACAAGGGGCAGCACGACTGCAAGGAGTTTTACCTGCGCGACTGGAAGCAAATCCTCGTGAGCAAATCAACGCCATTCACTTAAGGAGCGGTAAGACATTGGATCAGCCCACTCATTCAACGTTTGAAAAGGGAGAATCATCTAGGACAGTAGCGAGAGAGAGCAGCAAAGTCGAAGAGCACAAAGAGGAAGAAGAGGAGCCTAAATACGTCAAACCCGAACCGAGGCCTCCTCCTTTGCCATTCCCTCAACGTCAACGCAAAAAGAATGATGATGCTCAATTTGCAAAGTTTTCTGAGATGTTGAAGATGATGCACATCACTATTCCATTCCACGAAGCATTGAAGAAGATGCCTTCATACGCCAAGTTCCTCAAAGACGTACTTACAAACAAGCGAGATGTGGAGACGGAAACCGTCATGGTGACTAACTCGACGCTGCAGCCAAACCTACCCAAGAATATGCCCGATCCAGGTATATTCGTGATCCCTTGTAAAATAGGAGATTATGAAATTAACCATGCACTAATCGATGTCGGAGCAAGTGTAAGCGTGCTACCATTGTCATTGTACGAAAAATTGGATCTTAAGGGTAGGATGGATCTTCAACCTACACGAATGGCGCTCACAATGGCTGACCAAAGCGTAAGAATACCCGAGGGCATGCTGGAAGACGTGCATTTGCAAGTGGGGAAATTCTTCGTCCCGGTTGACTTCGTAGTCTTGGATATGGAGGAGGACAAGAAAATCCCAATCATCCTCGGTAGGCCATTTCTTAATACGGCTAAGACGATCATACATTGTGCGGAAGTTAGACTCACAATGAGCTACACTCGCTCTTTCGGAGCCAACAGATGAGAAGAGTGTTTTGGTCAGGCTCGCGACCTTAAACAAGCGCTTCTCGAGAGGCAACCCGACTTTTGCATTTTTTTATTTCATTTTCGGACCTATTCTTCTTCTTTTCACATTGATGTATTCGGTGGGTTATTATTCCTTGTTTTGGATTGTGTGATTCTTTTTCACATGTTCCTTGAGGAGGAGACACAACCAATGTCCAGCCGCATCATCAACTAGGGATTGCAAGATACACAAGGTGCACACGTTCCAACCCTTATTTTCCCGTTGTTTGGTATGTGAGATTCTCTTATTTCTATCGATAAGAGAGTGTTAGTGTGCTATACGTTTTATTTGTTTCTGTGTTTTCATGTTTTTATAGATTTTAATGCATATTTGGTTCGTTCGGAGCAAAAGAACATATATGGGACAAAGTACGAGCATAAGAGATTATAACGGAGCAAACAGGATGCAAGGAATGCGATACGACATGAGGATACAAGGCCCCCCGCGGGGTGGTTTCCTTAGCCCGCTCGGGCTGAACATCCAGCAGCGCTTGCCCGAGTCGTGCTCAACTTCAGCACGCGTAGATTGAGCATCAAGAGGAGCCCGTGCAGGGTGTCTTCTCTAGCCCGCGCGGGGTGGTTTTCCAGCACAAAATGCTCGAGTCGTGCTCACTTGTAGCACACTAACACTCTCCTGTCGATAGAAATAATGCCTAAAAGTATGATCTAAAATCGATATGAGTGCATTTACCTTGATACTTTTTCGATGGTTCGGGTCTAATTGGTGGGTTGGCGATCATCTTTCTATGTCCTAAGGGCATGACAAAATACAAACGCCGCCTACTCCACTGCAATCTCGAACAAGATGCATGAGTATACCATCATTGGTAATTCGGGTCTAAGTAGAGGCTGGATCCCTTCAAATCCAACGTCCTAGGAACCTAGGCTGGATCCCCACGTGTTCCACGTTTATGTTTGCTTAGGGACAAGAAAACATTCAATTCTGGGGGATTTTGATCGTCTTGTTTTCATACGTGTTTCTCGCATGATTTTAAAGATATTTATGATGATAGATGCGATTTTTACGTATGATTTTGTATCCGTTTTACTCGTTTTCGTGTTTTCGTGTTCTTACAGGTTATAATGCATATTCGGTTCATTTTGGAGCTAAAGAACGTACACGGGAAAAAGTACTAAAATCGAGGATCATAACGGAGCAAACGGGACGAGAATCAACGAGGATTAACACAGCCCACGCGAGGCATTCACCTAGCCCGTGTGGGGCATGACCTCCAGCAAATCCAGCACGCGTCTGGGTGAAGATCAGCACGCATGGACCAGCAACCCCAATACAGCCCGCACGGGGCACTCAACTTAGCCCGTGCAGGGCATAACCCCAGCAGCTTCAGCATGGCTTGGGCTGAGCATCAACCCGATCGGATCCACCTGCACCTAGGGAGCCCGCACGGGGTACACTTTCCAGCCCGTGCGGGTCGCAGCCGTCGCCTGCAAAATTAAGAAAAGGAAAGTCGGCCAAGCAAGAAAAGAAAGTGGTTAGTTGTTTGCACAAAAAGGAAACATGGTTAGAGAAGAGGAATTAGAGCCATATGGCTGGAAAATGGAAAAGAAACTTTTCCACTTGTTCAAGAATGTAAACCAATGCAAATAAGAATGGAAAACACACAAAACAACATGCTGCAACAAAGAGGAAAGAAGAGAAAAGAAAATGGATGGCCAAAGAGGAAAAAGGGGAGAAAAGGAAAAAAAAAAAAGAGGAAAGGGATGGAAGAGAGCTAGGGGTCGAATTGAGTTCAGTTTTGATATGATCATGGACAACGTCGATGAACCTGAGCATGAAGAGGACGCCTTCAAATTACAAGAAGGTCCCATGACCCAAGCTAAGGCTAGGCAAGAGGACATCGGTCCCGCGACCCGTCCCAAGGCGAGAAAGGAGGATGCCGGTCTACAGACCCGTCCTAAGGTGAGAAAGGAGGACATCGATCCCGTGACCCATGCTAAAGCTAGAGAGGAGGACACCTTAACCATACCAGCACGTCCCTTGACCCGTGCTAAAGCTAGGACGCTAAAGGACGCTATCGTCGGACTACTTGCAGACGTTCGGGTTCAAGAAGAGTGCTCGAGTCCACAAGGAAGTTACAACATCTGAGTCGTATTACATGCCGAAGCTCATCTTGTAACGTTCAACAATTAGGGCAAGTATTTCGTGTATGCTCTTTTCCCACCGTTGGTTTTGTTCCACAAGGCCATGAATCACTTCCGTCCCCCTAATTGTTGACCCGAGACTTCATACATCGATCGTATTGAATGTGCTCGTTACCATTTTTTTTATTGTTATTTTTAAATTTCTTACCATTTAATTCACAAGTCTTGCATGGCTTGCATGCATGTTGGACATTTATTGCGGTATTGAAGGCCTTGCATGGCTCTTCCCCACCTCCTTCTTCTTAATGTGGTCGTCCACCCCTTGTACACAACAATGAATCTTCATTTTTGAATTTGAAAACTTTTCTCTTTGAGAAATTCTCTAGTTGGTGTGTAATATCTAGCAAACAAAATTCGTTCTTCTTAGTGTGTCATATCCAACGAACACGATCTTCAGTATTCTCTTGTTGGTGTGTAATATCTAGCAAACAAAGTTTGTTCTTCTTTGTGTGTCATATCAAACGAAGACGATCTTCGGTATATCGAGAGTCTTCTGCAACTCTCATGTGATCCATCATTCCACACGCCTTGTGTAGGGGAGTCTCTCGGCTCAGCTGCAGCAAGGATTATCCCTATACTATCTTCTTTTTAGAGTGTCGATTCAGTGAGGAACTCATCAAGTGTGGAGGGAGAACACATGTTAAAGTTAGAGAGAATTGCAGAGAGAGAATAGAGGGAGATGGACTTGTTTGTGAGTTCTTGGTGAGGAGACATTCAAGGAGCATTGAAGATCAATTCAGGATTAGACCTTTGCTCGTCCTTGAGCAAGAGTAGAACTAAGCACGAGAAGAGTTAGGCAACAACTGGATACTAGCACCAACAATTCGAAATATCAGCCATAATGCACAACAACGCATCACATGAACATAGATCTAAGCGTGCCTAATTCAGACCTCTATCTACCGAGAGCCACTAGCCATGCAATCCTACATATATCCTAAGTTCATTTCACTAACCCCTTGATGACATTCAAGCAATCTCCATACCTATTCTAATACCCTCACGTGAGATACCATTCTTAAGACAATCATTTTTCTTTTTCGGTTCTCTTTTTCTTCTTTTCGGTTTCACGCATTTTTTTTAAATTCACGCTCGGTTTCTAGGACATCGGAGTTGAAGAGGATAGACATCTACTTAGATCCAGGTTGTCGGTTGGCACACACATAAGGTCTTGTTATCTTAGCGGAGTGAAGAGGTTGCACCATTGAAGATTTTTTTTCTTTTGATTAAACTATTGTGATTACGCATCGACTCTAACCCTTAGGACGTAGAAAAACAGCCTCTATCCACCATTTAGACCCAAACCATCAATATTGATGTACTCATGTCAATGTAAGGCTGAAATAGTTAAAGACCTTATTCTATTGATAGTGGAGTGTAGGCATGGAAATATAGCGATCAAAACAAATCAAAGAATGAACGGTATGCTCGGAGATATAAGTACTAGGGATGGAAACCTAGGGGGTGAAATACAACTATAGGCTATGGATTCGTGCAAGATTACTAACTAATTGATATCTAAAGTTATTTTTCAGCAAACCTAGACTTTTGTTGCCTATTTGACAAGGTTGCACAAAGATGGCTAAAGTTCAAAGGTTCATACAAGATATTCGTCCGTCTAATTCTAATGAAACTAACGTAAATGCTAAAATAAAATGAAAAACTCAGCATCTAATCCTAATCACAATCATGACATTTCGAAGAGTACCTCCCCAGACTTGAACGGAACACCGTCCCAGTGTTCAAAACCTAAGAGAAGGACTCGTATGCAAAAACTCATGGAAAAATAAAGTGGATAGGAACATGTGCACCTCATGTGTATTTGTTGTCTTCAGTAGATGCATCTGGGTATATGCGTCTCTCCTTTGTTGTGGATGTTATCAAAGTGGAAGATCTGTTACAAAGAGTCTCACAATCCGAAAGAGAGAGTATGATACATTGAGGTTGCTAGTAAAGTGTATATATGTGAAAAGAATAAGAGTCGAATTCTGAAAAAAAATAAAACAAAATAAATAAAAAGGATACAGGGTTGCCTCCCAATAAATGCTTGTGTAAGGTCATAAGCATGACCAAGATGCTCTATGCGTTAGGTGGACGTCCTCGTCATCGTCGTGTGCGTAGCGTCTCGCGTGCATAGGATGCGCGATTGGGTATAGCACACGGATCAATTGGGCTTCTTTCACAATCATTCATATTCTCCCAAAGCTCTGTTGTGTTGTTCCCTAAGTTGGGGGCCCATTCGTGCAGTTAAAATAGTTTGGTCGAGCCCATAAATCCGGTTATGCACTGCATGAAACCGATTAGGCGTTTATCTATTGTTTCCTTCAACGTTTCCAGATTTATTGGTGCGTGATCCCTTGTTGTAATGGTTTCATCTTCACCTTGGGTGCCTTATCAATGATACAACTGCTTGCTGGGCGTTTGGTGTGGCTTTTCGACGTTTTGGGAGTGCTTTTGTACTAATCTACATTGCTCGTAACTCGGTTTGCACAAAAATCTGCTTGGATCGTGCTGAAGTTCAAGGGATGTTCTACAACGTTTTCTTGGTCCAAATTCAAGTCCATTCAAGCCATACTCATGTGTGTATAATATGAACACTGCTCTTGGAATAAGTTGTCTAAAATTCTACCTTTAGCTTTGGTTAAGTTCCGTTGTGCTCGAACCGCACAGAAATTTGCTTGGGTTGCGTCTAGCTCGGCATTTGGGATCTCCTTCATCTTTCCTTCATCCAGCAGTTTTTTGTAATATTTCACTTCGTTAGGGTCCTTATATAGCCCTTCTCTAGCTTCTAAAAGAGCCATATCAAGAGAATCCATGTTCCCAAACTCTTCAAGAACTTTCTTGGCTAGTTTCTTTAGGACATCGATGTAGAATATCGAATCCACCATACAAGGTTGCTTGAGTGTGTCAATCAGATTGAACTCCACTTCTTCATCACTGAATTTTAGCGTGAGTCGTCCTTCACCACAGAATAATTGAGATTTTCTTGTCTTCTTTCATATCTAAGACGGCAAAATCGACCGGTACGAAAAACTTTCCAACTTGTAATGCATGTCTTCCAGCATGCCCTTGTTTATCCTAACACTTCAATCAGCCATGGTGAGCGCCATTCGTGTAGGTTGAAGACCCATCCTGCCCCTAAGATCCAATTTTTTTGTATAACGACAATGGTAGCACGCTTACATTTGCTCTGACATCGATTCGTGCATGGTTAATTTCATAATAACCTATTTTACAAGGGATCACGAATATACCTGGATCGGGCATCTTCTTTGGTAGGTTTGGTAGCAGCATTGAATTTGTTACCATTACGGTCCCCGTCTCCACGTCTCGTTTGTTCGCAAGCACCTTTTAAAGAACTTAGCGTATGAAGGCATCTTCTTCAATGTTCATGGAATGGAATGGTGATATGCATCTTGTTCAACATCTCAGCAAAATTAGCAAATTGAGCATCCTTATTCTTTTTGCATTGACATTGGGGAAACGACAAATGAAGCGGTCTTGGAACGGGTTTTATGTATTTCGGCTCCTCCTCCTCGGATTTCTTTTTGTGCTCTTCAACATTGCTGTCCTTTTCCTCTATTGTACTAAAAGTTTCACATTTTTCAAATTTTTAAGGAGTGGGCTGATCTATCATTTTCTTACGTTGATGTTGTGGAAACGGTAATGGAGGCGGTCTTGGTTTGGATTTTACGTATTTTGGTTCTTCTTCCTCCTCGGTTTTCTTCTTGTGCTCTTCAACGTTGCTGCCCTTTTCCACTGCTGTATTAGATGCTTCACCCCTTTCAAACATCAAAGAAGCGGACCGATCCACCATCTTACCACTCTTTAGATATATGGTATTGACATGCTCACGAGGATTCGCTTCCGGCCTCCCTGGTAGAACTCCTTGTTGTTTGGAGGAGTTTGCCGCAAGTTGTGCAACCTGATTGTCTAAGATCTTTAGGTGCGTTTGAATTCCCATGACCCGCTTCTTTACATCGTCATGATCCACTCTCATCCCTCTAAGTTCGACGTATTGATATTTTTGTCCTTGTAAGATTTGAGCAACTGATCAATTAGCACGTCGAGAGCAAATTCGGCCTAATTAAGTTTTCAGTCTTCATCCTAGGTTCACCAAGGTTACCCATGAGAAAGTAAATCAAAGGAAAACTAGACAATCCACGTAACTCTCTCCACCAAACAAGACTTCAGAGAATGCTAAACCTAGAACAACCGAGGATAATTGTTTCTTTTCCGAGCTTCTTTCTTTCTTTATTCCTTTTTTTCTTTTTTTTTCTCTTTTTTCTTTCTTTTTATTTTCTTTTTATGTCCTCTTTTTCTTTCCTTTTTTTTCTTTTTCTTCGCATACACACTAGGCTTCTAGGACGTCGGATTTGAAGGGATCCAGCCTCTACTTAGACCCAGACTACCGATGACGGTATACTCATGCATCTTGTTCAAGAGTGCAGCGGAGTAGGCGGCGTTTTATTTGTGCCATGCTCTTAGGACGTAGAAAGATGATCGCCAACCCACCACTTAGACCCGAGCCATCGAAAGAGTATCAAGGTCGATGCACTCATATCGATTTTAGATCACGCATTTTAGGCATTATTTCTATCGACAGCGGAGTATTAGTGTGCGCTCTTAAGCTGCAAATAAGCTCGATCTCATACGATATAGTAATCCTCATAGAAAAGTTAAGTAAAGCATTGTCTACACGAAGTATGGCCATTTGGATAGAGAGAATAAACGATAAACTAGCCCACCAACCTCGTCTAAACCCCCCACGAGCAACACTAGGATTCCCAAAGAACTACGACCTATTGTTTTTCAGCCGACTAATAAGCTCTAACGCTTAGGGAAAACCTAGCTCAAACATGCAAAATCTCACGGAAAATGCCAACTTCTTAAGCATCTTAGGTTCAGGGTTCATCTCAAAACGTGGCACCGGACAAGTGCCTGGGATGACTGTGACTCACGAAATCAAAAACAACCTAAAAACTACGAAATCAAAGAGAAAATGAAAGAAAATGAAACGAAATCACCTGACAAGCGTGAGCTGCTCCCCCAGACTTGAATTGAACGACGTCCTCGACGTGAAGCTCTGATGGAGGGTAAGGGAAGTGAAGTCACGTTTGTGGTGGTATTTGTTTTTGTGTTTTTCTGTTTTTTTTTTTTACAAAAACGATTAATAGAGTCTTAAACTAAAAACTAAGAAAAATAAAAGCAAATAGCTGGGTTGCCTCCCAGAAAGCGCTTATTTAACGTCTTTAAGCTTTGACGTCTCCATTCCTCATGCGTGCGCGACGGGTGGATCAGAAAGGGAAATGGAGTTCGCACTTTTGATCGGTTGAGCGGCTTGGTAGAGCTTTAGTCGTTGTCCATTAGCTTTGAATGTGTCACCCGTCGCGCTCCAAAGTTCTACTGCTCTATGCGGGAATACCTCTCGTACCTGAAAAGTACCAGACCAACGGGACCGTAGTTTGCCAGGAAAAGTTTAAGACGAGAATTAAATAGTAGAACCAAGTCACCTAGCTGAAAGTCATGAGGTAGGGTCTTTTGTCGTGCCATCCCTTAGTCACTACTTCTTTATTTGGCACATCATGCACGAGATTCACTCGTTTGCTGCCCAAGGTTGGATAAATGGTATCTGCATTGAAAAGTTTTATGACGTCTTTTTCCATTACCTCGTGCAAGTGCGGGTGCAGCCTCCTTTGGGTTTCGGTGGAAGGTTCGTGGCTGTCTTCCATATAATTTCCGTGCATACACATTGAAGAGCTGACTCTCCTACGCTTCTTTACGCATGTGGGTTATTTTCTCATCTCATCTGCACTCATGTTAGTATTCATAACAGCAGGATATATTTTATCGTGTTCAGTACTCATACCGAAAAGAAGACGGAGGTGGCTCGGGCTCAAGTTTGGACGCCAATCTGCTTAAAAACCGAGTGTGGCATGATGCTCACGCTTGCCCCTAAATTGCACAAAGCATTATCAATATCAATATTACCTATTGTGCATGGAATGGAGAAGCTTCCGGGGTCCTTCAACTTTGGTGGCAGCTTGTTTTGAATGATAGTGCAGCATTCCTCGGTGAGTGCTACCGTCTCGTTCTCTTCGATATGCTTCTCTTTGGAAAGAACCTCCTTGATGAGTTTGGCATGATTAGTCATCTTTTGGAGGGCTTCCACGAAAGGGATGTTGATGTCAAGCTTCTTGAGACCCTCTACGAATCTGCCCACTCATTCTTCATTCTTACTGCTCACCAACCGTTGAGGAAACGGTATATGAGGTTTGTACGCCGGTGGAGCAGCGTATGGTTTGTCTAAATCTGTTTCGACTCCTTCCGTAATTGCAACCTTACCTTTGACTCTTTTCATGGACGTACCAGCAGCATGCCCTTGCTCTTTGGATGGAGAATTCTCAACCACCCCACCGCTGCACACAGAAATAGCATTCACGTATTCTCTCGAGTTAAATTCGGGTTTACCTGGGAGCTGTCCAGGATTCCGAGAGGATGAGACAGCCTGATGTGCTACGGAGTTCTCTAAACTCTTCACATGATTGCTCATAGATTCCATTTGAGTTTTGAGCTCGTTGATCGGTGTCCCCACATCCGCATTGAATTTGGTTTGACTCGATGTTTGTTGCCTTTGATCCTTAATGAATTCGAGCAGTACCGCCTCAAGGTTGGACGGAGGTGCTTGAGGAGCTTGCGGAACTTGCTGAGTATGCTGAACTTGCTGTTTATTTTGCTGGTATGGTTGTTGTGATTCCTAAAATCCCAAATACTTCATCAGTTGAGTCATTCGGTATGACAAGTTTGGGTGATTCCTCCAATTCGGGTTGTAGGTATTCCCAAAGTGCGTGTTTCCTTGCTGCTGGGCATAATTCATATGTTCCATATTCTCTTGCAGCATGCATTGATAAGCCACGTGCTCTGTATCTCCACAATTCACGCATTACATGGTGTTTGCTGCGTTGCCCGTTGCTTTGTTCTGATTCGACTCGTATAGGCGTCAAGTGCTTGAGGCATACCTCTCGGTGTTGACCACATGGTGTGGTTCATGGCAAGGTTATCGATCAGCTCGTATGCCTCCTCGACGCTCAGATCCATAAATGATCCTCTGGTAGCATTATCCAACGTTGTTTGGCATTCATCTGAAATTCTGTTGTAAAAGGTTTGGATAACGTACCACTGCTCAAGACCATGGTGTGGACACAACTGTGGAAGATCCTTAAATATGCCCCACGCCTCAAACAAATTTTCTCCATCTCTGCATCTGAACGTTGTGATTTCCCCCCTCATCTGAATTGTCTTGCTCGGAGGAAAGAAGCGTGATAAGAACAATGTGCAGAGCTGATCCTAAGTAGTGATAGATCCAGCAGGGAGCGATTGCAACCAAGTTTTCGCTCTTCCCCCAATTGAGAAGGGGAAGAGACGCAATAAGATCGCATCCTCTGAGACTCTGTGTATCTTGAATGTACCGGAAAGCTCAAGGAAGTCCCTGAGGTGCTGATGGGGATCCTCGTGATTTCCACCCATGAATTGCTTCTAATAAAGCATGTTGATCATTGCCGGCTTAATCTCAAACTGTTATGTCGCGCCAGCAGGCATCCGTATGGCTGTTTGCACGTTGTTCATGTTCGGTACCACGTAATCTCTGAGTCGACGCGGTGGAGGAGCCTGTGGTTCTCGCGGTTGAGGCATGAGTTGCTATTGCTACATCTGTCCATTGTCGTTCTGATTATCCATCTCTCGTTGATCTGAAGGCTCTGCAAAGGACAAATAAAGAACGAATTACCTAGAAAGAACGAAAGAAAAGAAAACAAAAACAAAAACAAACAAGAAAGACTCTAGGCTCGAATCTAAGACGTTTGACAATAGTCCCCGGCAACGGCGCCAAAAACTTGATGCGTTATCAAAGTTAAACATATATTTAACCCAAACTACCCGCAAGTGTACGGCACGTGTGTAGAAGTTTAGGTGTCGATCCCATAGGGACTACGCAACACAACCTAAACTCGAACTACGAATCAAACTTGGTAACAAACAAAATATGGTTTTAAGAATGAATTACTAAAAACAAATAAACAAACTAGTTCTTAAGAATGAGACAAAAGTTTCAGGAAACCAGTTTCACCACAAGACTACCGAAACCAACAATCAACCTATCTATCATGCAATCTCAGTCAAGTTATCTAAGGCAGACGATCCTAATATGATATCTACCCTCTCTCGAGATATAGACACATGATCTAGTCAAGTTACCCCCTACTTTCGCGGCTGACACCTTGAACTAAACCCATAAGACCTGTGATTCATCCATTTTACCCTCAACCGCTGCTACCCTACTTTCGTGGCCTAACCTCGATTGTTCTAAACCTGATCTTCTAGGACGGTCCTTCTCCTAATCCCTAACACATGCATCTACGTGGCCATTGCAAACACAATTAAATTAAGCACTCAGATACAGAATAGATATAAACAAACAAGAAAGACTCTAGGCTCGAATCTAAGACGTGTTGACAATAGTCCCCGGCAACGGCGCCAAAAACTTGATGCGTTATCAAAGTTAAACATATATTTAACCCAAACTACCCGCAAGTGCACAGCACGTGTGTAGAACTTTAGGTGTCGATCCCATAGGGACTACGCAACACAACCTAAACTCGAACTACAAATCAAACTTGGTAACAAACAAAATATGGTTTTAAGAATGAAATACTAAAAACAAATAAACAAACTAGTTCTTAAGAATGAGACAAAAGTTTCAGGAAACCATTTTCACCACAAGACTACCGAAACCAACAATCAACCTATCTATCATGCAATCCAAGTCAAGTTATCTAAGGCAGACGATCCTAATATGATATCTACCCTCTCTCGAGACATAGACACATGATCTAGTCAAGTTACCCCCTACTTTCGCGGCTGACACCTTGAACTAAACCCATAAGACCTGTGATTCATCCGTTTTACCCTCTACCGCTGCTACCCTACTTTCGTGGCCTAACCTCGGTTGTTCTAAACCTGATCTTCTAGGACTAAAATTATGGCCATTGCAAACACAATTAAATTAAGCACTCAGATAAAGAATAGATAAACGAAAACGGGAAGATGCATTCAAAGATAAATCAATATGTGTTCCGGGATAGCCATGGGCTAATCCCTTCTCCTAGAACAAACAAACTACTCGCTCATGCGTCTGTAAACGAACATAAACGAAATAGAAGGTCTAAGGAACATGAAAACTAAATGAAACCGAAGTGTGAAGTTGATCTCCAATGCTCCTCGAAAGTCTCCTTCGCAAGAACCTCCTCTTCTCTCTACGTGTGCTCTGTCTTTTTTTCTCTTCGTTTCTGTACGAATTGGGCTGTTGAAGCCTTCCCTTTTTTCCCTCTTTCTCTTCTTTCCTTTCCTCTAATCTTTCCTCTTTGGCCGTCCCCTTTCTTTCCTCTCTAGTGGCTGGAATTTTCTATTTCTTACAACAACTGCAGTTTTCCTTTTCCGAGTTTTTCCATCCCTTGTTTTTCCATTCTTGTGTAATTGTCAATGTTTCCTCTTTATTTTCCAGCCATGTAGCTCCTCTTCCTCTTCTTTAACCATAATTCCATTTGGTTTAAGTAGCCAACACGTTCTTTTTCTTGTTTTGCTAAATTTCCTTTTTCACTAGTTTCCATTTTTTCGGTTTCTATTTTCTTCATCAGATTGTATTTCCTTTTCCTCTTTTGCAGCAACGATTTCATGTTCCTTTTTCCTTCTTTTCCTCTTTTCTTTGCTGCCTTCTTTCTTGTTCTTTCATTTCCATTAATTTTTTTATCAGCCATTTCCATTTTCTATCTTTGACGG
Source organism: Gynandropsis gynandra (assembly GCA_036759665.1). Taxonomy (NCBI): domain Eukaryota; kingdom Viridiplantae; phylum Streptophyta; class Magnoliopsida; order Brassicales; family Cleomaceae; genus Gynandropsis; species Gynandropsis gynandra. Next base: position 12,383,372 of record CM071862.1, on the reverse strand, counting down.
TTGGTGTTTCCAATTCTAGTGTAGGCGATAATCTTTCCATTTTTGTGTAGGCGGTTGGAAGTTTACATTTTGTTCTAGCAACTTGCTCCTATTTTATATAAACCATGTTTCCTTTTCATGTTCCAACCGTGATCTTCTTGCTTTTGTTCTAGCAACCGAAATTTTCCATTTTTGCTCTAACCATTGAAAGTTTACATTTTTGTAAGCGGCCATTGTTTCCATTTTTTGTAAGAGGCCATTGCTTCCATTTCTCTTCTCCGGTTTATAATTCTTTGGATGCCGACCGTGCATAGCTGATAGGAGAGTGGTTTTGCTTAGTTTTGCTTCATTTATTCGTGTTTATATCCCAATATCTTCATTCACCACGCGGGTAGTGGCTATTCCTTACCAATTCTCGTCATGTTTGTCCCGTGATGATCTTCGATGTTGGTACTTTGTCTCGTGCAAGTCCTTTAGCTCCAAAATGAACCGAATACGCATAAAAACCTGTAAGAACATGAAAACACGAAAACAAGTAAAACGGATACAGAATCATACGTAAAGCATCGCATATATATCATAAACATCTCTAAAATCCTGCAAGAAATACATGTGAAAACGAGATGATCAGCAAGCATAGACGTAATATCGGTGTTAGCTTCTTGTTGCGAAGGAGGGGCAGACGTGACTGATAATTATGAGTTTGGGGATGCATCTGTGGCTGAAAGTTCTGGTTTCTTTGCATCACTCGCGGATGAAATTTTCTCGATAGATGTTATGCATTCAACGCACTGTCGGAATTCCTATACGAGAAGTTTGGATTATCTCTCTATCTGGGATTGTATGTGTTCCCAAGAGGTTGATTGTTTCCCAAGTAGTTCACTTCATCATACCCTCGAATTTCTTGTTCTTCTGATTGTTCCGAGTAATGTGGATGACGCGATTCCAACAGAAGATTGTAAATCCCCACGACTTGGTCCTTCACTTTGGCTAAACCGGCGTATAAAGCATGCGAGTGGTTCATATGAGCCACCCTTGCTGGAGTGTAGCGGCTATATTCTCCAGCAGCATTGCTGCCTTCATCGGCCATACGATCAATGAAGTCTTCAATTTGTGGAAATGTGAGGTTACTCAAGGAATCTCCAGCTGCGGCTATGATCAGAATGCTCGTGTTATCCATGAGTCCTTGCAGAAAATTGTGTATAAGATAACTCTGATCCATGTCGTGATGTTGGAAAAGGCATTGATAACCTTTGAAACATTTCCACATTTCATGTAAACTCTTAGACGCTCCTTAGACGAACGTGTTAATCTGATTTTTAGCGAGCTTTACTTTGCGGGAAGAACCGTGTCATGAATTTCTCCTCTAGTTGTTCCCATGATGGTATAGAATTCATCGGTTGGGAATACAACCAGTCTTGCACTTTATGCTTCATTGAAAATGGGAAGGAAACGAGCATGACAACCTCATCTGAGATCCCTTCTCCCGCTCTAATAGTTTGGCAAAGCATCTTGAAATCAGAAAGATGCTGATTTAGATTTTTAGTGGGTCTCCCTCTAAACGATGCATTGCCAAGCATTTGAATGAATGCGGAGCGTCCCTTCTAACAATGCAAGACAAGATTTATGTATGCCTAGGAGCTATGTATGATCCATAGGTTAACGCAACTTGCATTGGTGGCGTGTTTAGGTTGTGACGTCCTGCCATTTGTTCTTCTTCGCTCTCGCGTAATAAAGTACATCACGCAATAAAAACACAAGAATCGGTTAGGTTCCAAGAGATAAAAAAATTTTGACTCAAAAAGAAAGATAATAAAAGAAAAATATGAAAAACAAATAAGACTCCGGAAAGGACTATGTCGTAATCCAAAAGTATCCTAACTCTAAAGTCGTAACCGATTCCCCGGCAACGGCGCTAAAAACTTGATGTGGTTAATCTCAAGTAATAAATACCTAGACTAACATTTCCGAAAGAATACGGATCGTGTAGTACCAAGGTCGAGCACTGGGGAATCGATGCAATAATAAAGCTAGTTAACTAATGAATAGGACGTGTAAAACAAATAAGTGATTGGAATGCAAATAAGATAAACTAACTTATTAACTAACTAACAGATTAAACTCAATAAAATAAACAACACAGGTTTCGAGATATACACGATGATGCAATGAAATCCTAATAAGATCATGGTTATAGATATCCTTACGTATTCCGGAATTCAACCTCTTTCCTAGAGAATGACTCTCCCGATGCCTAAACCCACTATCTAGCATGCATAATACCAATCTCCCAATTGTGTAATCTCACCTACTAGATGCATTAAGATCACTATCCTAATTCCTAACTCCAATTAATCGACCGCCAAGGTTCTAAGTCAATTGAGACTTCAAATCATGGCTACGTTCCAAAATCTAATTCATCTCCCAATGCAATCAGACTTTTATTATCATTCATTCAAGCTACTAACAAGAATAAAAGTATTATGAACAGCCAATAAATCCAAAAACAATCAAATATTATAACCAAACATTAAGCATACAATTTCATTACATATCGACAAATCACTAACACGTGGCTATGGATCTACTCGAACATGGACTTAGAAAATAAAACACAAAAGAAGTCTATCTTAAACATAGATAAAGAACAATATTCCTGTCTATTTTAATATCGTAGTCTTCAACATCTCCTTCGTGTTCCAGTTCGCCACCCCGTCTCTCTCCTCGTATGCATTCTGCTCTCCAATTCTCTCTCTCGTGTGTTGCTCTGTGTGTCTCTTCTGTCAGAAATTGATCTGATTTCTTTTGCCCCCTTTGTGCTCTTTCCTCTTTCCTCTTTCCTTTCTTTCCTTTTCTCTTCTTTTCCTCTTTGACCGTGCACTTCCAATTCCTTCAGCTCCAACGGTCATGTTTCCATTCTTGTAAGACAACGGTTGGAATTTCCATTTTTTGTAGCAGTCATGCATTTCCATTCTTCTTCCAGCCATATTTCCATTTTGTGTGGGCTGCCAGCAGCTTCCTTTTTGTGTAAGCCATGCTTCATTTTCATGTTTCAACCATGCGTTTCTAATTGTTATTCCAGCAACCGGAAGTTTCCATTTTGTTCTAGCCGCCTACTTCCATTTAGCTTTGGTGAGTTTCTATTTTTGAAGGCTAGCGGTTGGTTTCTATTTCTTGTAGGTTGCGGCTACTTATTTCCATTCCTCATCTCCAGCCATGCTTCCATTTTTTGTAGGCTGCCAGCACATTTCCATTTTGTTCGAAAGGCCAACAATTTCCATTTTTTTAAGTGGCCATTGTTTCTATTTTGCTCAAGCCGTGTGTCCATTTGTGTTCCAATCGTGTAGCTTCCATTTCTCATCTCCAGTTTATGATTCTTTGGATGCTGACCATGCATAGATGATAGGAGAATGGTTTTGCTTAGTTTTGCTTCATTTACTCTGTATGTATCCTCATATCTTCATTTACTTCAAAACACGAGAAAACGCTAGAAGAAGACTTATTGAAGCATAATGCTCGGTAAAGTCTAAACAAATGATGAATCTAACTATAATAACTGACTAAAATACTATAACAAAATAGAAGTTATCAATAGTTTTGGGTAGTTTTACAGCATTTGCTTGTATTTACATCCTGATATCTTCGATACCTACAAAACACTATACAACTTTAGAAGAAGACTCAATTCTGCTTAATATGTCGGTAAGTCCAAAATCATAGTAAAACTAATCCTAGAAAGGGATGAAAAATAATAAGACAAATTGCATGTCATCAAACTCCCCCAGACTTGAATCTTTACTCGTCCTCGAGCTAAATCCAGTGCAATGTAATAAGGAGGAGAAAAGTGTTTACCGAATTCAGAATGAAGCTAAATTGGTCCCCGATATTCCGAACAACACGTCATAGGAACATAGGAAAGGTCAAGCTTAATGTGAATCCGTCTACCTCAAGCCATGAACTGTGAAAATCATCTGACTATCCAAAACCCAAGGACGACCCCTAGACAATCTACCAAGCATATTTCTCGACATTATTTTAGCACTATATTCAGGAATAAAAAATGACATAATTTTTTTTCGCACACACGGTTTCTAGGACGTCGAAGTTGAAGAGTTCTAACCTCTATGTAGACCCAGGCTACCTTTAGGTATACTCATATGGCTCGTCCGAGATCACAGTGAAGTAGTTCCACTCTTTGTCGAATTGCCCTTGGGACGTAGAAAAATAGACTCGAGCCACTACTTACACCCGAACAATCACGTGATGCACTCATGCCAACCTTTTTTATGGTTTTTGTTTTAACTTCGAGTTGACAGAGGAGTACCTGTGTGCTTTTTTAAACAAAATAAAATTCCTTAGAAGCGGAAAAGGTCTATAAAAAACTTATACGCTTGGAATAGACATAAAAAAAGGTAACCTTGAGATGCTAGCTAGTGATTCATTGCACAATTATGACATATTCAGCATCAGGAGAACTTTTCAGCTTAATCATACTTCTGCACCCAATTCCTAGAGTAATCACAAGTTGTATATTCCCACAGTACTCCTATAAATCATCATATTCCAGCTCATACCCTGACTAACATAATACGCCTAATCTAAACAACCTAAATAAATGTCAAAGCTGGAAATAAACTCCCCCGTACTTGAACGGAACATCATCCCTGGTGTCCATCCTTGTCCAAGGGAGTAAAGGTGAAAACATGATAGAAAAGAAAAGGGACAAGAACACCTTGTTTCTTATTGACTAGTCATTATGGTAATCATCGAGGTTGGCATCATCGTCGTCGTGTGCGTCGTCTCGCTGCATGTTTACTTCCTGTTGGGTGCCTGAATCTTGCTGTTGAGGTGGTGTCTGCTGCATGTATTGGTGCCAATCATGTGGGTACCGGATCATGTAGGGCTGGTAGGGGTCATATGGCATAGCATCCCACATGTAGCTCTGGGATACGGGGATGTACGACTGATGGTATTGTTTGATGTTGAGCTGATGTATCTGGCGGAGGACCTTAGTTTAGTATTACTGCTGGTGGAACTTGTGCTCCTGGATAGCCAAGGAGCGCTACTGAATCTCTATGGATCTCTATTGCAGTGCATACGAATGATATGCCATGAATGACTGATAGTGAGCCTCACCAACTAGGTAGCGTTAAATCTCATCGGTACCCTCTAGAGATGGATGAGGGTATCTCGGGTGCGGAAGGTGTGCATCTACGAGAGCTTGTGGTGCAACCGCAGTGGTAGGCTATATATCAGCTCCCTGTGGAGTAGCGACTGGTGGAGCAGGCTGAATGGCGTGACACAAAGCTGGATCAATGCGGAATTGAAGGCCCTCAAAATCTAGTGGTGGGACTAAAATGTGGCTAAGGTTACCCTCATACCTACACTCCTCCCTAGCCTCGTTCTCAACTATAAATACCCAATATGGTCTGACCGTGATGGAGTCGCTGGTGAGAGCTCCTTTGTTCTTTAGGTAGGTAAAGATAAGTTCATGGGTATCGCTTATGCAATCATTTTTGTACCGTCCCAGTTGTATTCCCATGCATTGTGCTATCATCGAAACTAAATCGCCAATAGTGATGTAGACAGTCGTCTTCGGAGGTGCATCGATGATCTCCTGTATGTGCATTGCCACTTGTGATGCTAGATCAATGTCTCTCATCTTCCAATCGCTACCGCCAAAAGCCTCTCTCACACTAGACGGAGAAAACCTAGTTCTATGTTGTTCATCCCTCCGTGCGTATCCTTGGCAAAAACGGATTGTACCAAGAACATGTGGAAGTAACTCAGTGCAAGGTGGCGGATTCTGGAAGCCTTTGCATTGTTGCTCGATTACTTCCTCATAGATATGAGGCTCCAGAATTACTGCACGTCAGTCGGATGGAGGGTAGGGAGATTGTAGTACGTGTCGACCGAGACTCCAAGAACGGTGGTGAATTGCTTCATCAATAAACTATAGGTGAACGCCTTCTGAACTCCATATAATCCTCAGCAGCTTGCTCGTTATCCTGGAAATATGACCATTACGTGGCTAGAAATTTCGCCATGAGGTTCTTGTAGGTGCGGGGTTTGATATTCTGGAGTCTATGCCAACCTAGTGTGGAGATGATGTGATCTATGTGAGGTTGGATCCTCAGATAATCCATGTCCTCGAGAATTCTGGAAGGTTTTACTCGCGCCTTGAAGTTGTTAAACTTCGTCTTCAATCGCGAGGGAATAGGCGGGGGCTGAGAAATCTGTTGATGGCCTGTAACGATGGGGATGGGGCAAATGATAGTGGTAATAGTGTTGAGACTTACGGGCCACTGCTCATAGGAGGACATAGGGGCTGAGGATGTCTTACGCTTCTTGAAGCCACAGAAGATTGGTCCGAAGATTGGTTTCTCCGAGGCATCTACAAAACTCAGAAAAAATATTTGATTAGAAAAGTTTGTAATATTGCCCGATCGAGCATAGAAAACAGCTTGGTCGGGGACAAATTCATAGAGAGAATAGCACGGGTCGAGCAGTAGGAGAGCACGATTGGGCGTAATTCGAGATAGCGCCCGATCGTGCACTTCGGACAGATCGGTCGGGCAAAACAAGAGACAGCGCTTGATCCTTCAGTTCAGACAGACCAGTCATGTATGCAACGCATATTCTGGGTTGCCTATGAATTTCCGACCGAGCGGTGAACAAAGCTCGGTCAGGCTCTGTTAATTCCGAACCCTGAGCATGATTTCTAACTCCAAATCAATCCGTTCTAGCCCATTTCAGAGTAAATCAGCATAAGAACCATGTAATAGACGGAGAATCAAAATAAATACCTTGTTTGGCAGCAACATCGCCGAAAAACTAGAGAGAAATAAGAGAGAGTATGGATTTTGAGATGGAGAGTGATGGTGGTTTTATGCTGGGGTGATTTGGTGTGTTTCTGGTCGCGGATCGAGAGGAATGGTGCGATGTTGTGACTGATGTAGCAAATTTGAAGTGCAGAGCGGTCAGGCGTTGTATGTTTATATCGTATGGTTCGAAATCTCAATTTTAACCCTTTATCTTATTATTTTGAAGATGCCCAGTCGGGCAATGCAGACAGATCGGTCGGGCTTGTGTTTGAGAAATTCCCACCCGGTCGGTCATCACAAGTCAAAACATAAGAAAATAGAATAATAAAGGAAAATAGAAGGACTAAAAAGGATATAAAATCGGGGTTTCATCCCGAAAAGCACTTGTTTATAGTCTTGAGCCTGACCGAGACGCTCTACTCGTGTAAAGTATCCAAAAGAGGAAGTATGCCTCTTTCACTCATCATGTTTTCAGAGTTGTCAAGCTTTAGAGGTCGTTCATTGACCTTAAAGCTTTTGATATGGAGGGTGATGGTGGTTTATGGTGGGATGATTCGGTGTGTTTCTGGTGGCGGATCGAGAGGAACGGTGCGATGTTGTAACTGATTTAGCAAATTTGGAGTGCAGAGCGGTCACGCGTTGTATGTTTAGATCGTATGGTTCGAAATCCCGATTTTTACCCTTTATCTTGTTATTTTGAAGATGCCCAGTCGGGCAATGCAGATAGATCGGTCGGGTTTGTGTTTGAGAATTTCCCACCCGGTCGGTCATCACAAGTCAAAACATACGAAAATAAAATAATAAAGGAAAATAAAAGGATACGAAAAAGGATAAAAAATCCAGGTTTCCTCCCGAAAAGCGCTTGTTTATAGTCTTGCGCCTGACTGAGATGCTCTACTCGTGTAAAGTATCCAAAAGAGGAAGTATGCCTCTTTCATTCATCATGTTTTCAGAGTTGTCAAGCTTTAGAGGTTTTGCGTTGACCTTAAATGTGTGTCCCTTGTTATCGTCCAACTCGATCACTCCGTGAGAAGAAACTGACACAATTCTGAATTGTCCAGACCGATCGCCTTCCTTGAAGGATCGCTGGAGGATGTGACGATCGTGCCATTTCTTTGTGCATTTTTTATAGATTTTGGCGTTTTCGTAGGCATCAAGATGCAACTCCTCCAAATGGTGAAGTTGTAGAACCTGTTTCTCAGCTGCAATCTTGTAATCGATGTTGAGTTTTTTGATGGCCCAGTATGCTTTGTGTTCCAGCTCCACGGATAGGTGACATGCCTTTCCATAGACCAATTGAAACGGATTCTTGCCTATTGGGGTCATGAAGGTTGTCCTATACACCCAAACTGCATCATCGAGCTTAAGAGACCAATCCTTGTGGGATTTGGAAACGGTCTTCTCGAGGATGGTTTTGATCTCTCTGTTAGAGATTTCTACTTGTATGTTGGTCTGAGGTTGATAAGGTGTGGCAATCTTGTGTCTCACCCCGTATTTCTTTAGCAGTATCTCGATTGACCAATTAATGAAATGTTTACTCCCATCACTAATGACAACTCTTGGGACACCGAAACGAGGAAAGTGGTGTGTTTGAGGGGTTTCACAACCACCTTTGAATCATTTCTTGGGCTTGCATGTGCTTCCACCCATTTGTTCACATAATCCATAGCGAGCAAAATGTAGAGATTCCCGCATGAAGACGGGAATGGACCCATGAAGTCTACGCCCCAAACATCGAACGATTCAACCTCCAGAATGTATTGCTGAGGCATTTCATTGCGTCTAGAGATATTCCCCATTCTCTGACATGTGTCACAAGAAGAGACGTATTGGTGGACGTCTTTGAAGAGCGTAGGCCAATAGAATCCTGTTTGAAGGATCTTAGCGGTGGTTTTGGAAGCTGCAAAGTGCCCAGCATATTCGGAAGAGTGGCAATGGAAACTCACTTGCTCGATTTTATCCTCCAAAGGCATCTTTTGAATAACCCGTCTATGCCTTTCTTGAAAAGAAAGGGTTCATCCCAATAATAAGCCTTCGCGTCATGCAGGAACTTCTTCTTTGCATTGTATCCCAAAATCGTGTGGTAGTACCTCGCAGACGAGATAGGTAACAAAATCTATATACCATGGCTCTGAGATGGCGGTGACGGATAGAACGTGGTCATCCCGAAAAGAGTCATCAATGGGTATAATCTCGGGGATTTCCAGGCGTGAGAGGTGATCAGCAACTCCATTTTCAGCCCCCTTTCGGTCTCTGATCTCCAAATCAAATTCTTGTAGGAGTAGTATCCACCGAATGAGCCTGGGTTTGGCATCCTTTTTGCTAAGAAGGATCTCAGTGCGGCATGGTCGGTGAACACAATGATCTTGGATCCAACAAGGTAGGGCCGAAACTTTTCAAAGGAAAAGATGATTGCAAGTAATTCTTTCTATGTTGTGCTGTAGTTGGCTTGAGCATCATCTAGATTTCTGCTCGCATAATATATTGCATGCAGTAGCTTATTTTTCTGTTTTCCCAAAATTACTCCCACGGCGTAGTCACTAGCATCGCACATGAGCACGAATGGGAGCTCTCAATCCGGTGATTGTATGATGGGAGGTGAGACTAAAGCCTTCTTCAGAGTTTCAAAGGCGTTCAAGCATTGCTCGGCGAACTCAAACTTCGCATATTTGCTAAGCAATTCAGTGAGAGGTCTAACAATCTTAGAGAAGACCTTGATGAACCGTCTATAGAAACCCGCATGTCCCAAAAACTACGTATTCCTTTTACAATTATGAGAGGGGGTAGTTTCTCTATCACCTCTATTTTAGCTTTATCTACTTTCAATACCCTTATCTGGAATTCAGCGTCCAGAACTATGCCTTCTCTGACCATGAAGTTACATTTTTCCCAGTTTAGCACGAGATTAGCCTACAAATATATATCCAAAACCTTGCAAAGGTTGATCAGACACTTATCAAAGGAAGTTCCATGGACAGAAAAGTCATCCATGAAGACTTCCATAACGTCACAATTACTATCATAAAAAAAAAATAGATGTCATGCAGTGCTGAAATGTAACGGGAGCATTACACAAACCGAATGGCATGCGGCGATAAGCGTAGGTCCCGAATGGATAGGTAAACGTCGTTTTCTCCATGTCGTAAGGATGGATCGGTATCTGTAAGAAACCTAAATAGCCATCAAGGAAACAAAAATAAAAGTGAAGAGCCAAACGTTCAAGCATTTGATCAATAAAATGTAACAGGAAATGATTTTTCCTAGAGTTTGCGTTCAGCTTTCTATAGTCGATGCATATTCGCCACCTTGTGACTGCCCTGGTCGGTATTAATTTAGTCTTTGCATTGGGGACAACTGTGATACCTCCCTTCTTTGGTACGACCTGAACTGGACTCACCCATGTGTTGTCCGAGATTGGGTAGATGATACCCGCATCATGCAACTTGAGCACTTTCTTCTTGACAACATCCATCATGTTAGGATTGAGTCAAACGTTGATGTTCAATGGACTTCTTAGATTCCTCTTTTAGATGTATTCTATGCATGCAGAGGGCTGGGCTTATCCCAAGTAGTTCTCTCAAATTCGGGGTCGAAGAAGAGTTATTTTTCCTACAAACTCATAGGCGTACACTGAGTAAAAGAAAAATTGAAGAAAATTGAAACAAGTAAAAGATTCGGAAAGAACTGGATCTCGACTCAATAGTAATCATAATTCTAATGTCGTAACTAGTTCCCCAGCAACGGCGCCAAAAACTTGATTCGTGTGGGATCGGATTTTAAATTCCTAGACCACATTGTCGTAAGTATACGGATCATGTAAAACCAGGGTCGAACTCAAGGAACTAGTGCAAACATCAAAACTAAACTCAAGAGAAGAAGATCGATCAAGATATGGTTTTCAAACTAGAAAATAAAGACACAAAAGAATAACGAGATTTAATTCAATAAGATAAAACACCACGGGTTTGGGAATGTCGCGAAATGTAATTAATGTTTCTATAAATCATGAAATCGAATTATCTCGATCAATGGGGAACTCAAGCTTAAATATTGGAAGTGACTCTCTCGATGCCTAAATCCAATACCTAGAAAATCAACATACTCATCTCTCAATGCAGAAAATGAATAACTTAGATGCATTAAGAACACTATCACGATTCCTAAATAGATTAACCGACCAGTTAGATTCTCATTAACCTAATTCATTCTAGGTTAATTCCAAGACTCAAATCCGACTTCTCAGCCAGGACAAGCCTCTAAACTCATTCAAACAAGTGCGGCTCGGGCCGCGTTGTTGGCGTCTCGGGCCACACCTTCTTCTTCTTCTTTCACGCCGCAGGTCGCGTCTTCTTCTGCGTAGTTGGTCACGTCTTCGGAGTCCTCCATTCTTAACAAATGAAAATGCAGTGAACCTATGAGTTCTTAACAAATGAGACAAACGTTCTAGGATATGGTTTCACCGCATAGCTTCCGAAACCAACATTCGATCGATCTAATCATGTGTTCCCTATCAATATATCTAAGACAGACCCTCTCTCAAGGAATAGGAACGTGATTTGAATGAGTTATCCCCTACTTTCGTGGCTGATACCCCAAACTAAACCCATACGATCTATGATTCATCCGATTAACCCCAACGTTACTACTCTACTTTCATGACCTAGTCCGGTTGTTCTAAGTCTGATATTCTAGGACTATAAATCTCCTTTCGGTCCTTCTCCTAGTCCCTAACACATGTATCTATGTGGCCTTCGTAAATACAAGACATTCAACGCTCAGACAAACAATAGATTAGCAAAATAGGAAATGCATTCATAAATAAATCAAAGAGATTCCGGGATAGCCATGGGCTAATCCCTTCTCCTAGAACAAGACAACTACTCAACCATGAGTTCACAATCAAACAACATAAAAGAAATAGAATGTCTAAGGAGCATAGAAGTCAAACGAAACGTCGTCCCGATTGGATCTTCCATCTCCTTGCGTATCTCTCATCAAGAGGGCTCTCTCCGATGATGGATAGGCTCCTATCTACCCTCCTAGGGTACCCCTATGTGTTTTCTACCGTTCTAACTCAATTGGGGTCCCTTTTTAAACTTTGTCTCCGTTAGAGAACTTCAAGGGAAGTTGTTGTGGACACGACCCGCACGAGCTCGGTAGCCAATCCGCGTGGGCTCCACAATTCTTCCATGACCCGCGTGTGCTAAGGATGAGCATGAGTCAGGCAACTTCTGCTGGACCATCACCCCTCGCAGGCTAAGGAGAACACTCTGCATGTCCCCCTCACGAGGTCTTGATCTGTACATGCTGAAAGTGAGTCCGAGGCGAGCAACAAGTGTTGGATGTTCAGCCCGAGCGGGCTAAGGAACCACCCCATGTGGGGGCCTTGCCTCCTCATGTCGTATCGCATTCCTTGCCCGTTTCTCGTCCCGTTTGCTCCATTATGATCTCCGATGCTTGTACTTTTTCCCGTGTATGTTCTTTAGCTCTGAAATGAACCAAATACGCATTAAAACCTATAAGAACATGAAAACAAGAAAATAATTAAAATGAATACAAAATCATACGTAAACATCGCAACTATCATCGTAAACATCTCTAAAATCATGTGAGATCGTGTACGAAAACGAGATGATCAACACTTCAAGTTGAGTTCAAAGAAAAGTCCAACAAGTGAAAAATACATGGAGGAAATGAAGAATATACCATGCTCATCTGCAATAGCTAGTCTCATGTATGTAATGATATGCAGAAGACCAAATATCGCCTATACAGTGGGTGTTGTTAGTCGTTTCTTGGATAATACAGGAAATGAACATTCAGATGCAGTTAAATGGATCCTCCGATACCTGCGTGGAACTTACAAAAGATATTTATGAATTTAAAAAGAAAAACTTGTGTTAGAAGGATACATAACTGCAGACGTGGTTGGTGACATTCATTCAAGGAAATCAACATCAGGATATTCGATTGCTTTTGCAAGGGGAGCTATTTCATGGAAGTCAAAGCTACACAAGTCTGTTGCATTATCCACAACGCAGATAGAGTATATCGCTACTATTAAAGTTTGCAAGGAGATTTTGTGGATAAAGAACTTGTTTCTTAAGTTGGGAAAAGATCAAGAAAGGTATGTCTTAAAGTGTGACAGTCAGAGTGTAATTTACCTAACAAAGAACTCAACATTTCATTCTCGCACAAAGCACATTGATATAAGTTATCATTAGATTCGAGAAGTTCTCGAGGAAAAGAGCATACATCTTGACAAGGATCACACAGATGAGAACCGATCGGACATGATGACCAAGGTGATACCAACGAAGAAGTTTGAAGATTGTTGTCAATCTACCGGTTTACTACTACCCTCAATTAAGGCTAGAGGGGGAGATTTGTTAGGATCCATCCTTAATTGGAGAGTTATTTTCTAGATATTTTTAAAAAAGTGTATAAATCTCTAGAACGTTACGGAGAATCCTAGAGAATTGTAGAACTCTCTAGAGGTGTGTAGAAAAATGTGGAACCCTCTAGAATATTATAGATATATTTAGAACCTTACGAAAGAGTATGTAAGAATGAAGAAGGTGGTGGAAGAGTGTAGAGATTCCTAGAGAGATGTGGAGCATTCTAGAGAAACAATCTCCACCATTGGATGCAAGTAATCTTCACCATTCATTTGGAGGTAGAGTAGTATAAATAGGGGTAGTGACATCCATTTCTAATCATCCAAAATACTCAAGGATCAAGAGAGAAGCAACTTAGAGTGAGGAAAACTTAAAAGAGCCTCTTTGTGAAAGAAGAGAAGAAGCTTGGGAAGACTCCATCCTCAAACTTGAGTGAACCACCGTCAATTTTTTAATCCTATTATAAATCTATGTAATAGAAGAATCTTCATTTGAGTATTGTACTCTTGTGCTCTCATTTTTTCTTTCAATCTCAAGTATTCATCTTAACTTCACGGAGTGGAAAATCATTTTCCAACAAAAACTCGATTTCATGGCAACAAAATATAATTAGTACTTTATGCAAATTAGGATTTTATAGTTCCTTTATTGATAAGAAAGAATTTTGCCAAAAACCTTTGCTTTCTTCACACTCTCTCTCCTTGTTTCTCTCTCCTATCAGCGTGGATTTTATTGTTGGAATCTTTCAAAACCGTTTTCCATTTCTCGTTGATTTATCATTAAATCTGCTGAATTTACTTGGGTCTTTGGATTTATTAGCCGTCTATATGAGTTGTCTTCTTCTCTCGTCGAGATTTTTCTCTGCCCACGAGATTTGAAATCCTTCTTCGGGTTTCACCAGGTCTCTTATTCTAAGGGTTCTTCTAGGTGTGTTCTTCTGCAATCCGGGTATTCATAGATCTCAACCAGCGATGAGAATTACAAAATCCCAGGTTTGACAATGATGCAAGAAAAGACCGTAAAATCCGAAGAGAGACTGACTGCTAGTGTAATATGAAAATAGAAAAAGAACAACAATTCTACAGATGATAGATGTATTCTTGTAATGAAAATCAAAGATTACAATGAAAGGGTGAATTTCATTGATTGATTTATGAAGGACAATAAAACGAAGTGAGATTATCAAGGGACGAAGAACATCGAAAATTCATAGGAGACAAAACGGGGAGAAAAACAATGTGACTCGACCAAATTTTAATGGAGAATTAACGTGGTATCCATGTCATCGATTGTTAATGGAGAATCAATGACTTGTCATGATGTTAACCTTGAGGTATCAATTTGAAAGATCGATTCAAATTAGTGTATTGCTTTAGAGTACTTGACAAATACATGAGTCTAGAAATAAACAAGTAAGGTAATTAAAATGAAATTTTTTCAACATACTTTCAATGATGTTCAACGGAAAATTGAATTGCTAAAAACCTACCATAAAATCTAGTAGAAAAACTTCTTGAAAGGAATAAAAGTGCAATTTTTTTTTTCTTTTTTAACCGTGTGTAAATTTAAGAAGGGAGAATGTCAAACCTTGTTCAAGCCAACATCTCAATCATATTCAGTGGTGATAACAACCTGGTATGGTTGCAAATGGGAAGGATGAAGAAGGTGATGAACCACAGATCGTGAAGTCCTATAAGCCCTTGTGTTGTTGCAAAATTCCGTAGCTTCTCTTTTTTTCTTTTTCTTTTTTTTTAGGTCCTACGGGAACAAGAGGAATGCACATCTCTTATTGAATGAATTGAAGTAGGTGTTCGATAATATCTCCAACCTAGTTTGCACGTTTTCGATCAGAGTATGAATGTAAGGAATATGAAAGAATGTCATGATTTCTCAGAAAAGTTAGTAAAACAAAAAAACAGATGAATGAATGGAAGATGAACAAAGCTCACAATATTTTAGAAAATGTTTCACTCGATTTTCATTTGTTCTCTTGTCTTTTCCTCAAGTTCTCCTATTAGATTTAGTTTAAACTCAAGAATAAATTTTGACTCTTGTTTTTTCCTCGACTTCTCCTATTAAATTTAGTTTAAACTCAAGAACAAACTCAAAGTTAATTCTTGATAAATTCAAACTAAATCTTGACGCTACAAGTACGTCATTACTACATCTAAGATTCCTAATCTATGATAGTTTTATTTTTTTATCTAAGACTTATTTTGTTTTTTCTAATCTCTTTGTTTTTTGTTATTTATTTTTCTATTCTTTTCTTTATATTTCTTTGTTTTTCCTTAATATTTGTGTTCTTTTTCTTTTCCTTTTTTATTTTTGTTGTTTTCTTTTCTTCTTTCTTTTTTCTTTTGTTTTCTTTTTATTTCTTTTTTTTTTCTAACACCACAAAAACAAAACTAAAACAAAAAAAATTGAATCAAAAACATAAATAAATAAACAAAATTTGATAGACTAACGCAAGAACAAGGTTACACTTTATATGAACATATATCGACGTTCTATTGTTACAAGGATAGAATCACACTGAATCCTCATATCAAATTGCTAGCATAACCTGAAACATGTCTTTCCTAAGAAATGACATCTCAAATCTCAACTATAACCCGACAGTGAACGGTGCCGCAACACTTTTAATCTAATGTTGATAAGTCGATGAATACTCATAATTTATCTACAATTTCAGTAGCTAAATCTAAAAAATAGCAAATAAAACACATTCTCAACTCATTAAAACTTGGTTCTAAAAGTCATACAATGGTTCCCTATTTATAAGGACCAAACGAGAATGGAAAATTGAATAAAAGAAACTAACTTAAAAATAAAACTCAGTAAAATCGCTCAATTGAGCACCACATAAATCTTAATCCTAAAATTTGTAAAACTAAATTATGATCTAGAGAAAAATGCTAAAGTCAAACTTTTTATTGCTATGACCGAACCTTCTGGTCGAGCATCATTCTGCTCTAGTCGAGTATTATCTGATCCTTTCTCCCGAATTTCTCTCCTTGTAGAGACCTCTTATAATCTTTCTTAAGTGTTATTTCACATACTCGTGGGTTTTTATCAATATTTCATGTTCATTTGAGCAAATTCCTCTCGAGGCTTTTTTGCCTTGACCCTCGTTGTCGGTCCTCGTGTGACTTGCGTGGATCCAAGATCTTGTCTTCATAAGGATGAGGTGATGAGAAATGAGTTGGAAGCTTGTGTCAGATGTATGAGAGGTTGGATTGTGTTTAGGATTTCTTCTTTTTTTAATCATCCTAAGTTTCTATTTGATTGCTATGCTTTGTTGTGTTGTGCTGACTAATAATGTTTTATTTTTTCACCTAACGCAAATAGTGACTAAAACTTATTCAAGAATTATATTTCAACCGCCAATTTCGTTCTTGTCCAATTTGAATTCCTAAAAGCTGGAAGACTTATGTATTTCCTAGACTTATATTCATTTGGGTGCATTGACTTTTATTTGTGTTAATTAAAGTTTTATTCATTTGAACATATTTTCCATTTTTATCATTTGAACATATTTTTACTTTTTATGGTTTTTATGTTGTACATATATGTGTAGATAATTAAATTGTTTTTTATTTTTGATTATCCATATTTCGGATACCAAAATTTTGCAGGTACAAAATTCGTGTAATACATATCATTACCTAATGATGGATAAGTTCATGTGTGAGTTAGGATAATGATTATCTCGTGAATACCCGCGGATGTCTAGCCTTAAGTATAAGCATCCCAGACTTTGCTATCGATTTTTCAAAGTGGTGATATGAGTGCACTAAAGATAGATGTAATGTACTGAATCGATCTAAATTGTGAAACAAAAATCCAACTGTGATGTCGTGAGGGCATGTAATCAAGACAATAACCAAAATATTCCATTGTGAGATGTTAATTTTGCAAGATTATACTTAAAATGATAGCATGGTTGTGTTTACTCTTTTATGTAATCAGTGGTACTTTAGATGTTCAAGGGTATACTTGATCTCATTTATGTTGGTTTGTTGTGAGCAATCTAAACAAACAGTCATTTTATTTTAATTTGATAATGAATCTAAATGCTCGTATACAAGCAAATTTTCTTTTACTCTAAAATAAATTAATGAATTATTTATGATTATTGGGGTCCAAGGAAATGCAAATAAGTTCGGCTCTGGTGAATGTCAATTTATGGTCTAAGATATGAAGTCGGAACCATTATGTTTGTAATCAATAAATCTTAATTCTAAATCTATATCAAAGATCAACTAGTACGAAAAAAATTTTGAATAGAAAGTGTGTATTATTTTTGTGCTTTCATTCATTCCATAAAGTGTTAAGGAAACTGCATTGTAGCATATCTCTCGTATTAGGAAGCTCATGAAGAAAGGGAACATGCCTTATTCAAATCGTATTCTCTAAGGGAAGCTCCAGAACCTTCCTTTTGCAATAGCTGTGAGATCTTCTGCAATCACCACAATTAACTCTCATCTTTCCTTTTTTTTTACATTAGTTTCCTTTCTATTCTTATTTCCATGTTTTCTTTGTATTATATATAATGCATCACGTATAGTCATTGAAATATACAAGAGAAGAATTTCTTCTCATCTCTTGGTTCAATTCTACGTATACTCTATTTTCAATCATTATCTCTTATCATTCTTCATCATATTCTTCTAGAAATCTATATATGGTATTACAGCTGAAGTGATTCAGCCATTCTCAGTCTTCCGCAAATTTTTATTCAATCGTTTCGACGCCAGATTATTCTTCTATGTCGGACAATCATGGAAGGATTCAATAAGAAGGTCATTCCCATTGTGCTCACCTGTGACAATTACACCATCTAGTCCAGCCTCGCAAAAACTGGTATCAGTAGTCGTGGTTGTGGAGTCATGTCGTCTGTATGCCTCCAACGAAGGAGAAGTCGAGTTCGGACGAAAAATCTGAAAAATGGTATCAAGAGGATCAAACTGTTCTCTCCATAATTCAGATCTCTCTACAATTCTAATCTCATATCACAAAGTTGCTACAGCAAAGGATCTGTGGAACACACTTGAACGTGTGTATGGCAACCGCTCCAATCTCAGTCGAATCTTTGAGAGTCAAAAGCAACTCAGGTCTGTCCACCAGGAGGAAACATCACCAAAAACTTTGTTCGGTACTCTGCAAGCATTGTGGACAGAATTAGACGAGCTTCGTCGAACCACGATGGATCCACAAGAGATTGCGGCTCGAGCGGAACAAGATAGAGTCTTCACTCTCCTCTCTGCACTCAATGGTTCTTACAACAACCTCATTCATCACATCCTTCGATACGAGAAGCTTCCCTCCCTTGAGATGTGTTCATGCAGATTCAAAAGGAGGAGGGCTCTCAGCGACTGTTCAGAAACACCTCCGAACTTGCCCACTTCAGCAAGGACACCGACGGTCTCGGAGGACCTAACAAGCCAAAAGGTGACAAGAAAACATATTTTTGTGATCATTGTTAGAGGAAGGGTCACTCCAAAGATCGTTGTTGGATTCTCCATCCCCATCTCCAGGCAAAAGGAATGCACTCCTCAGCTTCTTTGGAGACGGCTCATCAAGCATCTCAGCCAACATATGTTACAATGGAAGCCCTTGAGCAGATGTTCAACAAAGTCATTCAAATGAGGGATCAATCAAAAACTGAGATTAAAGATCCCGGTAACATCGTTTCTTTTGCTAACATTAAACATCACATTATAGTTGATTCGGGTGCAAGCACACACATGATTAAAGATACAGATCTCATTGCCAATATGAATATTTCGGCTGGAAGTGTGACTATAGCGGATGGTAATCACATACCCATCAAAGGCATAGGGAAGTTTAAGTTACTTGATAAACACTCTACTGCTCTCTATGTTCCTAATTTTGTCAATAATCTTTTATCCGTTCACAAACTCGCATGTGATCTCAATTGTCTCGTTTGCTTTGATTCTTACAAATTCTGGATGCAGGATATTGAAACAAAAAGTATCATCGGATAAGGAACCCTCAAGAATGGCCTTTACATTCTCGAAGAGCTCCATGGATCACCTTTACCTCTTTCGTCTAGTCATTCAGCTTTATCATCTATCTCTAATAAAATCGATGCATCGGTTTAGCATGCTAGACTAGGACATCCTCATGCTAAAGTTCTTCATATTTTATTTTCGAATTTGCTATATGATCATGAAAAGTGTGAGGCATGTATCCTAGGAAAACATTGTAGAACCGTGTTTCCCATCTCGAATTCTATTTATAATAAAACCTTTGATCTAGTTCATTCCGATGTTTGGACAGCCCCGTGTGCTTTTCGGGATCAAAAGAAATATTTTTTGAGCTTTATCGATGAAAAATCAAAGTATACATGGCTTTATTTGCTCGATTCTAAGACGGTCGTATTGACACTTTTGTCAAATTTTTCAGACACATACAAACTCAATATGACGCAAGAATCAAGTGCCTATGCACCGATAATGGAGGAGAATACATAAATCATCAATTATGCAAGTTCCTTGACGATGAAGGCATAGTTCATCAAACTTCGTGTCCTCACACTCCCCAACAAAATGGAGTCGCATAACGCAAAAACCGCCATCTAATGGAAGTTTCCCGCACAATAATGTTTGCGAAAAATGTTCCTAAACGTTTTTGGGTAGATGCAGTTCTAGCGGCTTGTCACATTATCAACCGCTTACCGACGAGAGTACTTCACGAAAAATCTCCTTATGAAGTACTAAATGGATCAAAACCTGACCTTAGCTATCTTAGAACGTTTGGATGCGTGTGTTATGTCTTTCTTGCAGACAACCAACGTACCAAACTTGACCCTAAGAGCGTGAAGTGCATGCTTCTCGGGTACAGCCCTACACAAAAAGAGTATAAATGCTTTCAGCCTGAATCTCGGCGTATCCTAGTCTCCCGAGATGTCAAATTTGATGAGACGAGAGCATTTTACGATACACCGAACTGGTCAGAACTTCAAAACTTATCTACTCCTCAGGATTTTAGTAGCTCTCTTCGCTATTTTGTCTCTCACTTGCAGCATAGAGATCAGTCATCCGAGGGTAGGTACCCCACCGAGAAAAATTCTTTGACGCCTCCACGAGTCGCAGAGAACACGACACGATCAATCCAAGCTGTAAATGATGAATCCGATCTCTACGTCGATGTTATCTCAAACCCAGCCATACAGCCAATTCCAACGGAGCTCCCTCCGTCCTCAACATGTGCTCCCGAGACTGTGCATCCTACCCCAGCTGCAGACTCATCCGAACACCTCACTTCGGACCCCATTGGTATGGCTGAATCAAATGACACCGTGACTAACCCTTGTTTTGCAGATGATGATGATGCTAGTGATGAAAACCAGTCTACGGAAGCTATCATTGAAAAAGAACAGTATGCAGTCGTGCTTCCTCGTCGAAGCACTCGCACTCGCATCCGACCACCGATTGGATTAACAAAAAATTATGCTACAATGGTGCGGCCGTGGCCCATCCGATTCAACAATACTATGACTTATCTCAACTACTGTCCCATCATCAAGCCTTCCTAAGCGAACTAGAGCTAGCCCTCGAACCAAGGACATACCACGAAGCCAAAAACCATCTCGAATGGAAACAGGCTATGGCGGATGAGCTCACAGCTCTTGAAAAGAATGAAACTTGGGATACAGTTCCTCTCCCACGAAACAAAAAGGCGGTGGGGTGTAGGTAGATCTTCAAGATCAAGTATAACAATGACGGCTCCATAGAACGACATAAGGCTCGACTCGTGGCCAAAGGTTTTACCCAAACATTCGGTGAAGATTACACCGAAACTTTCGCTCATGTCGCCAAACTTCACACGGTACGTATCATTCTATCTGTTGCTATCAGTCTTCAATGGGATTTATGGCAGATGGACGTCAAAAATGCGTTCCTCCAAGGCAATCTTGACGAGGAGATCTACATGCAACCATTGCCGGGATACTCCGCTGACAAAGGCGTTCTCTGCAAACTCCAAAAGGCCATTTATGGTCTTAAGCAATCTCCACGTGTATGGTACCATAAGCTACATGATGCCATGACTAACCACGGGTTCAAGCGGAGTGAGGCTGATCACTCGCTGTTTTCAATTCAGGGGGAAACAGGTAGCATTGTTCTACTTGTCTATGTTGATGACATAATCATAACGGGTGACAATCGGATTGGAATTGAAAACACCAAGAAGTTTCTCAAGCAAACTTTTGATATTCAAGATTTAGGAGAACTAAAGTACTTTCTTGGTATTGAAGTTACTCGTACTACTAACGGTCTGTTCTTGTCCCAAAGGAAATATACTCTCGATATTTTGAGTGAGATGGGAAAATTGGGAGCCAAACCAGCCAAAACTCCGATAGAAGAGAAGTTTAAAGATCATCGTGAGTGAGAATTAATTGCCAATGTGTCTCAGTATCAACAGCTCGTGGGGAAGCTCATCTACTTAACCATCACAAGACCGGATCTTTGTTTTGTTGTGGGATAAGTTAGCCAACATATGCATGCTCCTAGGAAGCATCATTGGAGTATGGTAGAAAGGATCCTAAAATACTTGAAAGGATCACCAGGCAAAGACGTTTGGATGGAATGCAATGGAGACACCACAATAGTCGGATACTGCGATGCCGACTGGGCAGGGGATAGAATAGATCGCAATTCGACGTCTAGGTACTGCACATTCGTGGGAGGAAACCTGGTCACATGGAAGAGCAAGGAGCAGAATGTGGTGGCAAGATCTAGTGCTGAAGCAGAATATCGAAGTATGGCGAACACTACGTGTGAGTTGATCTGGTTGCGAGCCATTCTTCGAGACTTGGGGATCAAAACCACTGAGCCTATAATTTTGTATTGTGACAACCAAGCGGCCATTCACATCGTCAAGAATTCAGTTTTTCATGAAAGGACGAAACACATTGAAGTGGATTGTCATTTCATTCGTGAGAAGATAAAGCTCGGGATCATAGCAATGACATACACCAAAAGCTCAGACCAATTGGCCGACTTGTTTACCAAAGCCACCAATGACAAGATTTGCAAGAGTCTACAACAACGGATTGGCTTGATCGACTTACACAAGCCTTCCAAGTGTCCAAGTTCGATTGATCACACTTTCGAGCATGATTCGTGATAGTACTCTTTTTTCTTCACCAAGTTTTGTCCCACTAGGTTTTCTTGGTAAGGTTTTAACGAGGCTTCACTCCATGTCACTTGATCCGTGTCGAACTTGAGGGGGAATGTTACGGAAACTGCATTGTAGCATATCTCTCGTATTAGGAAGCTCGTGAAGAAAGGGAACATGCCTTATTCAAATCGTATTGTCTAAGGGAAGTTCCAGAACCTTCCCTTTGCAATAGCTGTGAGATCTTCTGCAATCACGACATTCAACTCTCATCTTTCCTTTTCCTTTTTACATTAGTTTCCTTTCTATTCTTATTTCCATGTTTTCTTTGTATTATATATAATGCATCACGTATAATCATTTAAATATACAAGAGAAGAATTTCTTCTCATCTCTTGGTTCAATTCTACGTATACTCTATTTTCAATCATTATCTCTTATCATTCTTCATCATATTCTTATAGAAATCTATATAAAGTAACACTTAAAACAGTGTGGAAAGATGCGTTTTGAAATACTTCCACAATAAAGAATGTGAATTATTAAGAATCTTGGTCGTGCTTGGTAAATTTGTTCTCTACATTATGATTGAGCATTATACACTAATTGATTTAACAACATCGGTGCAACATAGAAAACAAAAGGGGAAATTGTCTGTGCAATTACATTTGGCATAAATGACGAAAAGGAAGTTAGATATTTAGAGTATTTGAAGAAAAATAAGTATGAAAATCTAACATATTTGAATAAAAAGACAATATAGATATGTGTATATTTAAAAAAATAAATGTTTAAGATATAGAATATTTGTAAGAAAATGAAACATAAATTGGAAAGTTATATATTTTCATAATATTAATTAGATTTTAAACAACAATTTTTACAAAGAAAAATGGCTTTTAGAGGCTAATCAAAAGAAGAAAAAATAATCACTACTAGAAAATTTTGCTTTCTTGACGACCATTTTCATCAGGAAATGAACCTTTTTAATGGACATTCGTGTGGAATTTGTTTGCAATTTCAGACACTAAAAGCAGCCTGCAATCCATCCGTAATAACAGATGAATAATGTCGTTAAGAATCCATTTGCGACAATGATCGATTTGTGAACGAAATTTTATAGAAGAAAACCCGCGATATGGTGTTTGAGAATTTTTGTACGGACTGTGTTATCCGTAAATTCCAGAGAACGTACACAGTCCTCCGTAAATCTGGACGGATATGGTTGGTCTTAAATTCGGACAAAATGTTCGTTAGTAAAAAATAAAAAACTTTCATGATGGCAAGTTCGTTCGGAATTTTTTTTATAAAAAAAATTAACAAAATCAAATAATAAAAAAGAAAATTGTTACAAATATTAATTGTTTGTAAATATTTTTACATAATTAATATATTTACTTAAAAACCTACAATACAGTTGGAGGTTGTGAGTTGTTATCATCATCTTCATTACAATCATTTGTAGGCACTTATACCCTAAGCATTTGCATTAATTGTTAACTATTGCAATATTATGTTGACTAGGGCGTCAATTTCATTATGCATAGCGTCCAATTCACCTCGAGTGGTCTCCAATCGCCATTGAGTGGCTTGTAACGCCTCTTTATAGTGTATTAATTAATTGTTCAAATCTTCATATGTTCGTCTACCTTTACCTTTTGAAGAAATTGAGCATTGTGACGCCATTCGTCCAAGACCGAAAATCCAAAATTTGAACTTGCTACGAAATACATTACAATTGCAATTAAAATATAGTTTACAAACTATATTTAAAGGTTAACTTACCTCGATATAAAGCTCGTTAGTGCTTGCTAACTTAGAGATAGTTGAGAACCGCCTTCTCTTGAAAACATTTGAGATACTCGTTCGTAGGTCTTCTTATGAATACCATCATGTACTTGTTTTGCTTTGGTACCACCCCAAGAACAATCCAGTTTCTTATATATTTCTTCGAGCAATTCGAAATATATTGGTTATGCACCTTTTCTTTCACCTAAAACAATTATAAACATATGTATTAAAAATATATAGTTAAGATAATATAATACCAATTTTTGTGGAATAATAAAAGGTACCCATTGTCCGAACATAACATCGAGCGAATGAGATCCAACTATGTGAGCATACATACCGAAGCCTTTCCTATCAGATCGGCGAGATTGGCATGTTTTTCGCTTCTATGTTTTGTTCAAGGATCATCTCAATAAGCACATATATTCCCACATACTGGAAGCAATCAACACAGATTTTTCTTTCTTCTCTCCATCATTTTTTCTCGTTAACGAGATTCTTAAGTCATACTCTAACAACTCCTTCAAATTTGAACTTCAGTTGTCTAGTAATCTACGGAATCTAATAAACTTTTTGATGAAATAAATATTAATTATATCATTGAAAATATACTATTAATATACTACTATAATAATTATTATTAAAAAATTATGATAAATGCCTTTCACCAACGATTTCTTTTTTTGGATCGGTGTCCATCCATATGTAACAAGGTCGATCAAAATGAGCTTCCATCATTTTAATTGTATGACAAAAAAATTTGATCACACACAAACCTATAAATACACTTGAATTAGATTTATATATAACTTAGTAAATTCTATATTCAATTTTTTTTGTTGTCGATTCATGATGCATGTCAGATTATGATGGCTCAACGGGTAATGGTTGGATTGGTTGATAGTACGAAAGAGACATATACAGGGTCGGTCCTGATGTATGAAAACAGGTCAGACATGAAATTTAAAAATTTTGATCCAGAAAACCTTGCTTTTTGCGGAGGGGCACGAGCCATTAGTCTTTAGAATCATGTCTAGAACGTGATGTTGAACCATCTCCTCTACCAAATCGATCAAACATTCTAAATTTAAAATTTTAATTAGAATTTAAAATACCTTATTGGCTAAAAGTTTTAAATTTTTTAAATGTTAAACTTCAATGACATAATATTCAAGTATAAAAAACTACATCAAAATAAAACATTTAACATGAATCTATTTCAGATTAAGATTCAAATCCAGCTTCTTCTACCGCCCCAACTTCTTCAATTATCACCGTATCAAACGAAACAACTCAGTAGTTTGTCCAGCTTGCATCGCCAGTTATTGATCTTCGATGTTATCGATATATTTACCCTTTTGAATTGTTTTCACTGTGACACCCCAACTAGAAGATCGTTTAGTGGACGGATATTCAATGTATCAAACTTGATCCTCTTATGATGAAAAATGAAATGCTTATATTTTTCATATCTTTGTGTTTCGTTGAACTCTAGGACACTTAACTTATGTATTTTGATTCTCCTTCTGATTATTGGATTGAACAAATCACATTAGAATAACATCACCTATAAATTGACATAACTTGCCCAAAGAAAAATATTGTTATTTCATGTTATAATCTTAATGCTAAACTGTTTAAAATATTATGTAAACCTAAATACTCCAATTGAAAAATTTTCTTCAAGATCACGTAAAAGTCAGGCTCGTTTCTCGATTCGTAATAACTTTCACCTTTCACACATATATCAAAGTTCATTATTTACTTAAAATTTCCTTGGTTGTAAGTGTAAAAGTTGTAACCACGAGTAAAATATATTGATCAACTCATAACTTTCATAACCGGTCCCTTAATAAGATCTCACAACCAAAATGGGTGTTTGTCCATTTCAATCTACATAATGAATAAATATTTTTATAATAATCATGTCTTTTATTAACTATTTCATATAATTTATGAAAAAATAAATTACTTATATATTCTCTAATCCGTGTTGAGAAATCTTTTCTTTAAGTTCTTAAAGTTGAGATTTATTATTGTTGACATATGTATTCTTCAAGATATCATCAAACATTCTGCAATTGCTATAATATTATAGGTATTAACAATTGAATACTATTAATTATATATATAGTTACTATGTTATCTTTCACAAGATCTTAGATATTTTCAGTTGAATAGGACATAAGTATATGCAATGTGTAGATGTTGTTGTGATAGTAATGCATCTTTTCTCTTTCTACCAATTCGACCAATACCGCAAAATACATCTAAAATATCAAGTATTGTATATAAAAATATCACACCACTATCAAAAGATCTTTATGTATTTCTACTTCGTGTTTGAACATGAGGCTCGAACTAATATGATGTAAAGAAAGATATTTCCTCATTCACCTTTTGATCCATAATTGAATCCTTTGGGCGAACTTTTTTGTTTGGTTATTTTCTTCAAATGAAACATAAATCTCTCAAATTGATACATCCAATAAAATTGAATTGAACCTATTATTGTTGCTTCATGTGGTAACTATCAGATGCTCCCTAACATCGATAAATGATGGTGGAAAAATGTTCTCTAAGATACATAGTATAGTAACTATGGTATCTTCCAATCTACGAACCACAATTATACTTCAATTCCTCGCACATAAATCTCAAAAATTATGCCAACACCTGAAAAACGAAAGTATTATAAATATTAAGAAATTTAATAGATTTTAAATTAGTAAGAAATGGATTCTAAAAATGAAACATATATCCAATTGTTTCATGTGCATTTTTCCATCAATTCAAAAAAAGCTGTGGAAACTAATCTTTGAATGAAGACATGACAATCATGACTTTTCATTCTCAATAACTTTCTCATTTGGATGATAACGTACCTTCCGATGTCAGACACATAACCATCAGAAAAGTTTACATAATTTTTCAACACTTTGTTTTTTCCATATTCCTTAATCTGAAAATCGAGATCAGTTATGTGTAGCTCTTTCCATTAGCAGTATTCTTTTAAGTCCATGTGTGATAATGTTATCATCTGTCAATTGTGTGACATTCAACACTTTGTTGATGATGTTATAAAAGATATTTTCTATGTGCATGGCATCAAGGTTATGTCAAAGTTTTAGCTTTTTCCAATACAAGAGATCATAAAATATGTTTTTTTACCAGTTATGAGTAACTTTATATCCACCGATTCTCATATGACGATTTCCTTCGCATTCGATAATCCTAAGAATTTCGAGGACAAGAAATTATTCATACAAAATATCTTCATCGATCAAAACTTGAGGAAGGAACTTCAGACTACTACATTCCTCTTAATCATTTTCTTATTACGTCGTAGTGAATCATCAGTGGAAAAAACAACGATAAAAAACAAACCAACTTATCTTTCTTCTATGTTTCAAATGGAAAGAATATGTTTCATCTATACAATACGGACACATCAATCGACCATGCGTTGGTCATCCTGATAAAATAACATAAGCTGAAAAATCACTTATTGTCCACATAACACCACCTTGAAACATAAAATTGTGTCGCGTTGAGACATTGTACGCTCGAACCTCCTTCCACAAGTATTTTAATCTTCAATCAATGGTTGAAAAAATATTTCCAAACTTCTTCTAGGTTGATTAGGCATGTGAATCAGTATTATTAAGAACAAAAACTCATTTTTCATGTACATATCTAGCGATAAATTGTATGGTGTCATAATAATCGACCATAACGAATTATTTCTCCTATGCATTCCAAAAGGATTAAAACTATATGTGCAAAGGCCTATATAAATATTTCGACTCTCAGTTGCAAAGTCAGGATATAACTTGTTAAAGTGTTTCCACGCCTCACAAATTGAGAGATGATACATTTTTCTTTCACGTCTTGAGTGTTGAGAATGTCATCTCATGTCACTTGTTGTTTTCTTAGATAAAATATATTTTTTTCCGCAAAACCAATAATTACTCAAATCTTAAGTGTCTTTCCAAAAAATCATGCAATTGTCTTGACAAACTCCAATTCTTTCATATCGTAATAAATCCAAAGGTCTCATCATCTTCTTTATTTCATAATAGAACTTTATTGCATTGTTATCTTTAAATAAATAATCTCTTACTAATTGAGACATAGAATTCATGCAACTATCAGAAAGATTATTTTTTGTCTTCAAATTCATGATACGCGCAGACAAAGAAAATTGTAAAAGATATGTTCTACATCGATAATAAAGTGGATGTCTAGCTCTTTCTAACATATCAAAAAATATTTTTTATCATCATTCAGATCTTCTTCAATATTTTCCTCATTTCTATCACCGAAAATATTTTGCACCATTTCCACGTAAGGATTAATTTCTACATCTTGATGTATCTCAAGAACCTCATTATGTGCAATACATTTTTGAAATCTTCGATAACATTATTAATTCGTGGTGCAAAATTCTCTTGGTGAGATAATCACGTAAAGTAATTTGGAGTGAAACAATTAACTAACGATGATTTCACATGGTTATCATTGCAAAATTTTCATTTTTTCATTTGACTCAAGAACAAACCAACTTACGATTTTTTTGTAAATTTGTGGATTTGTCATCATCGTCATAAACTGTGTAACACTTTCCATAAACTCATTCGATACACCTTGAGTTTCCAGATCAATTCTTTCGTACATCCATTGTCTTGAAACGAGAATATTCGATCTCGACTATGATGTCATTATAATATAAAACAAGAAGATTATATAAAGAGAACATATGATAACTTTGTGTTGAAAATGAATGAATCGGTAGTGTGGTTTATATAATCAAATTTTGGCAATTTTCGAAAGGGCTAGGGACATATAATGGACTAAATTCATGGCATTACTAAATCGTCAACATTTTCTAATGAGTCATCCATAAAACGTCCGCAATTACAAATGGTTTTCAGACCGCAATACTCCCGTTCAGAATGTACGAACAGAAATTTGTCTCGTCTAAAATTTACGAATGCCTGGATATTTCATCTGGAAATTGTGGACGGATGCTTAAGTCGTCCGAAAATCGCTCATAATTATGGACTAGTTATAAACGTTCTCTTCGTCTATAAATTTGTGGTTGGATTACGGATGGATTGCGATTTTCGTTCGTAATCCGTATGGAAAATCTATTCGGAAAATCTGATTTTCTAGCAGTGAATAGCTGCTTTTTGAGGAAACATAAAGAGAAACACAAAACACCGTGGGTGAGTATAAATACATTTGAGTATACGAGCGAGTCAGTTTTTTCAAAATGTATCAAGTTTACTCGCAGGGTTGTTATGCACACGATGTATAGTTGGAGAGAGAAAAGAGTTATGGGACCTTGTTCTATGTAATGGATAGAATTTCAACGTGAGTCTTAAAGTTTTTGCGAGGTAGGTTTTTCCACATGTGAGAATTATGTCAATTAGCGCATCATTATCCGTGTTAGAAATATATATATATATGCCAGAAAAACGTGCTATCATCTCCAAAACGTGTTTTTTTTTTTACCCAACATATATTGGGTAATGTATATATCACTCACAGAATGGAACGAACATTTAGCTTTATCTTATTACAATACCAAAAGGACATTTTGTCAATATATATTTTGTTTTGAAGATCAAAGTAATAAAATCATAGTATGGAATGTCTACATAGAAATCTTTCATCATAACAATTTTGTCATATGGTATTTTGTCGATTAATACCTTGAGAACATTCGTTGGAAATATCTCTACGACTGATTTTAGATAATGGGGTCTCTTCTATCGGAGTTAAATTATGTTGTTGAACTATTAGAACCGAAGAGATAATACGACGATCAGACGAGGCAAGAACATCGCCGATAGGGCCTAACTCGGGATGCTCGGCCACTCGGTCTGCCAATCCAACCACGATGGTCGATGGAAATCTCCCTCTCCCGACCACTATGAGGCCATAATCACCACTTTGTCCTACTGATAACGTTTCTTCGATTATGTTGCTTGACTCCTTCTCTGTGTACTCTATTATATCTTCCCATTTGGTTTTGAAGCCCTCAAGTGCCTCTTCGTCTAATTCCTGTTTTTCCATTTGGGAAAATGAAAAATGGTTTATTATGTTTTTAATATTAAATGTTTCTTCAAAATGTTTTTTATTCAATATTGTAAAATCATGTTATATTATTGACATTATCAAATTTATTATATAAAAGAAACAAAAACCAAAGCTACATAATGCGTACCTTTTCTTTATCGTGATCCACATTGACCATCGAGAAGGCATAGCTCTTCTCCTTGTTTTTGGACGGAGCTGGCCGTAACATAACGGCATTACTCTTCAGACCCTCTTTCTCCAAATATCTAATAACGGTGACTTTAACGGCGGGATGCTCCGCCATTCTTCCGCCGAGCTCCAAGGCCTCACGGTCATCGGGCCCACCAAGAAACATGACGCAAACCCTTTGGGCCACGTGGTTCTCATTTGTGATAGACCCAAGTCCACGGTCAACGAGAACTGCCACAGAACACGGCGCGTGTTTCAGCACCCTCTGGTTCACCACCCGCCAAGCATGGCCCACGTTCTCCATCACGCCGTTACCGTTGCCGTCAGTATTCCAACGTTTGTGGAAAGGTAAAATGACGATTGTGACCCTCTTGGTCTCCGCCACGTGGCAGATGTCTTCGTGCATGGTCTGTAAAGGAGAGATTGCAATCATGGGCCGGACCGCGACTCGGCCAAGTTGTCGGTAGGCTTCGAAAGATCCGACGACGTTGTCGTGCCACTCACCGTTACGGAAACGGTTTACGAATGGAAGCCCGTTTCGACGAGCTCTCTGGACCGTTCTGATGGCTGAGGACCGTTCCGTTAGTTCCATCATGTGCATTACGAAGAGCTTCATCTTCATTATCTGTGAAGCAAAAAATAAAGTATCGAAATAAGAAATTATTGGAAAATATATGATACTTTGAAAATTTTAAAGATTATATTTAATATTCAAATGAAGTTTTTAAACGAATATAATTATATGTCAAATTAAAAATTATAAAAAATTTAATGAATAATCTACTGATTGCCTATTAAGATTTGAGTTAAAAATTTAAAAGAATTCAATTTGAGATGGATCAATAAAAACCATATCTCGGGTAAGCACGTTAAAAATCTCAAATGGAAAGTTAGAAAGATCCTAATTTAGTTTATATATGTATAAATATACATATATATGTGAATTTATTATATATTTATTGTCAATTAATTTTGAATTTGAAATTATAAAATTCATTAGCACACATGTAAAGCAAGCATATATGGTTATGTAGGTATGAGTATATATTTGCCTTCGTGGTTCGAATGGACTCGATAAGGGCAATGAGGGAGGAGACGTTAGAGGGACCATGGAGGCAGGCGAGGATGCGGAGCTCCTCCTTGGCCGAGCCTTCAGCCTCTGACATATCTCCCAATCTCCGGTGAGTGCGTGTGGGAGCCTTACGCGCCGGTTTGTAAATGGCCATCACGCATGGCGTCGTTATGAAGGTCGTGAACAGAGCCATGAGCACTAGAAGGGCAAACGTCTCGTCGTTGAGTACCTAAAGCCAAAACGTCAGGATAACTATATTGATGAGTACTAATATATAACAGTAACTTACAATATTATTTTTTATTTTAATCCATGATTCTGCGTTTTTCTTAGCAATATAGTTTCTAAATTTTTATTTCAACGCATCTTTATAGAAAAACAATAACAAAATTAGTATTCTTTCCCACCTATGGTAATTCGAATTTGATTAAAAATGTGCTTGTCTCTCCTTTCTACAAGATACAAGATGGGGTTGGTTCATCTTAATTATGTGTCACCATTAGAATCCATATAGTGGTTATTGAATAAAATAAAGCTTGACACATATGCATATATATATATATATATATATATATATAGCTTTCTCGTATAGTATTAGGTTATTATTCTTTATCTAAAAAATTTGAATGGACCAACAACTAGATTATATAATGATAAAAAAGGTAATATACTTGAAAAGAAAGATAACCTTTTTCTCCTTGCCAATGTTGAGTACGATGAGCTCCACCAACCCTTTAGTGTTCATCAAGAAACCGAGTGCGAGAGCCTCCCTCGCCGGAACTCTAACAGCGATCGCAACCGCAAACGTGCCAGCAATCTTACCCAAGCATGCGGTTGTGATTACAAGCCCCAGTAGCCCCCATGACTCACCGCCATGGATCTTGGCCACGTTTGTCTTCAAACCGCTCGACGCGAAGTAGAGCGGCAGAAGTAAACCCGTCACAAAGTCTTCGATCCTTTTGATCAAATGCTCCGCGAACTCTCCTTCTTTCGGTATAGTTAGCCCGAAAACGAAGGCTCCGAATATGGAGTGGATCCCTATAAGATCGGTAATGAAACCAGAGATCATGACTCCGGCGAGGGTAGAGCATACATAGGCTTCATGTACGACGTCGTTTTCTGGGGAGCAACATCGAGCGACCCGTTTCATTAGGGGCCGAACTAGGACCATCATGAAGACGACGAAAGCTACACCTGAGAGGAGCACCCACAAGGATACCTGTTGAAAAAATTAGTGATTCATAATTAATTATCGAGTACCAGTAGGAATTACATCTTAATTAGTTGATTCCTTGTTTTTTCCATGTGAAAATGAGTAAATTATGAATTTAGAGTGGATTTATCTATTAACGAACTTGTTTTAAACGGAAAGAAAGTTAAATAAATTATTTTTTATATATTTATTTATTAAATTATCTTCTATTCTATTATAATATATTAATTAATACACTTTTTAAAATAATATATATGATCTTTTAAAATTATATTCAATTTCATTTATTAATATAAACTTCCTTAGATAGATCAATTTAAAAAAATAAAAATTTACATAAATATTCGATCTCTGATTCAAGAATTAATATTAAATTTTCTATGAATTACTATGATTTCCAATATTCATGCTTTACGAAGTAATTAGTTTTACTATTTTTGTATCGATCGAAAATATCCTCATACATATTTGTGTAGCTCAATCAAAATAAATATAAGTTTAGAAATATTTCAGTAATTTTGTATTATTTGAGAACTTCATTTCCTTCTAAACAAAAAGAAACGAAATGAAAAAATATAAGGAAAAACTTCGAATACCAATGGGCTCTTGTGTTGGCCCTCTCCGCCGTTTCCGGCGAGAGCGACGGCAAGGGCAAGAAGAATCCATGCGGCGAGATCGTTGAATGCGGCCGCCGCCATGGCAGTCTCTCCGACTCGAGTCATCAAGAGCTTGAGCTCCGCTAAGATACGTGCGAGCACAGGGAAAGCTGTGATGGAGAGAGCAACCCCCATGAAAACAAGAAACTCACCGTAACCCGGTTTCTCTTCGGCATCGTAGGCGATTTTCCGGAGGAGGAAGGCCACCCCGACGCCACCGACGAACGGGAGGGTGATCCCGGAGAGAGCTATTCCGAAGGCGCGTTTTCCGCTCCTTCGAATCGAGGAGAGGTCGAGTTCGAGGCCGACGAGGAAGAGGAAGAACAAAAGGCCGATGCTTGCCACCGATTCAAGTATTGGCATACTCCATGATGGAAATATGCGGTTCATATACGCCGTATTTCTACCAAAAGCCGACGGCCCTAGCAAAATCCCTCCCTGAAAAAACCAAAACAAATACGCTCTTTTATACCATAGATTCACATACCTACCACGTTAAAGTATGTTAGGCTCTTGAAGTCGGTGGCATTATCGTAAATGGTTAAGGCAGTGGAAAAGTCGTAATCTAGGAATTTAACGTACAACGATCTCGGCGATGACCTTCGGCTGACGGAGGGGTCTGAATAGGAGGGCGAGGGAGCGGCTAACGGCGATAATTAACGCCGTCTGGACGATGAGTAACGGGAAGGCGAAGTCCAAAGGGTTGTCGCCTTGCCATGCTCCGTTTGACGACGACTTGACGGCCGTTATGTTGAATGACATTTCGGGAACCTCCTTTCCTATTTTCCGTTCTCTTTTGGTGCTAATGTTTTAAGTGCATGTGAGTCTTCAATGGTGCAAGCTAACTCTGAAAGAAATTTATAAGAAAAAACAAATTGTTTGAAGTTTCAAAAAGTAAAAAGAGAGTAATAATGTTGCGTCTAACTTGGGGGTGTCTCTCTGTCTCACGTGTTACCCTTAATTTTTAAGCTTATCATAAACCATAAACAAATTACATACAAACATAAATATGTATATATGTATATATAACCATTTATCTATTCCCTATTTTCTATATACCACATCATATTTTTTGTTATATAAAATTAAATAAATTTATTTTTATTAATAAATTGAACAATATATAAATTTTACGTTTTTCTATCGTAGAGATGTATATTGTTGAAAGTATATAACATTAAGTGATAAACTAACTGTTAATTAATAGTTAATTAATTGTATACAGTCTCCTTAAGTAAGATATAAATATGTTTAATTAATCATTGTTTATGAAAAAAACAATGAGAAAAATTCGATAAAGAAAAATCAACAGAGAACCAAAACAGAATTAGAATTCTCCAGAAATTTCAACCACGATAAGAGTTGACAGTGAAATCGATATTGATATGGACCGATTGTGGAAGCTCAGCATCATTGGTGCTACATCTTGTATGTTTCGTCACTAAAAGTTTAAGCATCGATCTCCTTCGTTCCGTAGTTTTTAGGAAAAACACCGTCCAACCCCAAACTGATATCATAAAAATGGACTAAATCGATAATATTGGATTGTAAAAATTGCTTCTATTGCCCGACAAGAAATCCTACAGTGATATCAGAGCGGCTGGTCATCTACACATAAGAATTATGGTAAATTTTTCGAACAAAACGCTCCGAAACGGCGTCCTTCGCGACTGTTGGGTGAGAAGCTCGGAGAAGCAGTATGACTGCTCGAGCTGAATGAAATCTCCTGAAAAATTAGGGTTTCGATTGAGTGGTGCTCGACGAAGCATTTTGTGAGGGATGTTGCACTCGATCGAACATCAAGTTACGTCGCGATACGTCACGTGAAGGTACCGACCAAGTACGTTGTTGCATAGGTAGAGCGAATTCTCAACACAAAACTTGGATTTTGGTTGAGCGATTTTCGACCGAGTATTTTGCTAGAGATGGTGCATTCGGCCTTATGTCAGAGGTATTGTCCGAGCAAACTTGCTCGAGTCGACCAAAGTTACGGGCTAAAAATGATGGTTTGAGAAATTAGTTGTTCGAGCCAATCAGGATTTGTAATGAACCATTCGACCAAGATGCATGACTGTACAGACCGATCGAAGTTACAGAGGTAATTTGCATGAAGGAAGATAGCATCAAACAATAGTTGCTCGGACCGAGAAATTCCTTAGGAGTAGCTTGATTGAGAAAATCTGTTGTTCGGGCCAAGCCAACATACTAGGTAAATTTCAAAAATCTAATCGGGTCGAGCAAATAATTTGTCGGGTCATTGTTATTCAGACCGAGCCATTCCTCTGTGACACATTAAGTGGTAGAACAATATGACTAATCGACCAAACAATCTATCACAAAAGTGAACCATTACTTAATAATTGACTAGTGACTCCCTGGTCAAAAGTAGATATATTTTATGCTGCCTTTTTAACATGGAATGACCAGACTATCAGGAGGCACATAGTTCGACAAGTGTAATCTACTACATATGATGCACAGTGGAGCCCGCAATTAGTTCGTACATACGTCTATACTAATCGAATGTATATATCTTCATCGCTGACAACCATGAGTGATGGATAAACTTAATTGTGTCCATAGGACTGATATGACTACTAGGAGACTATGTGATGTAGAGTCACTATGAGATTGAATGTATAACCAAGTTAATGTCTTTCAGATGCGACCTGACTATCAGGGGGCTCAGTCATATTAAAAATGATTAAAGTAAATGCTAATAAGAAATAAGATTCCTAATGTTATTGTAGCGTTTGTTGGTAGTTATTATTATTTAGATGAATTTTATATTGGAATAATGTATGTATGTATGTATATATATTTACATATTGCATTGTTTTCTATTTTATAGATTTTCTCAATATGTAAGGAAGAATATTTTCCATTTCACTACGATCGTACTGAAAGTCTATAGATTGTTATGGACCAACTTTGAAGACTGGTATCAAAACCTTTGTCTCGTTCTCATGCATGAGAAACATATCGATACGATTGATAAGCCACCTATGGTGGCACCCACTGCTGACGTTGATATCGTGATTGCTTATATGAAGCAAAAGGATTATATGATCCCTCAAAATGTATCATCTTGGCATCTATGAGTCTTGAACTCTAGCGTCCGCATCAAGACATGAAAACCAAT
This sequence comes from Gynandropsis gynandra, assembly GCA_036759665.1. Classification (NCBI taxonomy): domain Eukaryota; kingdom Viridiplantae; phylum Streptophyta; class Magnoliopsida; order Brassicales; family Cleomaceae; genus Gynandropsis; species Gynandropsis gynandra. The sequence continues at coordinate 12,346,880 of CM071862.1, read as the reverse complement.
GTATATCATCACATATATTAAGAAGTTAGGGATTGCAGAGTATAATGACTAGGTTTTAATTCTCTAAGGCTATGTTTAAGTTCATGATGACAATTAACATGACAATTGAACCCCATTTCTTTAGAAGATAATATATCTCGTTGAAAATTTTGAGAAGCTTAGGTTTAGTCTTGGAAAAGAGTTGGCACATGATTTGATCCTACAGTCACCACTCGACATATTTTCACGGTTCACTATTAAAATTAACATGAACAAAACGGATACCGAGTTGCATGATATGTTGAATCTCTTAATTGATTATGAGAATCAAACACTTGGAGGTGTGCTAAAGGCTATTAGGCCTTTGATAGTTGTTGACTCCTCTTCCAAGAAAAATAGAGTAAATTTGGCCCAAGGCGAAGTCCTCCATGGTTAAGGGTGGTTCGACCAAACCCAAGGCCAAGGAAGGCAATGGCAACCATACTGATGTAGAATGCTTCTTCTGCAAGAAAAAATGGCAGTGGAAGAGAAACTGCAATAAATATCTTGTAAGTCTAGAGGGCAAGAAACAAGGTATAACTCTCATGAAAAATGTTTTCATGATTTTACTTGTTACTATTAATTTGACTATATGGGTATTATAGACCAACAATAGTTTCCAACATATGTAATATGTTACAGGGATTGAGCATCAGCAGAACACTATAGAAGGGATACTTTAACCTACAAGTTGAGAATGACGTAAGCATTGCGGTACTAGTTGTAGAGATAGTTTCGCTTTTTATGCCTACAAGCAAGATGTTGTGTTTTGAGACGGTTATTATGTTCTAAAATTTGTTTCGAATATTATTTCTAGTTTTATGCTTGATAGATATAGATCTAAGATTTTCTTTGCTAATAACATTTGTTCATTATTTCATAATTATGAGCTATTTGCAAACGGTTATTTACAACATGGAGCTTATGTTTTACCTAACACAAATGTTGAGTTAATTAACATCATGAATCTGGCTGAAAGAGGAAAAAAGATGGTCATATCTATGAGAAACTAATTAACTCGTTGCACCTAGATGGATATCTCAGATAATATAATTACAATTTTAAGCGACTTTTGAATCATGCCTTCAGGGGAAAAAGACCAAGTCTCATTTTATGTGAAAACGAGAATGAGCTAACAAACTCTTTGGGTACGTACATACCGATGTATGTGGTCCAATGGGAGTTCAAGCTAAAGGAAGATCTTACTTCATCACCTTCACGATAATATGTTATGGTGCAAGTTTGTGTATCCTATGAAATACAAATCCGAGTCTTTTGAAATGTTTAAAAGATTTCATAGTGAAATGGATAATCATACTGGAAAAATCATGAAAATATTGAGATCTCGCCATGGAAGAGAATACTTGAGTCATAATTTCACGGATGATATATGATAAAATGAGATTTCTCGCATTAGATTTCTTTTGGAACCCTACAGCATAACGGTGTTTCAAAAAGGACAAAGCTCATTCTCGTAGTTGATTATTTGCTAAATAAAGTTCCCACAAAAGTAGTACCTAAAACTTCATATGTGATACGGAGAGGATGTAAGCCAAACCTAAAATACATAAGAGTATAGGGTTATCTGGCTTTCAACAATCATACAAGCTTAACACCAGATCCGATAAGTATCATTTTATTGGACATTCCCATGAAACTAGGAGATATTATTTCTATCACCCCTCTGAGGACAAATTGTTTATTACTAGAAGTGTAACCTTTTTGGAAAAGGGATTCCTTATGAAAGGAAATAACGTTGATGAAATAATTTTTCATGAGATTCAAAAATCCATGCAATCGACACAAGCTCAAGAGCATGACATGTCGCGTGAGAAGCCATTTCTAGATATCTTGAGGATAAACATGAATGCTTTATCTTCAAGTGTTGAATTTCCATGGCAGGTTACTGAATTCGTCCAAGAACCTATAAGTTGCAAAGGTCCATTTATGGACTTAAGCAAGCTTCTCGTAGTTTGATCTTCAATTTAACAAAGTAGTTGAAATTTCCTATTATATGCAAAGAAAATCCTTACGTATATAAGAACGCAAGTGGGTGCAATATGATTTTTCTAGTGCTATATATGGATGATATATTGCTCATAGGAAATGATGTACTGTCATTGGAGGAAACCAAGAGTTGGTTGTTCAAACATTTCTCCATGAAAGAATTGGGAGAGGTGGCCTATATTTTGGAAATAAAGATCTATAGAGATATATACAAGAGGTTGCAATACTCTCCTAATCTATGTATATTGATACCGTCACACAATGGTATAACATAATAAATTCTAACAAGGGCTATCTTTCGTTAGATACTAAAATTTCTCTTTCTCGGGAGGATTATCCTAAGATTCACTATGAGAAAGAACGCATGAGTATAATCTTGTATGCTAGCATGGTGAGAGATATCATGTATACCATATTTTCCCTGATGTTGCCTTTGCGCTAAGTGTACCGAGTCGGTATCCTACGGATCCCGATGAAGAACATTGAAAGTTGGTGGAAAATTATACTTAGTTACTTGAGAAGAACTAAGGATCAATTCCTAATCTTTAGAGACTCTATCTTCGAGTTAGAAGGATTCACTGATACGGGTTTTGCATCGATAAGGATGACAGTAAATCCACATTAGGCTATGACGCGTTCCTCGCTGAATCGACACTCTAGAACGTAGGTGTTTACGGGATAATCCTTGCTGCAGCTGAGCAAAGAGACTCATCTACACAAGACGTATGGAATGATTGGTCGCACGAGAGTTGCGAAAGACTCTCGATATACCTAAGATTGTCTTCGTTGGATAGGACACATCAAAGAAGAACGAAATGGGTTTGTTGGATATTACACGCCGACAAGATAGGTTTCTCAAAGAGAAAGGATTTGAAATTCAAAATGAAAGATGATGTTTTCAAGAGGGGGCAGCTACATAAGGAGGAAGAAGCCATGCAAGACTTCAAATCCGAAAATAATGTTCTTCGACTTTTTGATTACATGAATAAAAATTTAAAATAAAAGAAATTTAATGATAATTTGCTTCAATACGATCGATGTATGAAGCCTCGGATCAACAAATAGGAAGACGTAAGTGATTTGTGGTCTCGTTAAAAACCTACCGTTAGAAAACCACGTGGGACAAAACTAATGGTGGAAAAAGAGTACACACGAAACACTCTCCTATTTTTGGTCATTGTAAAATGATCTTCCACATGAAGTACGACTCGGATGTTAAAGTTTTCTTGTGGAGTCAAGCACTCGTCATGAACCCGCACGACTGCAAGTAGTCCTCCGATGGCTTCCTTGAGCTTCCTAGCCTTAGCACGGGTCACAGGACCTTCTTGTATTGTTAAGGCGTCCTCTTCATGCTTGGGTTCCTCGATGTTATCTATGCTCGTATCATCCCCTTCCTCTTGAAAAGGATTTGTTCTCAAATTTGTTTGATCTGCAACAAAAGGCGTCAGATCAGTAACATTAAAACTAGAAATCACGTTATACTTACCTTGCAAGCCGAGTTGATAAGCGTTGTTGCTGATTCTCTTGGTTACTATGAAGGATCCATCGATCCGAGGCATCAAATTTGATTTTCTCTAGTTCGGGAATCGCTCCTTCCGCAAATGAATCGACACTTGGTCGTTGGGTTCGAAAATCATTTGCCTTCGTTCTTATTTGCTTGCTTTGCATAGAGTTGTGTTTTCTCCTCTATGTTCTTCCTAGCCTTCTCATGGATTTTCTGTACCATTTTAGCTTTCTTTGCTCCATCCAATCTAACTTGTTCACTCATAGGTAATGGCATTAGATCCAAAGGTGAGGTGGGGTTGAACCCGTAAACGATTCCAAACGGGGAATACTTAGAAGCAGAATGTACAGCATGATTATATGCAAATTCAGCATGTGGTAAACATTCTTCCCACATTCTCAAGTTATTCTTAACTAATTCACGCAAAATAATTCCTAAGGTTCGATTAACTACCTTGGTTTGACCATCAGTTTGCGGATGACACGTCGTGGAAAATAATAACTTAGTTCCTCGTTTAGACCATAGAGTCTTCCAAAAATGACTAAGGAACTTCATATATCTATCCGAAACTATCATCCTAGACATCCCATGCAACCTAACTACTTCCTTAAAGAATAGATTTGCTATGTGTAATGCATCATCGGTTTGTGGCATGTTATGAAATGTGACATCTTAGAGAATCTATCAACGACCACGAAGATAGAATCATTTCTAGTATTAGTTCTAGGCAACAACCACAAAATCCATAGATATGTCATTCAAAGGATGATTCACGATAGGTAGAGGGGTGTATACAAACCGTGTGGTTTAGACTTAGCTTGTTTGCACATGACGCACCTTCCGCAAATTCGTTCAACAACCCTCTTCATATGTGGCCAATAGAAGTGATCATGTAATACTTTAAGCGTCTTCGCAATTGAAAAATGACCCATAAGACAACCCCTATAAGCTTCTCTAACAAACAGATCTCGCATAGAGAAATTAGGCACGCACAAACGGTTATCATAAAACAGAAATCCATCTTGCCTAAAGTAATGACCCGATGCAAACTTCTCACACGTTTTGTACAACTCTCCGAAATCCAAATCAGATGCATATATCTCTTTAATTTTTCAAATCCTAGCAACTTAGCATCTAAAGTAGTTAACAGAGCATACCTTCGAGATAGAGCGTTCGCTACGACGTTTTCCTTACCTTGCTTGTACTTGATGACGTAAGGGAACGTCTCAATGATTCGACCCACCTCGCATATCTCTCGCTAGTTTATTCTATCCTTTTAAATACTTGAGTGATTCGTGGTCGGTATGTATAACGAACTCCTTCGGCCATACCCATAGGTAATGCTGCCACGTTTGCAAAGCTCTAACAAGCGTGTAAAGCTCCTTATCGTAAATGACATAATTTAGGGTTACGCCTCCAAACTTCTCGCTAAAATAAGAAAATTGGTTTCCTCTCCTGCATCAAAACTGCACCAATCCCTACACCGGACGCATCACATTCGATTTCAAACAATCCAGTAAAATTAAAAGAGGTGCATGAGTAAGCTTCTCTTTTAGCGTTTGGAACGCTTCTTCTTTTGCTTCTCCCCACTTGAATCCAACTTTTTTCTTGATAACTTCGGTGAGTGAGGCTGCCAAGGTGCTAAAGTCCTTTATGAAACGACGATAGAACCCCGCGAATCCATGGAAACTTCGGACTTCCCCGACAGTCGTTGGACTCGGCCATTCCCGAATGGCTTTAACCTTCTCTTCGTCCACTTTAACTCCATCTACATTTTCCACAAATCCTAGAAACACAATGTTATCCGTACAAAAAGTACACTTCTTAAGATTAGCATAGAGCCTTCCTTTCTAAGTACCTTTAAAACTGATTCTAAGTAACCAATGTGTTCTTCTAAGCTTTTACTGTAAATTGGTATGATTTGTCTTATTGAATCCTCAAAACCAAGTACAATCGTATATGTAGATACAAGAAGTAGAAAAGTAGAAAACCCTAATATTATGATAAATTACATAAATACCCCTACTTCTTATATGCCCCCTCAAGATGGAGCACCATCGGTGATTCCAATCTTGTGACAACGTGACACGAACGGTTGACGAGATAGGGGTTTTGTGAGCAAATCCGCAAGCTGATCAGCCGAGCTAACATGAGATACTCGGAGGAGGCCGCCTTGGACTTGTTGCCGAACAAAGTGATAATCCAAGGCAAGATGTTTCATGCGAGAATGGAAGACGGGATTTGCACTTAGATATGTGGCACCAATGTTGTCACAGTATATAACTGGGGGTTCAGGCATAGGCACTCCAAGTTCCGTCAAGAGAGATGTGATCCAGCGAAGTTCAGCGGCGGTATCCGCTATAGAGCGATATTCCGCTTCTGTGGATGAGCGGGCTGTGAACTTCTGCTTCCTCGAAGACCATGAAATTGGATGGCTACCAAGG
>CM071862.1:12304079-12328562 GCA_036759665.1 Gynandropsis gynandra | reverse complement strand
GGACAAAAAGGATAAAAAACCTGACAACAAACCTAACGTAAATTCTGCCCCGTAGTTTAATATTGCTGAAAAAGATGAGATCATCGTGGCGGTGGTGGTTGAGGCGAATTTGTTGGAAAACAAAGTGGATTGGCTGCTAGACACTGGAGCAACCAGACACTTCTATTCCAACAAAGATATTTTCCAAGAGTTCCAAGAAGTTTTGGATGGTGAAAACGTTTTCATGGGTAATTCTACCACCGCTGGAGTTCTTGGTCAAGGAAAAATTCTCCTCAAACTTACGTCTGGAAAAAATTTAGCATTGCATGATTTGTTGTATGTTCCATCGTTGAGTAGGAACCTAGTCTCTGGTAGTTTACTTAATAGAGCTGGTTTGAAACTTGTCTTTGAGGGTGATAAGGTGATATTAGCCAGAAATGAGGACTTTGTGGGAAAAGGTTATTTGTCTGAGGGATTGTTTATCCTGAACACTATTTCTGCTTTAACTAATGGAAGTAACTCTGGTTCTGCTTATGTCGTTGAATCTGTTAATCTGTGGCATGGCAGACTAGGACATGTGAATTATGGTTCGATTAAAAGGCTGAAAAACATACAACTCATAAACGCATCAAACGAAAATGAATGTTCAAAATATGTTATCTGTGTTGAAGCAAAATATGCTAAGAAGCCTTTTAAACATGTTACTTCTAGAAGCACAGAATTACTTGAATTGATTCATTCTGACTTAGCTGATTTTAGAAACACGTTGAGCAAAGGTGGTAAAAAGTATTACATTTCATTTATTGATGACTTTTCTAGATATACAAAAATTTATATGTTAGGGTCTAAAGATGAGACTGCTCAAATGTTTTTAAAATATAAAGCTGAAGTAGAAAACCAATTAGATAAAAAGATTAAAAGACTTAGGTCGGATAGAGGTAGTGAATATTGCATGAAATTTCTTGAAGAATTTTGTAGTGAGAACGATATCATTCACGAAACTACGGCACGGTATACACCTCAACAAAATGGCATAGCCGAACGAAAAAATAGAACACTAAAAGAAATGATGAATGCTATGTTATTGAGTTCTGGTATGCATGATAATATATGGGGGGAAGCAGCATTGTCTGCATGTTATATTCTTAACAAGGTCCCTCACAAAAAAAAAAAGATAAAACTCCCTACGAATTATGGAAAGGTTTTAAACCAAATTTGAATTATTTGAGAATATGAGGTTGTCTTGCTAAGGTTACATTTCCTGAATTTAGGAAAACGAATATAGGACCTATGACTTTTGATTGTGCATTCATTGGGTATGCTCAAAATAGTAGCACATATAGGTTCATGTATTTGAATGATAACTCAATATGTGAATCTAGAAATGCTGAAATTTTTTGAATATATCTTTCCTCTTAAAAAGGATGATACATCTTCTTCTTCAATTAGTTGTTTGGATAAAAAATCATCTACGATAGTGCATGATAACGAACCTATAAAGAGTAAAAGAAAAAAGGTTGAGAAAACTTTCGGTTCTGATTTTGTCACTACATTTCTAGTTGATAATTCAGACAAAATTAATGAACAATTTGTATCTACGTTCTTGATTGATGAATATCCTAGAACCAACGAAGAAGCTCTGAAGTCTATAGACTCTAGTTTTTTTTAATAAGCAATTAAGAGTGAGTTAGATTCAATAATAATGAATCACACATGGGATTTGTTTGATTTTCCTAAAGGAAGTAAACCCATTAAGTGTAAATGGATCTTCAAAAGGAAAACAAGACCAGACAGATCAATTGAAAAATTTAAGGCTAGACTAGTGGTAGTAGGATATACTCAAAAGAAAGGTATTAATTATTTTGATATTTATTTTCCAGTAACTAAAATCTCTACCATTAGATCTTTGATTGCACTTTCAGCTATTCGAGGGCTCATAATACATCAGATGGATGTGAAAACGGGCTTTCTAAATGGAGACTTAGAGGAAGAAATTTACATGGAACAACCAGAGGGATTCACCATAGCTGGGCAGGAAAACAAAGTGTATAAGCTCAGAAAATCCCTCTACGGCCTTAAGCAGGCACCTAAACATTGGTATGAAAAATTTGATCGTACTTTGGTAAATCATGGCTATGTAATGAATATGTCAGATTCATGTGTTTACACTAAGTTGTTTGGGTCTGATTGTGTGATCATATGCCTATATGTTGATGACATGTTGATTTTTGGTTCAAACATAGAAGTCATCATTGAAACCAAGAAGTTTTTATCATCTCATTTTGATATGAAAGACTTAGGAGAAGCTGATGTTATTCTTGGTGTTAAAATTCATAAAATGGAAAATGGATTTTCTATATGTCAAATCACATTATGTTGAGAAGATTCTCAAGAAGTTTGATTGTTTTGATGAACTGCCTGTAAGAACACCTTATGATCCAAGCATGAATCTTAAAAGAAACAATGGTGATAGTGTTTCACAAACTGAATATGCTAAGATTATATGAAGTGTTATGTATCTCATGAACTGTACTAGACCAGACATTGCATACGCAGTAAGTAGATTAAGTAGATACACTCATAATCCAAACAATGAACATTGGAATGCACTTCGTCGATTATTGAATACCTTAGGGGATTATGAACTTGTGCTTACATTTTAACAAATTTTTCGCAGTATTAGAAGGTTATTGTGATGCAAATTGGGTGATAGATAATGATGAAGTGAGTTCCACCAGTGGATATGAATTTACATTAGATGGAGGAGCAGTTTCGTGGAAATCATCGAAACAAACTTGTATTGCTCGATCTACTATGGAATCGGAATTTATCGTTCTTGAATTGGTTGGTCAAGAAGCTGAATGATTGAAAAACCTATTACGAGATATTCCATTGTGGGGGTCTACTGTTCCTGTCTCCTTGCATTGTGACTCATAAGCTACCATTGGAGTTACAAAGAATTATGTGTATAACGGTAAAAAAAGACACATTCGCATAAGACATGAAGAAGTTAAGCATCTCTTAAAAGATTGAGTGATCTCTTTAGAGTTTGTGAGATCGAAAAGAAACTTGTAACAAAAGGATTATCGAGAAGAATTATTCAAGAATCTTCTAAAAGAATAGGACTTAAACCTCTGTGTTGAATTGAGATCAACATATTAGTCCATTCCTATATAGTGGTTGTTAATTCATAACTCTAGTTGTTGAGTGATCCTATGAAGGACTTGATGGATGTTGAGATATAAGTCAGAAAGACTTATTCCATAACTCTAGTGGTTGAATGGTCCTATGAAAGACTTGATTAATGTTTAAGATGCAAGTCAAGAAACTTATTCCATGGCTCTAGATGTTGAGCGGTCTTTTGAAAGACTTGATGGATGATGATATTGAAGTTTTATAGACTTAATAACTTCATAGCTCTGTTGTTAAGTGTTTTCTAACTATATCGGATTTGATGAAGTTATTGTTAAAAATGAGTGTGAAGGTGGACCGCCTTCTATGAAAGAAAATTGAGTTTCTTTCTAGAGCATTCATAAAACCAAGGTAAAAAAAACGTATGGTCATTAAAAGCGTTGTAACCGTATCGCGGAATAGCAAATACCAAGGAATTGCTACGTGTTGTGTGAGTCTCAGTTTAAGTTTTGAAAGTTCAATAAGCAATTCACTTCCACTAGGATAAATTATTGTCTCATATCATTACACATCAATTCAATCATAAAATATTGATGTTTAATTAATTCAATTTCTATATTATTCGTTTTACTCATTAAATTGTGATAGTTAGTCATTTTATTGGGATTGTTGAGAAAAATTGACTATTTTTCTCTTGTTGAGAAAATGACAATTTTGCCTACGGTTTTACGAAAACACACACGCACACCGTCGCCCGTCTGGACCGAGTTTTACACAATCTAAATATTTTTTTTTTCTAAACCATTTTTAACTTCCTTTGGACAGTCTGACCCATTTCAGTAGAAGGCATCTCAGGTGATGGTTAAGAGCTCTCCATGAGCCTATAAGAAAAGGACAACTACACGGTTGCTTCGTATAGGAATATCGCTATTCCATCCTCTCGAGTGTAAATTGCTGTGTTAATCTTCGATTCCATCCCCAAATTTGAGCAGTGGTACATATTGTCACATTCTTATTTTCTTACATTAATTCCCTATAATGTGCATTCTTCAAAACAGAAAGGTATTTGTAAAGACATACAAACGCCGGAAATATAACACCATCATAAACACGATTTCTGTAAAATCTTGAATACGGAAGACCTACGTCCAAATCACAACCACCAATACAGTGGAATTAAGAGTTTTATCATAATGCGCATTCGTGAATACAGAATGGGGCAATATTAGGAAATATATCTTATTCATCAGCTTATAATATATAATTCAACAACTTAACTAAATTCAACAACTCAAAGGTACTTAAAAGCTAGGCAACAACGGTTGACTCTTGATCGCGGTTAATTGGTAGTAGCTTCACTTTCCGAAGGTTTAAGCATCGTATCAGGTCAGTGAATGAGAAAAGAAAATTCTTCAACTTTAGCGTTTATCGTGGATCCCATAAAACGAAGAACAAAAAAACCCTAGATTCACGAAATTGAATTCAAAAACCTTACTAAGCATCACCCTATATTAAAACATTTGAAATATTACCAAAATCAATCTAAGCTCAGCCGCCGAATCCATACAAAGTCCTTCCTTGCCTTTTCAGCGCATAGACGACATCCATCGCCGTAACAGTTTTACGGCGAGCGTGTTCGGTGTAAGTGACAGCATCACGAATTACGTTCTCGAGGAAAATCTTGAGAACGCCACGAGTCTCCTCGTATATCAAGCCGCTGATACGCTTCACACCGCCCCTCCTTGCCAGACGACGGATCGCCGGCTTCGTGATCCCCTGGATGTTATCTCGTAGAACTTTTCTGTGCCTCTTCGCTCCTCCTTTTCCCAATCCCTTTCCTCCTTTGCCTCTGCCTGACATTTTACCGGAAAACGAGAGAAAATGCGAAGGAAAATGTTTCTTCGTGTGAAATCGAAACAACGAAAATTTTGAGGATTCAATGGCAAGAAGGCCGTATGGATTTTATATAGGAACGACTTGTCCTTGTGCTTTCTTCAATGCGATGGTTTTTTAAATTCGAGAGGGTTAGAACCGTTGGATGGAGAAGTAATCTACGGTACGTATGAACAATCCGCGTGCTTAAATTTTATTAGATATAGTTTATAAACAGATTCTAGACCGTTGGATTCGGAGTGACTCGAGATCGGCTGTAGAAAGGACACTCTCCAGGTTTAAGGTTTAAGAAACATATATCGGAACAAGACATTGTGGCTGTAGTTTAGTGGTTAGAATTCCACGTTGTGGCCGTGGAGACCTGGGCTCGAATCCCAGCAGCCACAATCTTTGTTTTTTTTTATTTTTTCCGCTTGATCTAGGGGGTCAATGCATCATAGTGACACTTTTCTTTTTCCTCTAATCCGATCGTCCGTTTAGTAACATCTAAGGAAAAAAAAAAGACAATTTTCACTTTTCTCTCGTAATATTGTTTTAATTATATTCTTTTATTAATTGGAAAAAGTTTTTACGTGGGTGATGATTTCGTTTTATATAGCATTTTAAAAATAATAAATCGAAAAATAATAAACGATATAATGTAGTAGTCTTAATATTTTACAATAGTTTTAGTAATAGGTACATATTTTTAGAAGTTACAATTTAAATTTAAATTTTATCTATATAAAGAAAGATAAAGATTGAACGAAAAAGTTAAAGAATAGTTTTAACGTTTAAAGTGTAAGGATTGATAAGTAGAAAATAATCAAAAAGAAAATTTATGGACAATATATTAATGAAGATTGTTTGTAAATAGTAACGGTAAAATCTATACGGTATTTTATTGTTTTATGGTTAAGACCAAATTAGGATAAAAGGACATGGTCTATCAAATGCATTGGAATGTATGATGTATATATATATATATATATTTATCTATTTCTATTTTATTTATTTATCTCATTTGATCAATTTATAATATTTTTTCAATTTTTTATAACCAAACTTTCATATAAATATATTATTAATTATTATTCACATAAATACATAAAATTATTATATTTTATATATAAATTTAAATTTTAAAATATTACAATATTTTGTAGTTTATATAATTTTATATAACACATTTATATGATTATTTATCTATATTTTATTATTTATATCATTTCATTAGTTTCTAATAGTTTTCAATTATTTTATAACTAAAATTTCATGTCAATATAGTATATATTTTTATTCATATAAATATGTAATTTTTTAAATATAAATACATATAAGATTCAAATATTAAAATATTTCATAAATTTCAAAATAGAAATGTTATATAGATTTACATAACAAATTTTTATAATTATGTCAATATTTTATTTATTTATTTTATTTCATTATTTTCTAATATTTTTCAAATTTTTTACCAAATTTTCATGTAAATCTTAATATTATTAAAACAAAAATCAGAGACAGAAAATCTAAAAAAAATAATTTTTTATTTTTAAAAAATAATTTATTTTAAAATCATTAAATTTAAATATTATTTAACAAATATAACTACATTTTCTCATAACAACGTACAATTAAAAATATAAATAAAATCAAAAGAAATTTTTAATATAATATTTGTTGTATCCAAATATAGAATAATTAATATTAAATTTATTGTGAAATAATTATTTCTAAAATTTAACATAATCTTTCATTATCCAATAATAGTAATTAATTTGAATAATAAATATTCTATATTTTATTTTACTTTAATTTTAATTTATTATTATAAAATATATAAGAATATAATTTTAAAATCATTTAACGTTATTTGAAAAATTATTTACACAAAAATTGAGATCATTTACATTTTCATAGATATAAATCATTTGTATATACAATTTTTCTAATATTTTTTAAATAATTAATTTATTTTAAATAATTATTTCTAAAACATTTTTAATAATTAATTTATTTTGAATAATTATTTCTAAAATTTAATATAATTTTTTATTTTCCAATAATAATATAATTTTATATAAAAATTACAAATGAAAAATATTTATTTATTTGTAATTATGTTTAGTTTTTTATGCTTTATTTTAATTTAATTTTTATTATTATAAAATATTTAAGATTTAAAATCATGTTATTTTATTTTAGATATTCTTTAAATTAGTATTAGATCTTTTTACTTTTAAATACATATCCGTAATATCAAATAAATAATTGAATTGTTAATTAGTTTAACTTCCACTTTAGAAAATAACTTCTCATTTTGCATCGTGTTTATAAATAATTTTTTATTCTTAAAATCATTTATTGTTATAAAATATTTAAGAATATAAATTTTAAACCATTTAAACCTAACAATAAATTTATAATTTAATTATTAAATTAATATAACTTCTACCAATACCAATAACTTCCACTTTTAGTTTTAAAAATTAATTTTATCGTAAAAATACTATAACTTCTATTTATTATTCTTTTATATATCTCAATACTTTTATAAATTTACTTCAACGAGAGTAAACAAATTCGTGGTATTCTTTTGGTGTGTATAAATTCTGCAAATTTAAAGTAAGTATTTAAATAATTATTAATTATATTTGTTTATTTCATTTTTACTTTTTGACTAATTGTTTTTTATTTTATAATTCAAGCAATGGTTCTTCAAGTGTCACATATCAAAGATGTTGGATTACATAGAAAAAATTATAAAATCAAAGTTAGGATTTTAAGAGTATGGACATACAATAATGTGAATAAACTCAAAAGTTCTTCTACTTCACCACTAGAAATGATTATTATGGATGAAGAGGTAATATAAATTGTATACCATTTCTTTGTTTGGTCTTTTAAATTTTATTTTATTTTTATTTTTTGTTCTTTATTATACTAAATATTTTTTCAGGGTGATAGAATTCAAGCATATATAAGATTTTATTATGTTCCAAAATTTAGACGTCTAATTAAGGAAGGAGAATGTTGCAGTATTTTAAATTTTGATTTGGTTCCCAGTCTTGGTTTATATAAGTCATCAGACCAACCATTCAAGATTAATTTTTATTCTACGACATTTGTTAGACCTTGTGATTCTATCCCAGGCTCACCGTATGGATTTCGTTTCTCTTCATTTTCTCAAATTCAATCAGGAAATATGGATGAAAATATACTGGTTGGTAAATGTTTTTTATTATATTTTTTAATAGTATCGGTATATCTATTATAAATATTTGCAAGCAATTTTTTAGGAATAGAATATTGTAAAATTGATATTATTCGAACATTATTACGATATTTAAGTAGTGAAATAAAAAACAATTTTTTAAAACGTTTTAATTATGTTTTAATTAATATTTGTATTCTTATTTAAATTATATCTTATATATATTACTATTTTTGTTAATAACTTTGTAATTTTTCACTAAATACAATTGAAAAGTTATGTGTAATCTTCATTTTTTTATTTTTTAACAATTTTAATTTTTAGATGTTATTGGATCTATTGAGAAAATGGGTAAACTAATTCCCGTAAATTCAAAAGGGATTGAAACATTTAAATTGATAATACAATTGTGCGATTTAAGGTAAAATTTTATTTTGAATTGCATACTTATTTTTGAGTTTTCCAATTAATAACATTCATGATTTTTTTCAGTCAAATGAATTTGGAGTTTACTCTTTGGGGTGATTTAGCTATAAGTGCTTTTAAAAGCATTGACAAATCATGCATGGCCCTACAGTAATTGTTCTTCACTTCGGAAGAATTAATATTTGGAATGGTATGTACAATAAATAAATTTATTATAAATCCAATATTTGTGTGTTTAATTATAATAATTTCTTTATTTTTTGTGTAATATAACAATAGTCATAATGTTGTAGGCGAAATTTCGGTGAACAGTTCACTAAACTCTCAGATTTTCATATAATTTAAAAGAGATTAACAGTTTCAAAAATAGGTATTTGTTTTTCATTTATGATTTCTTATACATATGCAAAAATTATGTTTTTATTTAATTTTCATTTTCGATGTTATAATTTTGAAGTTTAATAGTCTTTATTTTACTATTGTTATTTAATTGATTTTATCTATTATATGTTATTTTTGGAATATGAGTGCTGATTCAACCTATAATTCATCTATATCAAACATTTCTTCTAAGAAAATTCTATCATTTCATGATGAATTCTTATCAGATGCATTAAAAGGTTCATATCTGATATAACAATTGACACAGAAGTAATTATTTTTTAATCATTTTCTAATATTATTTTTTAACATAATAATAATAGTAATAATAATAATCATATATATAAAAGACAATTCTCAGCTTGCCAAGTCAGCATATATTTTTATATTTTTAAAAAATTTAAGTTTAATAAATGTTCCAATTGCCTTTGTCTCTTCCCCTCCCTCCCATCTTTCATTGAATATTTTACGCTCCTGCAGATCAGCAAACCATGCCGGAACCGCGCGGGATGTACTCCGTGTGACTGGCGCGGCATCGGCTGCACCAATCGCCGGGTCACCGAGATTTGCCTCCCACGTCTCTAACTCTCCGGAAGAATCTCATACAGAATCTCTGGCCTCCGCATGCTTCGGAAGCTTAGCCTCCGTTCCAACTCCTTCAATGGTACCATCCTCGTCTCTCTAGCTTACTGCACGCGCCTACTCTATGTCTTCCTCCAGCACAACTCGCTCTCCGGGAATCTGCCTTCGGGGATGGGTAACCTCACCGCGCTTGAGGTCTTCAATGTCACCGGGAACCGCCTCTCCGGCGATATCTCCGCCGGTTTACCCACAAGCCTCAAATTCCTGGACCTTTCGTCGAACGCCTTCTCTGGCCGGATTCCCAGCGGACTCGCTAACTTGCTCAAGCTCAGCTCATCAACCTCTCACCAACGATAGCAAAAATTCGATTGAGTTTTTTTCGCAATACCTTCGCAACGGTGGATTTCTGAAGCCGTTCGATTGATTGTGGAGTTCCTAGGATGTTTTCCAGTTGGGTTCTCGCCTTCTAAGGTAAGTTTCTCCTTCTTTTTCTTCGCGATGAGTTAGAGAGCTGCCACAGGTCGGGGAGGCAAAGAAATCTACCGATAGCAAACCTTTGATTGAGTTTTTTACGTACCTTCGCCAACTATGGATTTACTGGAGCCGTTCGAATGCTTGTAGATTTGCTAGCTATTCCCAGCCACGTTTACATCCGTTGTTAGAGCATTTTCAGGTATAAAACTGATTCGTTCAATGAATTTTCTCTTGTGTTCAGCTAAATCAAATTGGGTTTACTTTCTGCTGTATTGGATTGCATCGGCAAGGTTCTTGATCCTCGATTTGATATAACAGAGATTGCCAAACCGTGAGTGTGTCTACGAAACTAAACGTTTGAATCATCTGAAAACAAAAATCTTCAACACTTTGCTTTGCAGCTATGCTTTGGAATTGCTACGCTTCCGAGAAGCAGGCGTAGAAGTCGTATTGAAGGTAAGCTTAGCCCGTTATTACCCCACTTGCAAGCATACTATACGACCTATTTTCATCTCTAATCCGGTCACAGTCTTTGCAGGACCTGGGAAAAAGATGGAAGAGACAATCCCAGGCCTTTTACAACCTATTTAGAAAGGCTGACAGAGTTGAAAAGCTTGCTGACAACATCCACCGATTGGTATCATACCACAAACTCCAATGTTATTTTCAGTATTCTCGGTACTAACAAGATTGTTTTGTTTTGTCTCCCAGGATCAAGGTGACCTAAAGCTTACTTTCACGGATCCTATGATTTACTCGGTATCCAAATTGATGCAGCAATGAATCCAGGTCAGAAGATGAATTGTTTTGAACATCTGATCCGAGCCCTTTTGGAGCAGAATAATGGTTTAGCGCGTAGAATTTTATCAAGGCAGAAGCAAGCAACAGATAAATTCATAGACCGTCAGCCAAGGGTTAAATCAGTACCATTAGCGTTTGGAATGACTGACTTTCCTTACATAAAGCCTTGACATTTTGTTTTGATCTGTAATGCCCAGGTCTATGGTGAAGCTGCTGGTTCGATGTTGGGTCGGGACTTGGAATCTTTGTTTCAGAGAGCAAGACAGTATAAGAAAGATTATGGGGACTCTTATGTCTCTGTGGAACATATGGTTCTTGCTTATGCTGACGATAAAAGGTTTGGAAAGCAATTCTATATGGACTTTCAGTTAACAGAGAGAGGCTTGAAATCTGCAATAGAATCGATCAGACGAAAACAATCGGTCATTGATCAAGGTTTGTACACAACAATATAGAATAATCTTAAGTCTGTAAAAAGATCGTATAGATTGTGGTAACTAAAGCTTTACCTTTCTATGTGATTTTGTGATTATAAATCCAGAAGGCAAGTATGAGGCATTGGAGAAGTATGGTAAGGATCTGCCAGCAACGGCGAGAGAAGGAAAGCTTGACATTGTGATTGGGAGAGATGATGAGATCCGTAGATGTATTCAGATTTTGTCGAGGAGAACTAATAACAACTCTGTCTTGATCGGTGCACCAGGAGTCGGCAAAACTGCAATTTCAGAAGGGTAAACATCTAAATATGATACCTTATTGATTCTTCCCATGATAGCTTAATAAGCCATCTGAGATGTGTATCCTAAGATACTACATTCTTTCTAAACAGACTTGCCTAGAGGATAGTTCAAGGAGATGTACCTCAAGCCTTGATGAACACAAATGTAGATTCTTCATTTTAAATCAGACAAATGTATAATCAGTGGGACCATTATCTGCACAGTTTTTATTCCGATTGCATCTTATTTCATGTTTTCAGCTAATATCACTTGATATGGATGCACTAATAGCTGAAGCGAATATAGGAAGTACATAGAGAAAGATCCAGCCTTGGAACGTCGGTTTCAGCAGGTTTATGTTGATCAACCGACAATAGAGGAGACAATATCTATCCTCCATGGTTTGCGTGAAAGGTATAAACTTCATCACAGAGTTCGTATCTCAGACAGAACTTTGATATTGCCGTAATCAATATGCCCAAGATGATATAATATTATCGCATTCGACTGAACTTTGATAGAATTGCTGATACAGCTGGAGAGGAAAGCAGAGGAGTTGCATAGCAAGATTGAGGAGGAAGGAGAAGAAACGGAGGAAGAAAAGAGGCTGAGAGTGAAAAGAGAGCTCGAAAAGGTCAGTTTCTAGGGTTCTCTCAAGCTCAGTTCACTGTCCTTTTTCTTAAATCGAAAAAAAAATCAATATTCTTTTAAGGCATAAGTGGCAAATATAGGTGATGATAATGTATAAGCTGCCTTTCTTCGATTGAGCTTATTGCGAATTCATATTATGTCTGTTATGGGAAACGTGGAAAACAATTGGTGCACCATAAGATTTGATTAAAGGTCTATAGGAAACTGCGGTTTTATTTCCTCTTGGAACTAATGGGAGCTAAGGTGAGTGGTGTGGTTGTTCATGTGGTGGGAGCAGGTGGCGCGGGAACAGGCAGCGAGATGAGAGACAGCTGAGTTGATGTTCAAATTGGGTCAAAAGGCTTATGGTAAAGGCATGTATGGGCGCTCAATCGAGTTCCCCGAAGGTGCCCTTACGATTATCCCCAAGCCTACTCTCTTCGGCGGTGAGGTTGGTTTTACTTCATAGCCACTGTCACCGCCTTTAGGAATATGTCTGTTTAGGTTTAAAAAAGATTCCAGCGTAGTTGCTGACATTCCGAGGATTGGTTGCCAGATTCAAATTTGGCTAGCTATGGTTTACGAGGCCACCAATCGTCACGCTGATTGCATTGCCCTGTATCAGCAACGCCAGGGAAATACTGTTCTCATCTTCTTCCGATAGAGCCGCCTTTGCTTTAGAAAGGATAGGATTTTGTACTGTACCATTCCCCGCGAAAACTTGGTCACGCTTTTGAATTTTTTGGGTTTACTTTAGAGTTTCCTTTTCAGTGGTACATATGGGTTTTGTGTGACTGAGTAGAGAGAAAAATTGTGGGTGTAGGTTTTGATTGAGGTTAGAACTTAGAGGGAAAAAGTTATGGTATTTTTTTGTTGTTTTTTCAGTTTTTTTTCTTTTCCCTAGACAGAAACAACACAACAATGACAAGGAAGACGAAGGAAGAAGTATGAAGATAAGAGGCAAGGTGAAAAGAAGCAAATGAAGGGTCTTTATCTCAGTCGTCAATCTCGAAATTTTCGAAATTTTTTTATGACAGAGAAAACAAAAATTACACTGAAAAAAATTCCTACGGATAGTGAGTGAAAAAATTGAAATGTCAGGTGGTTTTGTTATTTTTTTCAGATTTATTGTAAAAATCAATTGATAAAGTTACTGAGGTAACATGTGTAGTAGAATCTTTTAGAAGTGTCTTTTCAAATTATATTTGATTTATTTTGTTTTAGGTGTTGGTGCAATTGTTATTTGGTTTACTTTGTTTAGATTTGGTGAAATTGTTATATCATATAACATATTCGAATAGATTTTTGCATCTTTTAAATATATTACAAAAAATTGATTGAATTATAAAGCAATTTTAGCATAAGAGAGTCTCCAACAAAAAAAATAAATAAATAATTAAATGTTAATATAGAGGATAAAAATGGTAAATAATAAAAGAGAAATATCAACATGCAAAGCATTCTCTGTATATTTTTTTGACTCCTTCCCCATAACAGTAATGATAAAAAACTAATACTTTTTTAAAGAAACAAATAAATTAAGAGGTAGATCGACAGACCAATCCTGGTTAATCGTTTAATATTTTTTTTCCTTTTTGTTTGTCAGAATAAACTGATTTTTACGGAATTTGTATTTTATATAAATGTTTATTAAAAAAAGATGTCGTCTTTGTCATTGGAATTTAGATACCATCAATTTCTTTCTCTCTCCTCTGTAATATTTTGGTGATAATGATTATGCATGACCATGTACATAACGGTGGGTTGACACTGTTATGATGTTCCATTCGTGTATATATATATATATATATATTTATATGTATGTACTAATGTATGTGTTGATGATGATGTACGTATCATATGTACATACTGCATGTATGTCTTTACGCGTGAGTAGCATAAACACTTTATTTTCTTATTTATTTATTTTTTATAACATATCATATTTATTTTCTTATAATGTCTTTGCGCGGATAATTTTTTTAACTATAAATTTGAAAAATATATATAAATTCAAAATAAATTATGATATTATATTCTATTTGTTTATTTATATATTTTATTTTATGGATTATTTTCTATGTAGATATTTAATATGTGAAAAATTATTTATTTATTTTAGTTACATAAAAGATGGAAATTAATTAAGAGATAGATCGAATCTAAATTGTATAGAGAATATACATTAATTAGAGAGGGTAAATGAGATTATGAACCATTAACTTTTTTCTTTCCATTTATTTTTCAATAATATATCTAATTTTTTAATACTTATAATTATAGTTTTTTTAAAATTTAAACTTATTAAAATATGTTAAATTTTAAATTTCTTTCAAGATAATTAAATTTTAAAAATATATATAACAAAAACGAATATTTTTTAATAATTATTTTATCATAGTTTAATATTTGTATTTCACTATTGTGTGGATAAATTTTTATTTTGTAACGATGGAGTTGAAAAAATATATGTAAATTAAAAGTAAATTATGATATTATCTTTGTTTATTTATATATTTTAATTTTCCATGGATCATTTTTTGTAGCATTTTAATATATACGAAATTATTTATTTATTTTAATTGTAGAGAAAATAGATAATAATTAAGAGATAGATTGAATCTAAATTATATGAAAAATATATTAATTAGATTTTTTAGTTATTTTAAAGATGTTTAGAGAGAACTCTTTTTTTAGGGAGTCAAATCAGTTTAGTAAATGCTAAGGAAGGACAAGTAAAGAGGAAAAAAAGAGATATTAACATTGATTTAGGTTTGGTTTGATATCATTGGGTTGGTTAGATTTAATTGATATGGATACAAATCTTGGTTTCAATTTATCGAATTCTAAAGACAATAAAAAAACTCAAATAAAAGTATATTTAAAGAATCCCAAATTATGTCTATACCTCATTAATTATTTTTTAATCATGTAATAAATTAAATAGTCCTAAAAATTATCCAGGTATGAAAAAAACAAACATGCACAAAACTAATATCCAAAATATGAAATAAATTTTCGATAAATTATGTTTTAAAATTTCACAGATATTATGGACAAATCGCTGTGTTATTGTACATTATATCTTATAAATATATTGTTTAAACTTTTATATTGAAAATTAGAATTCATGTATTGGCTAATACACAAATTTCATAACAATGTTTGAATTAATGAATTATATACAACACTTAATAAAACACGGTTTAATTATCACAAATCCGCACAACGCGCGAGTATCATCTAGATTTTGATAAAAGATATTAAAAAAATAACACTTATATTAATCAATATATGGTTTTTTCATGTCGTTGCGTAATTATCGTTTGTAAATGTATCAATCATGTTTGTTAACACTTGGACCTTCATGCTCTACAAATATCTACACCAATCAAAATCTAAAGGCAATCAAGAAATTCAAACATAAGTTAGTTTTAAAGATCCTCAAATCATGTTCATACCTCAATAATTATTTTTAAATCATGTTATAAATTCAATTTAGTCTTAAAAAATTATGCAGAATAGAAAAACAATCATGCAAAAAACTCAAGTGCAATCACTATCTCCAATAGATTACGTTTTAAATTTTCAATGATATTATAAATAAATGCCATTGTAAATTTACATTACATCTTATAAATATATTGTTTAAACTTTTACATTGAAAATTAGAGTTGTGCATTTGTATTGAACAATACATATACCAAAGGTCATAACAATACATATATCAAATTAATTTGAATTGATGAATTATGTATAACGTTTAAAAACATACAATGTAATTATCACAAAATGCGCAATGCGCGGGTATCATCTAGTAATAATAATAATAATAATTTTTTAACATTCATGTAGACTTTCACTTGTGTAATTTCAGCCACAATCGAATGTGTTCTAAGTGATGATTTTTGGTATTACATTGGTTGCAAAAGATGCAACACTAAAGTTGAGCCTGTCTACAATGAAGAGACTGAAAAACAAGATGACTCTAAATTTTATTGTCGAAAATGCAAGACATTTGTTACTTCAGTTGTGATGAGGTACTATACTTTTTAATTATAATATAAATGAATAAAAATATAAATCTCTAATAATATGACTCTATTGCAAATACAAAGTTCAAATCAAAGTTGTTGATCACACAAGTTCTACTTTTTTGGTGTTATTTGATGATGAAATGATTCATTTATTATAAAAACACCTTATGAATTACACAAACAATTGCTTAAGGTATGTTATTAGTCATAACTAAATTGTGTGCAATATTATCTTATTTTTTACTAATATAACATTTATTTTGACATCATAAAAACCAATGCAATTTTCCTCATGAATTGTCTAGCCGTAAATTTTTATTCAAAGTTTATATAACACCATTCAATTCAAATCATCGTCAACCTTTGTACAAAGTTGATAGAATCATTGGTGATGAAGCATTTATCCGTTTATTCTCCACCATTCGTTCTCTTGTAATTTTTTTTTCCATTTAAATTCTTAATTTCACTTGGTATTAATAATAATTAATTTGTAATTAAATTTTTTTAAACCAACACGTTATTTTCATTTTGTTTAATATTTAATTAAAAAATTATTAAATCTCATTTTTTCATTTAATATGCTAAAATTTTAAATAGTATCATTTTTTAAATTTAATTATTTATATATATGTGAAAAAATATAGGATCATTCTTTTGAAAAAGAAATACCAAATATTCCCGACATGGATACAGAGATCACCAATTATGAGGTTAATCTTTTTATTAGTTATATTTTATTTATTTTTCATTTAAAATATGTATAATAACATACTTAACTATACTTTATGATGATAGGATGATAAAAAATTTTCAACAGATAATTCCAATATCTCGTTGGAACCAACAAATTCTCCAAATAGTCCATCCATTAAAATAGAAGCATCGAGTGAAAAAGATATCAAAGCTGCAACAACGTCATCACTTACAAAAGCTAAAAGATCAAAGGTTGAGAAAGCTAATCACGACGAACTTCAACATTCTACCACAAAGAAAAGAACTTCCACTTCAAAATTTGTTAAAAAATACTAATATTTAGATTTATGTCATGTAATGTGTTGTTGACTATTTTAATATGTAATTTAATGTTTAATATAATTTTTACATTTGGTAGTTTCTTTTTTATAGTATTGTTGTTTTTAATGGGTAGTTTGTTTTTGTGTGTTGTATATATTTCAATCTTATATTGAAATTTTATGTTGTACGCTCTTATATTTTTTCTTTATTTTAATTCGTTATTGTAGTAATAATATAAAAAGTAAATATTTAAATGCACGTGATCTTACTAATTAAGTTGAACATTTAACATTTTTAATATATAATAATTTAATTTTTTTATCGTGCATGTTATATTTATTAACTAATACTAAATTTTAAATAAAATATTTTTATTTTAAAAATATAGAATCAAATTCAATATCTAATAATAATTAAAATATTAATTAAAAAATTTTATATCAGAATTATATAACACACTTAACCGATTTAAGTGGATAGTGTAACACCCCCATCCCGAAACAACCTCGGGACTAGGAGTGTCCACCATCACCTCCAAGAGGTGGCTACACGTGTCATCGCTCAAACGTATTTATAAAATAAATATAAATGATTTATTCCGAAATAAGAGTGGTCCGAACCAAATAGCAAAACAAATATGTAAATATCATAGTCACGATAAATAAAATAAATACGAAATGCAAAATAAAACTCATCGAGACCTCGTGCACGCCTCTCCCATCAGTCCGCTGTGAACCTTCATGTTGCTGCTCAACATCATTACTTTTTCTCCTCGCCATATCCTGTCCATCCACGACAGCCCACAAATAAGGTGAGTACGAAATACGCACTCAGTGAGATCAATACGTGTACGTACTCTGTGTCACGTATTCTCCCGCTCGAACTGAATATCATAAAATAATGATATATCCAAAGGCTAAACTAAAGATATACAGATAACTCCACCCAACCCGACTGAGTATCCGAAGTCTAAGAATAGTACCACACTAGATCATAACACACAGAGTCCACATGACTCTGGCTCGGGTAGACGCTCGCAAAGTCCAAAGGACCCCAGCACACTGAAAATCTCGCAAGGTCACAACATACCCAGCTATCAGTACAATATACTGAAAATCTCGCAAGGTCACAACGTACCCCAGCTATCAGTACACTACACTGAAAATCTCGGAAGGTCATAACGTACCCCAGCTATCAGTACCATACAACGCTCCGTCGCTTGAAAGGTTACCACAACCCCAACACGGTACGACGCTGGCAGATCCACTGATCTGACTAACTCGGCGCTCCGTCGCTCGCAAGGTTACCACAACCCCAACACGGTATGACGCCAGCCCAGATCCAAGTGTCGCAATACTAACGTCATCGACCCGATACTCCTCACGTGACAACTCTCACCAACGCGCTCGCACACGCCTTCTTCCGAAGGTTCGAGTGTGAAACCACCTGATCGAGCACACTAACAAGTTATTCGCTCGGTTTAAATACCAAACCCAAATATCGACGTTCTCCGACCCCAACACTTGGTCGCACATCAGTTCTCTAGATCATCTCTAGTCACTTATACAGCTCATATACTTATCATAAATTCTCATACGACTTATACAACTCATATACTTATCATCAATTCTCATACGACAAATTTAGGATTTTCATCCAATTCCACTTGTAACGTCTCATTTTTCCCATTATGATCCTATAATTTCTATTGTGATCATGCCTCATTTTAAAAATATAATCTCTTCCATAAATCGATCACTAATCCAAAATTAGGGTGGAGGAAATCATCACCTTAGCTTCTCCAATGATTTGACGATTCTAATAATATTGCTAGCAACAATTCCGATCTATTTTTCCCTATTATAGATTCATTCAATTCCATAAATTTCCATGATATAAATATCGAATTAAGTGAATAATCACAACGAATTACTTAGAGATTTACCACAATCGCGATTAGAATCCACCCACGAAGAACGTGACGAAAATCTTCTTCGATTTGTTCTTTCTCCTTCCTTTATCTTCTCTTCTCTTCTTCTTTTTCTTCCCCCACGGCCGTACTGTTTGCCCTCTCTTCCTCTATTTTTTTGTTTTGTTAACCCTAATTTGATTATTAATAATATATATATAATACGTATGGAAGTCGGTATCACCGACTTCCTTAATTTACAGGCTTCACAGATAGAAATATAATTTTTCACTATAAACGTATTATATAATTATATTTCTTTTAAAATAATTATTATTTCATATAAAATAATTATTATTAATATTTAACATAAATTTAAAATAGTGATAGTTATATAAACAACTAAATTGACGATAGCAACCTATTTTAAGAATTATTGATAAGAATTTTCAAAATTATTAGTTTTAAAATTTAAAATTTTGGTTTATATATTATATAATCCATTGTATAAGTTTTATTTTTAAAAAAGTTATTTAATTTTAATTAACAAAAGTTAATATTAATAAGAATAACATTACGTCTTTTAGATTAAATTGAACTATCTTTAAATTACATATTTATAAAAAAATGTTAATTATTTATATATTAAATTAATTATTATAAATATAATAATACTTTAATCTCATTTATTCAAATAATTTGTTTTATTACAATTTTTGAATTCTAATTTTATTTAATTTGATTAAAGTTAGAAATTAAAAAGAAAATCAAATTTTGAAAGAAAATATTCTATGTATAATTATCTTAATTTTTAGTTAATTTGGAATTAATATGGTAATTTACTATTGTTAAACTTTAAGAAACAATATATATATATATAAATTATTTCATATATATTATTGTGATATTAAAAAGTATAATAATTTAATTTATTTATTTTTATTATGTTATATGTTATATCTATTAATTAATACAAAATCTTAAATAAAATTATTTTTATTGTAAAAATATGGAATCAAAAAATTATGTAAAAAATCATTCAAATTGACTATTGTAAATTTTAGTTTAAACAGATGAAAATTTAAATATTTATATAATAAAAATTTATTTTTAATCAAATAAAATTTTTAATTATTATAATTTGAAAATATCATCTATATTAAATTATAACTTCCCACTATTATTATTATTAGGGAAAGTTTAAAAAACGAAAACCTTCATATTTTTTTTGTTATACATTTTATCAAAAATTGGCAGATGGAGATTGAGATTGAACAGTTGGTGGTCCGACGAGGCCCATTAAAGTCAGTTTCAAGCTTTCGGCAACCGCTTATCCCAAGGTAGGTGGGAAATAAATGGAGGATGAAACTTAATTATTATAGTTAAATAGTAACTTTCCACATTTATTATGAGAGTGAAAATTTTTTAAAAAATAACTTTCATGTTTATAGCTAGAATTTTTTAAATTTTTATTTGATTTTTTTTAAAAATATTTATCAACTATTAATCTTTATCAATATTGTAAAATTGATATTATTCGAACATTATTACGATATTTAAGTATTGAATTAAAAAAAATTTTAAATGTTTTAATTATTTTCACATGTTCATCTTAAGTATTATGCGTATTTGTATTCTATTACGTTACTATATGTGTTATTAATATAAATTCTTTTGATATCACTAATGTTCAATATGAATAGGATTACCACATTAAGATAATAACTAAAAATATGTATATTTTAAGTATAGGTTGTGCAGTTCTATATTTATCACATGTTTGATATTAAGTAACAATTACATCAATAATAGTCTATAAATAATTTTATATTGAAATATTTTCAATTAATTTATTTAATCCATTTCAATTATATTTTATCACTTCTAATTTAAATTTCAAAATAATCACACTCATGCGCAATAGTAACTAATTGTCCTAATGTATCAGGTAATAATAATTCCATCGAATGCATGCGAAATGAAACAAGTCAAGCTTCTGAAATTCGTCATTACATAGGTAAATAATTTAATATTTTTATGAGATTTAATGTATTATTAATTTTAAACTTAATAAAAAATTTAATTAATATTTCTTTATAGATTATTGCGATGTGGGTGATTTTTTTTGTGCAATCATTGTCACGCGATGTTGTGGTATGATGAGAGGACTCAAAAAGATCGTAAATCAATTATTCCAACATTTTCCTTATGTTGCATGCAAGAAAAAGTTCAATTACCTCCATTGGAAGATCCTCTTCATCTTTTGAAAGATTTATTATTGAAAGGAGATGCAAATAGTAAAAATTTTAGACAAAATATACGAGCATATAATATAATGTTTGCTTTTACATCAATGGGAGGTAAAGTTGTCTCATCGGTTAATAGTGAAAGAGGTCCATACGTTTTTTCACGATTCATGGTCAAAATTATCATCGCATTGGTAGTTTGCTCCCAACATCCGGAATGCTTCCTAAATTTACTCAACTATATATCCATGATACTAGCAATGAAACAACTAATAGGTTGGCAACATTAAGGTAAAAATTATTATTATTATTATTATTATTACAATATTTTTTTATCATTTATTCATTACTATCAATGAGGTTATTGAAAAAGCATAATGCCAGTCAACAAAATTTCTAGCATGGATGGAATGTAACAAAATATACCCTCAGGCTAGATCCTTAACTTATATTGAGTTTCCAACCAAATTTGTTTGGAAGAAAGATCAAAAGTTATGGAGTTTAACAAAATATACCATCATGTTTCCCTTTCACTTGGTGAAGCATATTTTTTACGTATTTTGTTAAATAAAGTTAAAGGTCCTACATGATATGAAGATTTACGAAAAATAAATGGGATCCAATATCCAATATTTAGATATATATATTATGAATTTGGACTTTTAGATGATGATAAAGAGTACATTGATGTTATAATTGAAGTAAGTAATTGGGGAACACCTTTCTATCTGCATGAACTATTTGTTAGTCTATTAATTTCTGAAAGTATTTTTCGGCCTGAAAATATTTGGAACGAAACATGGAAACTCTTATCTGATGACATCCAATACCAACAAAGGAGAATTTTGAAAATTTACGGTATAAAACATTTTTGTAATTATTTATTTTATTTAAGATGAATATAATATATTAGTTACTAACTTCATGACCATTTCCCTTTATAAGTTTGTAGATCTACAAATGTCGGATGTTCAAATTAGTAATTATGCTTTGATAGAGATTGAGAAATTGATGAGAAATAATGGTTACAGTCTTCGCAGATATCCTTCAATGCCTTATCCAACAAATTTTGAGATAAATTCAAACAATAAAAGATTGATACACGATGAATTATCATATGATATTATTGATTTAAGAAATCATTATGACAATCTTATTGCTAAACTTAAAAATGAACAAAGGATAACTCATCAACAAATTATGAATTCTGTAAATAATAACAAAGGGGAAATGTATTTTGTTTATGTATTTGGTGGGACATAAAAGACATTTATATGGAAAACTTTATCTGCAACTATACGATTAAGACATGAAATTGTCATAAATGTTGCTTCAAGTGGTATTGCTACTTTACTTTTGCCCGGAGGAAGAACGACACACTTGCGATTTGCAATTCCAATTAATATAACAGAGAACACAACGTGCACAATAAAACCAGGTACTGATTTAGCTAAACTAATAATGATGACAAAACTAATAATTTGGGATGAAGCACCTATGACAAATCACTATTGTTTTGAAGCATTGGATCGAAGTCTACGTGATATTTCTAGGTTCAATAATTCAATGAATTGTGATAAACCTTTTGGTGGAAAAGTTGTTGTTCTTGGTGGAGATTTTCGGCAAATTTTGCCTGTTATATGTAGTGGAGGAAGACAAGAAATAGTACATTCAACCATAAACTCCTCTTATCTTTGGAATACATGCACCATATACCAACTAACAAAAAACATGCGGTTATTTCAAGATGGAAATGTGGAAGAAGCATACATTGTGCATGAATTTTCTGAATGGATTCTTAAAGTTGGAGATGGAACACTTGGTGATCATAATGATGGAGAATGCATTATATATATTCCACCAGATTTATTATTGATGGATTCTAATCATCCGCTTGATTCAATTGTTGCTAGCACGTATCCTATTCTATTAGATAACATGTCAAATCATAATTACTTTCATGAAAGAGCTATTTTATGTCCTACAAATGATTTTGTAGATGTGGTTAATGAACGTATACTAAAAATTATTCCTGGAGAGATCAAAGAAGATTTAAGTTCAGATTCTATATGTTTGACAGATAGAGAATTTTCAAATGATCAAGGGATTTATACTCCGGATTTTCTTAATTCGTTAAAATGTTCAGGACTCCCTAATCATAATCTTAGATTGTGTAGTGGTGCAACAGTTATGTTATTACGTAACATTGATCAATGCTCTGGTTTATGCAACGGGATAAGGTTACAAATTACTCAATAGGGTTCTCGTGTTGTAGAAGCAAAAATTATATCTGGAACTAATATTGGACATAAGGTTTTTATACCAAGAATGGTTCTAATACCTTCAAATACCAAATTGCCTTTCAATTTTCAAAGAAGACAATTCCCTCTAACAGCGTGGTTTGCCATGACGATAAACAAAAGTCAAGGTCAATCTTTGTCGAATGTTGGTTTATATTTACCAAATCCAGTTTTTGCACATGGCCAACTATACGTTGCTTTATCAAGAGCGAAAAATAGTTCTAGGCTCAAAATCCTTATTACTGATGCCAATGGATAACGACAATAAAAAAACTATTAATGTTGTTTATAAAGAAAATTTTCGAAACATATAAAATTTCTTATATATATATATATCAGGTATTATCACATTTATATGTGTTTTAATTTAATTTTTGTAGATCATAAATTATATTACTTGGTGTTATTACTATTACTATTATTAACGACAAATAGATATTTTTTTTTCAATTTTTCAGGTACACAAACTTATTGTAAATTCTCAATGTTGTTATTTATATTATTCATTAATTTTATTCATTTCTATTTATTAAATTATTTATTATAGTTTGTTTTATGTATATGTCTTCAATTACTAACTTTTTATTTTTATTTTAATTTCAAATTAGATTATTAATTAATATATTATCCATGAAATTGTTATGTTTTAATTATTTAAATTGAATTATTATTTTAATTTAATCTTAATCTAAAAAAAACATGATCATATATCACAATAAATAGTTCAAATTTTTGGTTCATTAAATCACTTTCACTCTTGACAA
>CM071862.1:12254053-12283878 GCA_036759665.1 Gynandropsis gynandra | reverse complement strand
GTGTTCAAAACCTAAGAAGATATCGTAAACAAAACAACGGGAAATAAGAGTTGGAACGTGTGCACCTTGTGTAACTTCCAATCCCGTGTTTATGTGTCCTCTTCAAGGATGATATGGACATTGAAGAACCTGCGAAAAAGATTCACACAATCCAAAAAGAGAAATACAATCCTGATAACACGTAATCCGTTATAGTTTTTATGTCATTCTTAGGTCTAGTTTAGAGTAGATTATTTATATTTCATTCATCTATTGAGTATATTCGAAGACTTTATCCACATTTCGTGTTTTGTGTAGGAAACGAAGACTTGAAGAGAAACACGAGTGATTATGCAATCTAACCCCGAAAACAAAGTTGTGTAACAAGGTTCGACTTGTGCAAGGCCACGGATGGAAGTGAGCACTCAAACACCGAGCGAAAGGAGCGGAAACTACACCTCAAGCCATGCCCGCTCGGGTGGCTAGGGAGTGCCCGGTCGGGCTATTTCATGCCAATCAACCCCGTAGCCTTACACGACTCGGGTGCTCAAGGGATATGCTCGGGCATAGGTGCCCGCTCGGGTGGCTTTACAATGCCCGCTCGGGCCAATTCATCCAAGAAATCACCGTGCGTTTTACCCGTTCGGGCTGAGGGTCTACACGATCGGGCATGGGTGCCCGCTCGGGCTTTAAAGGGCCAACACGGGCGGGCATAGTGGTTGCCCGATCGGGTGCATGATGTGCCCGCTCGGGTCCAGCATTCCAACAAACTTTCCTAAGATCTAGATCGGCCAAATTAAAAGAATAATGAGATCTAAAAAGGGGAGAACGAACCAGAACACATTAGAGGAGAAGGAGAGACACTAGGGCAAGAGGAAGGAGGAAGAAAAGGACGGATCTACGGATCGGGAGCGAGGAGAATCTACCGAAGGCATCGGTCTATGAATAGGGAGTTATCTCTTTCATTATCTATGTCGAAACTAGACTTCTCTTGTGTTTCCTTTTCTGTATCTATGTCTGAGTAGATTCCTTTGCCATGGGTTAGAGAGGTTTGATATGATGTAACGAAGTCGTATGCTTAATGAATGGTGATACTTAATGCTTTCATTACCTGTACGCCACTTGAATGAATGAATTTGGTATCTATCATGTTTTCAGATTTCATGGTTGTTTTTAATGCTTTCTCTACCTGTACGCCACTTGATTGAATGATCTTAGAAATCTAATAAACCAACGCCAGGGCATTAGGGTTCGGAACTTAGCCATGATTTAGGGTTTGCCGGTTTAGAATCTACGCCAGGTCAATCGGTTAAATCTAGGGATTAGGATAGCGGTCATAATGCGTCTATGCATGTAAGATACGCAATGGATACATTGGTATATGCATGCTAGATAGTGGACAAGTCTACGCCAGTCAGTTCCTGTAGGAGAGCTTGAATTCCCTGAATTCATGATAGTACCTCGACCAATTATCCTTTTAGAACTTCGTTACTTCATTAGGCAAACTCTCGATACCCATGGTTCTCAGCCATAAAGTTTATTCTCTTCGATCTAATTTAGTTCAGCTCAATCACGATTCCAATTTTAGTCTTCTCATGCGTCTAATTCAATTAGTTTAATAGCTACGAAGTCGCATCAATTCCTTGTGTTCGACCCTAGTTACTACACGATCCGTATTCTTGCGGAAGCGTTAGTCTAGGTTTTATCACTCGATATAACGCATATCAACACAGAAGGGGTACAGACTGAAGAAAGCTGCTACCTAGCTGTGGTGGAACCTACATCATATGAAGAAGCACTAAAACATCCGGAATGGAAATAAGCAATGGATGTGGAAATGGAGATGCTACACAAAAACCAGACTTGGTATCTCACGGAGAGACCCTCAAATCAGAATGTTATTGGGGTAAGTGGATATACAAGGTAAAAACAGACGAGGAAGGGAAGATTAAGAAGTATAAAGCTAGATTGGTGGCACATGGTTTTACTCAGACGTATGGTCTTGACTATGTGGAAACATTTGCGCCAATATCAAGACACAATACAATCCGGACTCTGATTGCCCTAACAGCTAAAAAAGACTGGCCACTACACCAAATGGACGTTAAATCAGCGTTTTTGAACGGAGAGATTAAGGGAGAGGTTTACGTGGAGCATCCACCAGAATACGAGATACATGGTTCTGAACACAAAGTATTAAGATTGAACAAGGCTTTGTATCAAGTAACAGTAAAAAGGGAAAACAGCCAAACATGCAGGCTATGTTTAAGAAGTCAATATTTATGTATAATGGCCAAAAATAGTATAATAGGGCTGTAATTTTGTAAGAGTTTATCTCTACTGGCAAATCTTCTTTTGCAATCAAAATATATATGCAATAGGAGGTGTGAGGTGAATCACATTCAGCAAAAATACCATTCCATCAAGAACATCAAACACCACCGTAAACACCACAAATCATTCAATCCATATCACAACCAAATACATTTCTATCCTATTTTTTCAATTCTGCATGCACAATTAAGATCAAGGAGATAATACTCATGAGAATCATCAATTAGTTTCATGAGCATAAGAACAACAATAACATCAAATTTCTAATTCAAAGGATGAGATGGAAGAAAAGAAAAGTAGAAAAGAGAAACTTTTCTCGGTCTTGAAAAGTAAGAAATTTTTTTGGAAGTATTAGACGAATATTTGTTTGAAGAATGTGGAGGGGGAGGAGGGAGAAAAATAAACAAAATTATTTTATTTTAAAATAAAATTTTGATTTTGATTTTTTGATGACGTGGTTATCGACGTGACCATGGACATGACAACCATATCAATAATCGTTAACAGATAATGAATGATATATCACAGTGTTAGATATTGGATATCAATTGGAAGCCCACAGTCAAGTTTGTGCATTTTTATAGGACTTGAATCAAGTGTAGCGATTATAATGACGAAAAAATAGGTGCATAGTTCTGTCAAAAAGAAAAAAATTGGGTGATTATAATGAGGTTTTCTCTAATTTATTTATTCTTTTCAATATCATAATATATATATATATATATTTCTTTAATGATGATAGATCACGTTGAATCTGGTGAATCTCAAAATCACGACACTTGATGTCTCAGAAAAAAATTACATGACATGGACCTTTCCTAATAAAATTCATTTTAAAGAAAAAAAGGTTATTGACATGATTGATAAAAAAATAATTCCTCAAAAGAATAAAAGGCAAAAGCCATGATCCTTTTATGCTATCATATTGTTAATGGGTTAAAAAATGAATATCGTACAAAAGAAGATTCCACAGATTTGTGGGAGTCTCTCAAAGATAGATTCGATCATAAAAAATATATGATTCTCTGGAAGACAAAAGTGATTGGTTGAATATGAGATTCCAAGATTATAAGTCGGTGGATGAATATCAGTTTGCCATATTTGAATAATCTCCAAAATAAAGCTATGTGGACAAAAAAGTAAATGACTATGATAATTGGAGAAATTATTATCAATATTCCATACTAATAATGTCATCTTACAACAACAATATTGAGCAAAATATTTTAAAATCTAGCTCGAGTTGTTACAGCTTCTTCTCATTACAAAACAACAAAATAAACTACTAATAAAAAATCACCATGCTCATCTCATTGAGTCTGCATCATTCTATGAAACGATCACGACATCATTGAATTATAACCATTGGCATGACCATGGATGTAGATATATGCATGGTCACGATCGAGGCCATGGATGTGATCTCGATCGTGGTCATGGATATGGTAATGGATGAGACCAAAGCACTTTATCAAATAATTTCTATCATGGAGATAATACAAATAAAGTTAATCGAGTGACTGAACATGAAAACTGACTAAAAATCGAAAAGATACAATATATTATCGATGCTGTATAAATGAATATTGTTCCCAAGTGATGTGGACATCGAGATTGATGAGGAGAGAAAGGGACAAGCTAAAGAACCTGATCTTGAAGTTATTGGGCCAATGACGCGTGCACGATCCAAAAGATTACATAATGCATTCACCAAACTTGTTCAAGCTGAGTTTGGCACGAGAGTACCAGATGGAGAAGATTCACAAGGAGAATTTACTTTAATCACATTGATTGGATCCAAGTACGTGGAGACTTGAAAAACAAGAATATTTAGGTGTTTTTGGCTAAGTCTTAAAGCCAAAATCCAAACTCGATTTAATCAGACTTATTTCTGTTTTTGAATTTGATTGGAGCTTATTTGCTTGGTTTGAGATTTTTTTCAGTTTATTTGGTTTAGGACTAAAGGCAAAACGCATAGTTTTGCCTTCCTAGGGTTTATTTATGTAATTTTCTTGCAACACAGACGACGAATTTGGAGATTTGAGAGAGTTTCTTTTGCAAGTTCTTGAGTTCTAGCCTTCAACTATTGATTTGAAGTCGTGGGATTCAACTTATCAATCACATAACCACCTATAATTGTGGCATGTTCAAACCTTTTCAAGGTTCCTCAACCGAGTTCTTCAGGGGTATATGGCGTCTCATTATTGAGACTAGCCTTAGGTTACAATTGATGGTTGTTTAGGGGTTTTGAAACAAAAATCCATCTTTCATCTTGTTATATCAACTGGTATTAGAGCCTTGTTAATTTGTTTTAGCATCTATCCTTGTGTTTTTAGTTTATCTTGAGTCATAGGAGTCGAATTTAGACTTTGTTGATCTTTGCTTTGCTTATGCTTTACGTTTGAGGTCCAAAACATTTTTTTAATCTCTTTTTTTTCATTTTGCTCTTTGAAATTTTTGGTTTTTTTTTTGTCTAGGCTTGTTCCATCGGAAACTAGCAGAAAAAAGGAAACAAAAAAAAGAGAAAAAAGAAAAACAAAGAAAAGAGGAAATTTGTTGTAAAAGAAAAGGAAAAACAAAGAAAAAGGAAATTTGTTAGAAGCTGGTCCAAAGGTTGAAATGGAAAGTAGAAAGGATTAGGAAATAGTTATTTAAGCTTTTCTTTATTGAATTCGGAGTTGGTTTTGTAGGGGTGTAAAATGAGATGGCTCGGCTCAGCTCGCCATGAGCTCGCCAAAAAATGAGCTGGCTCAGCTCGGCTCGTTTTCAAAATGAGCTAGAAAATCCTAGCTCAGCTCAACTCGCATTTAGCTCGTCTAAAAACGAGCTGGCTCATGAGCTACACTATTTAAGTTTAAAGAATTGTATTATATTAATATTATATATTATTCTTCGATAAATCAAATAAAATATATAAAATATAAAAACAATAATTTGAATACAAGGTTATTAAATATAAAAAATACTAATTAGAAAATAAATCTATCTAAAATTAAATAAAAATATCGAATATATAAACATATTTTTATAATAGTTATTAAAAGATTTTATTTCTTTATTTGTTAATAAAATTAAATTAATTTGGTATAAATAGAAAATTAATATTATTACTATTATATATAAACAATATATTATTTTTTCTTTAAATAATATCTAATAAATGTAAAGAATATGTATAATATGTAAAAATAGGAAAGTATGTGCTTTTGTACTTGGCTCGTGAGCTAGCTCGTCAGCTTACGAGCCAGCTCGTCTAAGCTATAATTCGTTTTCGAACAAGCTAGAAAATATCCAGCTCGGCTCGCTCAAATATGATCTGAGCTAGAGCTGGCTCGCGAGCCAGTAGCTCATTTTACACCCCTATGGTTTTGGTTATTTTCTTGGTAGGCACGAAAATGCAACCAATTTGTTACTTTTGTTCCTTTTTCTAAACAAAAATAGGAATAGAACTTGTGATTTTATGGTTAGGATAGATCTGAGGAAAAGTCGGCAATATAATTGTGATTTGAAACAATTTTTTTGGATTTAAATTTTGTGGTTGTTAGTTGACTGGATTCTGATCTTAGTTCAAATTCTGGAGTTGTTTGCTAGGGCAAACTCGACATGACAAGGAAAGAGGGGAGATAGAGTGCAAAATCGAGTGTAACATCATTCTTGAGAGCCTGTGAGGTTTCTACGCACTCATTTCCTTTGTCTACTTCTATTTTCACTACAAAAAAACTGGCGCTTTCCAACGGACATATCCGTTGGAAAGCGCCAAAAATCCGTTGGAAACAGCCGTTTCCAACGGACGCCAACGGATTCCCGTCCGTTGCGAAAAGTTCGTTGCAAATGACGATCTGTTGCAATTCGCGACGGTGTGTCAACGGATATTATCCGTTACAAAATTGCAACGGCATGGCAACG
This sequence comes from Gynandropsis gynandra, assembly GCA_036759665.1. Lineage (NCBI taxonomy): Eukaryota > Viridiplantae > Streptophyta > Magnoliopsida > Brassicales > Cleomaceae > Gynandropsis > Gynandropsis gynandra. The sequence goes on along the minus strand of CM071862.1, from coordinate 12,277,659 downwards.
GATTCCGCCGTTGGAAATATAGTAACGGAAGCCCGTTGGAAATTGTTGTAACAAATCACCGTTGCACGCTTGCAACGGACGACCGTTGCAAACTAGCAGGAAAGATTTGGCGGGAAATGTATTCCAACGGAAGCCCGTTAGCATGGCCAACGGATGCCTGTTGCAAAATGGCGGGAAAAGATTTGGTGGGAAACACGTTGCAACGGATGACCGTTAGCATTGCCAACGGATGCCAGTTGGAAAAATTGAAAAAAAAAATAAAATAAAAATATTTTTAAAACTAAAAGGTTTTTAATAAAAATATTAAAATTATATTACAAAACACAAAAATTAAAACTATTTCCTATTACATATCGTTCAGGTCGGTTGCGTCGATATCATCTCCGCCATCACCACCACCTCTAGACGGAGTTGCATCCGAATCGAGCCCCGGTTCTTGCTGCGGTGTTGATCCCCTCACCTGGCCCGCCAACAACTCAATGACGCTCTCCAATTGTTGTATTTGAGATTTTTGTTGCACCACTTGGGCTCGAGTTTCTCGAAGTTTTGATTCGAGATCTTCGATCCCCCGTTGTTGCGAAAAACTCTCTTGCACCGCTGGAGGTACCGTCGTGACGTCCTCGATTATATCCTTTTGAAGCGCTCCGAGACCGTATAGACGTCCCTTATACGGTCTCACCGACTACAAGAAAAATAAGAGTAATGTTAGATTTTAACAAATTATTTGATTAATAATTTACAATTAAAATAATAATCTTTTACCTCTAAATAAATTTGGTCCTTTTGTGAAGGACTGAGGTCGTCGGGGCTTGAACCGCAAGCCTGAGATTGCTGTGTGATCTTCTCCGTCATAGCTCTCACGGTTCGGGCCGCTCGAGGATCGATGAGTTCCGGTTCGGCGCCTCTTCCCCGACAACCAACTTCTTTTTTGCGTGGGTTTCTAATACCACTTCAAGAAGAGTCAGTTCTCCTCCCATCCGTTGCATCTACAATATAAAAGAAATTTTGTTAGATAAATATTTAAGTAATTAAAAAATCTAAATAATTAAAACTTTACCAATTCTTTTTTTCTCTTCGTGAAGGATTTTGATCCCGAAGTATGGCGATGCGGACCATCTCTAGGAACCTTCTCACCGTAGCGATTTTGTTTGGCCTTCTCGCTCTTGGCCTTGAATGCCGCGAACTCCCAGTGCTCAATCATTTTGTTGAACACCGCTTCGGTTGCCCATCGCGGTTTGCTGCTGTTGGCCTAATAGTTGCGCTTTGCACCGTTTATCATTAGGCGCAATCGAACCTGCATGTCGCGCATCCATGCTGTGTAGATGCGCAACGTATGGGTTCGACGCCATCTGTATGAACACTGCAAACAAAGTTAAAAAATTATTAGTTTCAAATATATTAATAAATATAAAATTAAATATAACTAACACACTTACAATAAAAGTGCGCCACCATCGCTGGCGCACAACTTCTGGCGTCACTTGCCAGGAGTAGTAGAGATCGTCTTGTAACGACCCTTGGATGATGGTATTGTTGGTGTGTTTTATCACATCATCCTCATCAAACCTGCATATCAAAAATAAAAAGTCAGATAAAAGTTACGAAATTTAAATAAAATTAAATACAATTATATACAATTTACCACAACGTTCCAGGAGAACGTTCGGGATCGATGATCGGAAGGGTTGGACAACCATCGAAATCATCGATCAATGCATCGATGTCTACCATATCGTCCTCATCGACAAATATCGGTGGTGCCGATACTGGAGACGGAGGACGATATGGTGGTGGTGGCGGCGGGGGAGGCGCTCCCACGGAATCGGCCAACATGCCCCCCCATCATATAAATCGTCTAGGCCTCATTTTTTCTAAGTTTTTGTAATGTTTTGAATTCTGGATTTGTGTTTTGGTGTTGAAATAAGAACAATTCAGTCACAATATATATATCGGTTTTTCCAACGGCCATCCGTCGCAATTTCCAACGGACGGCCGTTTGAAAATACGTCATCGCAACGGAAGGATTAAATTGACGCGACGTTTCGCATTCCCAATGGTCGTCCGTTGGAAGTTGCGACGGATAGCCGTTGGGAATGCGTGTTCCCGAGGCGACGGACGGCTAAAAGGCGGCTCGTTTGCCCTTCCAATGGTCATCCGTTGGAAATTGCAACGGATGGCCGTTGGAAACCTGAAAAACGGTTGGGGAAAGCTGTAATTTCTGCAACCATCATTACACTTTCCAACAGACATCCGTTGGCATTCTAACGGATGTCCGTTGGAAGCGAACACGTGGCGTCAAGCGTCAACACGTGGCGTCAATTTAACCTTATAACGTTCCAACGGTCATCCGTTGCTCGTGCCAACGGATGTCCGTTGAGATTATTGAAAATTCAGAAATTTTTTCTAAGTGTCGGGTGCGAATTCGTGGTTCAACAATCGTTAATATTTTCAACGGGCAACCGTCAACATTGGTGTTAGATTATTTTAATTTGTTATACATCAAACATCGTTTATATAACATGTTTGATTGTATTAACATTTCGATTATTCGATTACACATCATACATCAAACGTGAAACATCGTTCATTGACGTTATACGTCATATACATTACACATCATCTACATGTATTACACATAGTAAACATTATTGTATTTACATTTCTTCTTCAGTAGATTCATCGATGGGCGAGTCGTCCTTCGCTTGTTCATTGAATTCATCGCCGTTTTCATCTTCAGCATCTTTTGGTTCAGCGTCTTCATAATTGCATATGAGTTCTCCGTCTATGTCATTCCTCGCAAGAATCTCCTTGTGATCTGTATCAATTAAACGAATCGCCTGCGGATGATCGGGTTGCAACAGATCTTCTTTATCATCAGAGCTTATGATCCCTCGTGGCTTGATCTTTACTACGGCCCACCACTCCTCTCTTCGACGTTTCAATGTTGTTGGATATTGCACGTAACATACTTGATCTGCTTGATCTATTGTGATGAATGGATCATATTTACCATATTGTCGTGCCGGGTTGACGTCAATTCCTCCCCAACGGTTTTTTCGTATTCCACGTCCTACGGTTGGGTCAAACCACTGACATTTAAAAAGCATAACCTTCAACCCAACGAGACCGGAATGTTCCAGTTGTATGATTTGGTGCAAAATACCGCAGAAGTTATCACTCTCTATATCACTATTAACACAAACTCCATAGTTGTATGTGCTTCTATGTTTTCCGTAATCGTACGTGTGGAACGTGTAGCCGCGAGTAAACAAGATTGGCCAACACATGACATTTCGTGTGGGACCATTAGCCAAATATTTTATCCACGTAGGAAGTCTTTCATCAGAACATTTCACCTCTATGTATAAAAAAACAAATTAATACTCTTATATGCAATTAATTTACATAAATATGTATACGAGTACTTACGTAGTTAACTCTTGACAATTTAGTAGTATATATGTGTGGACGTGATTATACTCCTCTGGTGTTAACCAATATTCATTGGATTTACCTCCTGTACATCCAATCGGTGTAAAGAGCTCAGGAATTGTGTCAAACTGCGGATTATATTGATACATATAATTTGTGTGATCATCCGCTGCACGTCGCTCTTTCGTCTGAATATGCGACTCGAAATAAAATGTGCTGAAATATGTGATTTCTTCCAGCAAGTATTGTTTGACAATAGATCCTTCGACCGTTGCTTTGTTTTTTGCTTTTTCTTTAAATGAAAGAAAAACCTTTCGAAAGGATACATCCATTTGAATTGAACTGGCCGACCGAGTATTACCTCATCTGGTAAATGTATTGGCAAATGCTCCATGACATCGAAGAATGAAGGCGGAAAAACTTTTTCCAATGCACATAATACTTCAGAGATATTGTTTTTCATTACTTCTAAGTCATCACCTTTTAAATTCCTCGAACATATATCTCTGGAAAATATGCTGATTCCGCATAACACATCGTGAACATTACGTGGTAAGAGCTCAGCAAATGCGATTGGAATGAGCCGTTGCATGAAAACGTGACAATCGTGACTTTTCAATCCGATCAGTCTCGAACCGACAATATCCACACACCGAGCAATGATCGATGCATATCCATCGGGAAATTTAACGTCTTCTTTTAACCACTTTAATAATGTTGTTTTGGCCGGACCAGACAATTTGAATACCGGGATAGGTGACCTTCTATCCCGTAATTCTAACTCAGGTCGTCGGCATATTGACTTCAAATCTTTTCTTGATTGTATATTATCTTTCGTTTTACCCGTCACATTCAAAACAGTATTTATGATGTTATCGAAAAAGTTCTTCTCGATATGCATAACATCTAAATTATGACGTAATATCAATGATTTCCAGTATGGTAGTTCCCAAAAGATACTACGTTTATACCAGTTATGCCATTCACCTTGACCTTTTGGTTTACGATGCCCACGATCTCCACCGCATTCTACTGATTCTTGTAAATCCTCCATTGTGTTCAATCTTTCGTAAAGGATTTATATTCCGGTTTGCATGCACGGTGCCTCTTCTTTTTGTACCACGTTCTTTCGAAAATGTTTTTTATCTTCCATCCTGGTAACATTCCATACGCAGGAAAATCGCTAATTGTCCACAACAAGACCGCTTTCAATCTGAAATTTTGCTTAGTACTGACGTCATAAGTAAGGATTCCTTCGTTCCAAAACTGTCGTAATTCATGAATTAAGGGCTGTAAAAATACATCGAAACTTTTCTTCGGATGTTCTGGTCCTGGAATAAGCAACGTCAGAAACATTACCTCTCTTTTCAAACACATCTCGGGAGGTAAATTATAAGGAGACAAAATCACCGGCCAGAGGGAATATTGACTTCCCGATTATCCATAGGGACTAAAACCATCCGTGCACACGCAAAGATAAACATTTCTCATTTCACGCGCAAACTCGGGAAATATTTCATTGAAATCTTTCCAAGCCTGACCATCCGATGGATGTTGCATTACTCCTTCGGTTGTGGAGTGTTCTGCGTGCCATCTCATTGGTGCAGCGGTTTTTTTTATTCATATAACCTTCTCAACCTGTTTGCTACAAGCATATAAAACATTTTCTTCTATGGTACATATTTCTGTGAAGATGGTTTTTTAGGCCGAAATCTGCTTGCACCGCAAAACTTGCATTCCAACAAGTCTTTATCATTTCCCCAGAACAACATGCAACTGTTTCTACAAAAATCAATTTTCTCATGTGGCATTCCTAAGTCTTTTAACACATTCTTTGTTTCGTAGTATGTCTCGGGAGCTTGGTTATTTTCCGGTAAATATTCCCGCATTGTTTTACAAAATGAATCCATGCAATTTTCAGCCACATTGTAGTCTGTTTTAATACTCATCAATCTTGAAGATAAAGATAAACGAGACTGACCTTCACGACAACCTTCATATATAGGTTGTTTCGCCGAATCCAATAGGTTGAAGAATCGACGTGCATCGATGTTCGGCATCTCTTCATGCGTTTGTTCATTAACAACTCCAGGAAAAGCATCTGACACCATTTCCACATATGGATTGGTCGTTGATTCTTCATAAATAACTTCTTCATTTCGTTGTACTTGTGCATCTTGCACACTATCTCTAACAATCTTCGCCGTGAAAAAACCAAATTTCGTAATTTTCAAATTTAAACCGGTGCCCTCGAAATTCAAAAAATCAACGATTATCCGTTGCGATTTCTAACGGGCATCCGTTATAAATTGCAACGGACGACCGTTGCCATGTTTTCTAACGGACGTTCCAACGGAAACTGCCAACGGATGGGTTCCGTTGCCATCCGTTAAAATTTGCGACGGACGACCAACGGACTTTGTAACGGATTTGTAACGGATTTCTGCCCGTTGCAATATCCCGTCATCCGTTGCAATCCGTTGGTTCAGCTTTCCAACGGACGGATCCGTTGCCCCCTCCATTGGAAATCCCGTGTTTTTTTGTAGTGTTTCAATCATCATTTGCTTGTTTTTGTAGGGAATAATATCATGGGAAACACTCAACAATCTAATGACACCAAACTTAGCGAGGAGCAATAGATTGCTGAAAGTTTAGCTCGTAATCATTATGTTGTGGTAGCCTTGAATCAGCAGGTCGAGCAACGTCTCTAGTAGCAGTAGATTCAGATGATGGAATTGTTTGAGAAGATGAATTGAAAGATTAATCAATTGACTATGGAACGACAAGCTCCCCAACCACCGCCACGTCCTCAGGAGCAGCCTAGAGGCAACCGAGCCCCAAGAAAAGATGAACTAGATGTCATAGTACTATGGAGGATAGGAAGGCCTCATGAACAACGAAACTGAGAAATGGAAGGTACATACGAGGCTGAGATAGAAGAGAAATTCAATGTAGATCCTTTCTTGGCACCGATGGCATCTATCCTTGGCCGACCAGAAAGGAATAGAATGGATCATGACTTGAGCAGTATACGAGTTGAATCCCTCTTTTTAATGGCAACGAAACTACTGATGATTACCTGGAGTGAGAGAGATGCACTAAAATGGTTTCGAGTGTCACCATTACTGGGAACACATGAAGGTGCAACTTGTGACAGCAAAGTTCCATGACTACGCAGTAGTATGGCGGGATCAAGTGATAGAATCAAGGAGATGAGCAGTATCGGAGATGCTTAAGGCTAGAGTTGGTTTGGAATTTGAATATGGAGATTCACAATCTTATTGAAGTTCAAACCATCAGACCTTGGATGAGCTCCTACATCACACAATTAGAGTTGAATGGGAACTCCATCTCATTTTCTCGGCCTGATTACACCAAAAGAGAAAAGCTATATTTTACTTCCAAATCTGATCAAAAGGTTGAGCCATCACGACCTAAGGATCAAGGAAACAACGATTAAACTCAGACTCGTGTTTATGATATTAAGTGTATCGTTGTTTAGGCAAGGATCATTATGCAAAGAATTGTGTGGACAAGCGCATGATGTACAATAATACTCACGAAGATTTCGAATCAACCTTTAAGAAAGAAGAAGAATATAAAGATATTGAGAGTGATTCAGATACTGAGTATGAAGAGCAAGAGCCTATGAGAGGTGAGCTCTTAGTACTCGAAGAGCTTTGAATCTTAAAGCTAGAGAGAAGGCCATTGTTCAACGAGAAAACATCTTCTATACTTAAGGGCACACAAAGGGAAAGGTGGCAGCTGTACGAATGTGGCTAGCACATCTTGGTTGAGAAACTTGGTTTGCTGACCAAGAAGCATTTGAAGCCATACCGACTTCAATGACTGGATGAGAGTGGTGAAAGAAAGGTGAAAAGCAAAGTAATGGTCCTAATTCTCATAGGAAGCTATGAAGACGAAATATTGTGCAATGAGATTCCAATGCAGGTTGGTCATTTGTTGCTTGGGCACCCATGGCAGTTTGATTTGCGCGTGAAACATGATGGGTATAGCAATAAATATTCGTTTGAGCATAAAGGAAGAAAGATTAGCTTGAGACCATTAACGCCAAAGGAGGTATATGAAGATCAAGTGCATCTACTTACGAAGAATAAACAAGATAAATTGAGTGACCATTAGGTAGTTCATTACAAAATGGTGAGGTCGTAAGAGAAACCAAGAAAATGGACTATGAGAGTAAATCTGCGAGGACAAACAGTTTTCTTTCTATGAGAACAAGAGAGATCAAGAAAGCTTTGCTTTCTAATAATCCAATGATAGTACTTATGTACAATGAGGCATTTGTTTCTAACAAGATAACCTCTTCTTTGCCAAGTGTTGTTTGTATTCTGTTGTAGGTTTTTGAAGATGTGTTTCCAGAAGAAATTCCCCATGGCTTGCCTCCAATAAGGGGAATAAAGCACCAAATTGACTGTGTTTGGTTCTAGCATCCCGAAAAAGCCCACCTACCATACTAACCCCAAAGAAACAAAAGAGTTACAAAGACAAGTAACTGAACTCATAGAAAATAGTTATGTATGGGAAAGCATGTCACTGTATGCTATTCCGGTGATTTTGGTGCCCAATAAGATGGTACATGGCACATGTGTGTTGATTTTCGAGAAATCAACAATATTACGGTAAAGTATCGTCATCCTATTCCTAGGTTAGATGATATGCTTGATGAGTTGTATGGTTCTAGTATCATATCAAAGATAGATCTTAAGAGCGACTATCATCAAATTAAAATGAGAGAAGTGATGAATGGAAGACGGCTTTTAAAACAACATTAGAACTTTATGAATGGCTTGTCATGCCTTTTGGTTTAACAAGTGCTCTTATATGAGACTTATGAATCACGTTCTTAAGAAGTTCATTGGGCGTTTTGTTTTTTTACTTTGATAATATTTTAGTTTACAGAAAAAATGTACGCATTTGTGAGAGCATTGCAGACATGACAATATTACTTGTGGCCAAAAGAGTTCGTGATTCATACTGATCATGAATCTATCAAGCATTTAAAAGGGAGACATGCAAAGTGGGTAGAGTTCATATGTAATCATGTATAAACAAGGTAAGGATAATGTGGTAGCTGATGCTCTTTCTAGACATTATTCTCTAATTTTTTCTTTGGATACGAGATTACTCGGTTTTGAGCACTTGAAGAATCTGTACACGTCTGATAATGACTTTTGTGAGTTAATTGAGACGTATGAGAAGACTACCCAAGGTAAGTACTACAAGTTCGATGAATTTTTTATTTCACCAGAATAAGCTTTGTATTCTAAATTGTTCCATGAGAGATTTGCTTGTTAGAGAAGCACAGATGGGCGTTTAAATGAGTCATTGTAGCGTGGCAAAGACTTTGTCTATGTTGCATGAATTAATATTTTTATTGGTCGCACATGTGTAAGGACGTTAAAGAGATTTGTGGTTAATGTGTGACTTGCAAGAAGGCAAACTCTAAGCTGCAACCGCACGATATGTACTCTCCCTTGCCTATTGCTCGTGAATCATGGACTGACATCTCTATAGACTTCGTTCTTGGCTCGTCTCGGACTAAGGCATGTAAGGATTTTGTGTTTGTGGTTGTAGATCGGTTTCTAAGATGACACATTTCATTTCATGCCATAAAACAGATGATGCATCACAAATTGCTACTTTGTTCTTTAGAGAGATGGTGTGTTTGCATGGGATGCCGAAATTAAAATCGAATACATAAAATATTAAATAACAAAGTTATCCTTAAATAAATAGTAAGATAACATAATTTTCACTAAAATAAACACTCAAAAAAAATCTTAAGAAAATTTACTAAACCCCTAATTTCTAATGTGTATTTGTCATTTTATTTACCTCTTTTCACTTGCATCTACTTCCTTATTTATTTTGTTATATAAATTTTAGGATAGAGTATTACAATAAAAACAAATGAATATGTTTTAGATGTTTAATATATACAAACATAGCATTGATATACTAATCAATACTTACATTTTAATTTTCATTTTTAATATATACTATTATGTATTTTAAAAATATTAACATGAAAATACGATCAATATTCTTCGTCTATTTTCTTGAAACTTTTATTTTTCTGACAAAGATTTTTCTGTCTGAATATTTATAGAAGTCTTTCACAATTTTCACGATATCTGAATAACTTTCAGTCATCGTAAATAAAATATTATTAATTAAAAAATTTAGATAATTATAAATAATTTTATCATATTATTGAAATTTTTAATAGATAATTATTCTTAGATATTTTTTTTTGTATTTTATAATAATATGAAGAATTGATAATTCAAAAAGAAATATATATGACCGACATTAGTTTTTACAAACAAATCATTAATTAAATTTTATATTAGATCATATATATTTGCGGTGTTATTCAATATGATAGGTAAAATCGATCATTTGTATTTTAATCAAGTTTTTAAAAATATTTTTTATTTTTATTTTTCATATATATTAAGTTTTTCATCAAATCAATTTATCCATTTTATATTTATTTGGAATTTAAAATTTAGTTCAAATTATTTAGAAAACAATGAACATAATTGAAAAATAATATAAAATAATATGATGTTTTTATCTAATAATTTAATTTATTTAAGAATAAGATTATGTAATTTTATAATCTATATTAGATTATATTTTTGTTATTTATAATAAATATTATTTAATATAATTATTTTCAGATAATTTTAAATCATTGTTTATGTATTATGAATATTTAGTGAAGGATTATATTTTATAAATTTAAATAATTATTTTTCAAAAATATTTGTAATAATTTAGTTAATATATTAAGAGTAAGATGTTTTTTTATTTGGTATGAATAAACATTTGCTTTCATATAAACAAATTTAATTTAATTTAATCATATATTTATTCATATTATTCATCATAATTATAAAATCACTCGTTTTATAAACAAAAGTAGTAACATGAACTACAACACAAATTCAAATAGAAAATATCACATGTCCATTTACATAATTCACACACAAAATGACACGTAATCGTCAACTAAAAGTCTACAACAAAACTTCTGAGAGCGATTTTCTCTTGTTAGCTCTATTACTCATGAATGTAACACTCTAACATCCTCAAAAACCGATCTCTATCCTACAATGCGACAACCAACATATAACATCTTGTTAATTCGGAAAAATAAGTGTATACGTATAATTCTGTGTATGCTAATCATTTAACCGTATTAAAAAATTTGTAATTTAGACATAATCACTCAATCCACAATTGGATGGGCTCACCTCTCTCGAAAAGCTTAGCATTTACGATAACATCATCCCTAACTCCATTGGCTCCTACATTATCTATCACTTTGTTTTTAGTTTGCTTTTCTAGATATCATTCTCATTAAGCCATACTATCTCACAATTTGTTTTAGTGAGGAGTTGAATATAATGAAATTTGGTATTCTCTTCATACAACATTGAAGTGCGGGTTGAGTTTTGGGTACTTTCCCTTCATTTACCTGCGATATGGAATCAATTAGCTCAATCATATATATATATATATTTTTTATGATCATTACATCTGAAACACAGACTTCATCTCAACTAAAATCCGAAGAAAACATTTAGTAGTCTTACGAATTTGGTTAGAAAGATAAAAAAGAAAAATGATGCCACACCTTAGACCAAAATTTCTCATGAAGAGATTGTAAAGCTTCATCCCCACATCCTAATGAAACCCTCCAATTGAATCATCAAAACCAAATCAATAGTGAAAATCTACAACCCAATGCACAACTCAAAGAGGGCTTGTACAAAACCAAACCAACAGTGGGTAGTACTAACTTATCCAATTTAGAGGGTTCGGTTACAGTTTGTCCTTGTCCAATGTGATTCTCAGGCCTCCCTTTTATGTTATCTCTCCACCATACTCTGTCGCTGTAAATTGATGACGCAACTTCTCTGTTGAATTAAAAATGGTCTACATTGCTCCTTGGTTAAATTTGTCGATCAATTTGTTCACATATTTCGCGACAATATCGAATTTGTAGTTTAGTTTAAAATAAATCCATTGTAGTCCATATAGACCCATAGTCAGAATCAATGGTGGCATCATCGCAAATACAAAAAGACATTCTAGACATCTGAAGGAACATAAGGAATCTACCCGATGTTAAACTCTTCTGGTCTTCATCATGTATTTGTCTTTAAGCCAATGGATGAGAAACCAATGGCTAAGAACAATCCACAATAGCGTCAAAATGGAAGGTGGTATGTCGATTTGGAGAACTCTTCTTTTTTGTAGATTTTTTCGACTTCTCTTTATTCTCTGCCTATGTTTGAGAACTCTAAGTGAGGTCTCAATAAAAATACCTTCTTGAGAATTCAAAGGAAAAAATATGATAATATCACAAGAGTAAAAACTTAGAAATAGGCAAGAATGCGAGCATTCATGTTACCCATTTTTTGATATGGGAGGACCTACAATATGTAACAATGTACTATTAACCACTTCTTTTTCAGTAATGATCTCTTGCTCCCAATGTTTCCATCCTCGAATTTTCATAAGAGAAAAAATGAATAAACTATAATGCCAACAAAATTTAATTCACGTATACATTTACTTACTTTTGCTTTTCCAAGCATAATGGTTATGAAGATATGAATTCAATGCATTGTTGAATGATTTCGGCGATGCATATCACTGCCACAACCTCACTTTTAAAAAATCCATGGTTCAATTTTTGCCACATCAGAGGCAAGAACAACACCAAGAAAAAGGTGAGCACTGAAAACATGGTCGTATAATGGTGGGATTCATATAATTTATAATGGTGTTGACGATGGAAAAATCTTCCTTAAGCCTTATTCAAGATCATGTATATCTTCCATGTTAAACTCATCATCCACATTTTAAGATTTTGCATCACTAACAAGGAAGTCAAACATGGTGAGATCGATTAGCACAGAACTGGAAAATATAATTCACAATAACATAACAACTTCTATTACAATCAAAACCAAAATTAAAATGATGTAACAACACGAACATTGCAAGTGAGAAAATGTGATTAACATCATTAGATTATTGGGATTCTTATAATCACGTGCACATGAAAGCAAATTTTATTTAGGATCCCACTCAATGTTGTTCATGGAGCTCGACATGGAATCTAATGCATTGTAATCGAATTATTTATGGTAATCTTTTGTAATAATCCTTTATAACATTTTGAATAATGTAATTAAAATTTATTTTAGCAAAATGTTATTATAATCTAGAGATTATCGGACTAGTGAAGTTTGAATTTGAATGGTTCACGAGTTTAAACTTCTCTTACTAACGAAATAAAAACATGATCGTGAGAAGAAAATAAAAACTATGCGGTAGGCTTCCGATGTGTGGGGAGTATGATCCTGAAGCCAAATAAAGAAGCAACAAGGAAAAAAAATCTCGTTGATCTGATAAAGAAGACTTCAATATGGGCCCTCATATAGTCGGATATCGTTCATTCACGGCGGTGTACGAATAATTGGTACGTTTTGATTATCCCTAATATTTTGGAATATATAATATTTTAACTATATCTTTTTAATCTATATGATTATAATTTATTTTAGGCGAAAGAAAAAGACGTAAAACCAATATATTTCGAATTTCTCGAGCGAACACATAAGAAATTGGATCTTTATTGGGTTGACGCCAAAACGAAACAAATTCACAAAATATTCATAAGATGATATCTGAACAAGTGTCTGAAATTTATCCAAGAAAAGATGATTCCCACTCGTCTCTAAGTCAATAAGAATTGTATGAGATCTATCTCGAGGTAAATGAATTACTATTTGATATAGTTTGTAAATATATATTTATAATTGTAATTTCATTGTATCTTGTAGATCATTATGCCATACAAAAGCCAGATTTTGTTTAGAGGAATGACATCTTAATGTGTAAATTCTTCAAAAGGTAAAGGTATAAGAACAAATGAAAATTTTTGCAACCCATTGGTTCAATATCAACAAGAGTTTTAGGCCACTCAAATTAAATTTCAGATCGTGGAAGGTAAATTCACTACTAGAAATTTGGAAATTCCAAACGGAATTTGCGGACTGAACAGGTTGTCCTAAATTTTCGGACGGATTAGGGACTGATTAAGGACGGAAAAATAAATCCGTCTGTAATCCGTCCGCAAATTTGCGGACCGAAAAGCGGTCTCTGAGTCGTCCGTGATTGCGGATGGAATTGAGACGGAGTCGGGAGACGTTGCAAATTAGAGACTCGTAATTACGGACGAGTTACATACTTATTTTTTCGTCCGTATTTGCGGACGGATTGTAGATGATTTATTTTTGCAACGCGCATTTACGGATCACTCATTACCATCTCTAATCCGCCCCTAAACGTGTTTAGGGACGATTTAGGGACGGATTCGTCAGTCTCTAAATCATAAATTTCTTGTAGTGATTAGATGCTACTCAAGATCAATTGGATCACACCACAACCGATATGAAACGTAATAACGTAAAATTTGAAAAACTTGTGGATTCTTAAGACATAAATGCATATAATAGAATAGGTGAGGAAAACTATACAAATTTGCAACTTTTCACATCGTTATATGTACTTATTTTTAACTCATGATGTGAAGTCGTTTCGAATTTGAAGGAGAATGTTAAACACTCTCTTTCACTTAAAGTGTTCGAATTATTCTCCTAGAAAACTTCGTAGATGATTTTTATCCTCCATCTTATCTATGTGTATCATCAATTATTAAAAGGAAATACCATATTTTCTTTTATTTTTCGAAAAATTGCATAAAATAATTATTTAATGGTAATATACATTAAAAAATTTCACAATATGTAAATTATTATAACATAAAAATAATTATTTAATGATAATATACATTTCAACGTTTCCGCCCACATCGTGGATAATATATATGTGTATGTGTATATACATATATATATATATATATGATACGCTTTAAATATCTTTTATTTTGGTGTCCAAAAATTATATATTTGTCGCTTGCCGTAAAAAAAGAATTGTTGTCTTTTAACTCCAAATTTGTCTTGTCGACAAGATGCTTAAAAAACTCTATGATTCGATAAATAAAATCAGGAAAAATTCACATAGGAAACATTATGATATCACCAACAACAGCCACCAAATATCCAACCACCACTTGCATTTACATACGGAAAAATGTTAAGGATGTTCTCCTAGAGTTTTCTTGTTTCACGTATATCCTCGAAAATTTAAGGATTAAAAGAAAAAAAAGAGAAAAGACAAATGTACCGTTATTTTGCACGTGAAAACACACACGATTTGACATTTTTTCTATACGAAACCTATTTTATAGTTGAAGTAAGGAGCGTGAGGCGATTTCAAAGTTAAGAGCAAAGATCGAGTCGCAAGGGTGACTTGAGTCGCAAGGGTCACTTGAGTCATAAGGGTCGCTTGAGTCGCAAGTTTCGCTTGAATCGCAAGGGTCGCTTGAGTCGATAGAAGTTCTAGTGTATTCTTAATTGGTCATTTTGCAGGTGCCGTAAAAGCCAAAATTTCTCTATGAATCCAAACATATGGACAAAGTCCCAAATATTTCCACCAAGTGTGAAACAATAAAGAAGTTGAGAGGAATCTTAGATGAAGATGACTTGCATTACTTCAACAAAGAGTCACAATTTAGACATATATTCCATTTCCAATGTGACTCCATCTTGACCAAGGTTTAAATGTCTGTCATATTAAACCACTCAGTGATTGTACGAGACAATAAGGAATTGTGGTTTGTCGTAAACGGTGTTCCCATCCGGTTCTCTATTGTGGAGCATGCACTAATTACCGGATTGAGCTGCGGATCCTATCCTAGAGGATGCGAGTTCCAAAGGTATGATACATTCAGGCAGAATAATTTCGATCGTGGAAAGATGATCGTCACACAAGTGAATGAAAATCTTGTGAAGGCGAATAATTCCGCCGACGGGAAGAGGTTGGCAACTTTGATGGTGTTGTGGCAAGTTTTGGATCACATGCCTTCATCAGATAATTTTATCAGCCATGATCTGATTGACATGGATGATGACTTGAAATTTTGTGAAGGTTTTCCATGGGAACTTTACACATTTGAGAAATTTATGGATACTTGCCACAAACATGTTAATAGGGACTCACCGAAACTAAAATGGTATTATGGTTCCTGCAGAGGATACTCCAGTGGTTCCTGTCGAAGAGATTATCGCTGATGTTGGTGCTGAAGAAACTCCAGAAGTTCCAGTTAAAGAGGTGATGTAGATGTTCCTGTCAAAGTTTCACCAAGTAAGTAATATTGAGTCTTAAATGTCATTTGAGTCAAAAGGTCGCATGGAGCACAAAGGTTGCGTGGGTCACAAAGATTGCGTGGGTCGCAAAGGTTGCATGGGTTACATGGATCACATATGTTGCAAGGGTCGCATATGTCCCATGGATCGCCTATGTCACAAGGGTCACATGGGTCGCATATGTCACATGGGTTGCATCGGTCACAAAGGTCATCAATGTCCCAAAGGATGATCTAATGAATGAAGTAATTTTTATGCAAATGTTGGAGCTTCATCAGATGATCATGATGGTCCAATGATAACTAAACGAAAGTTGAAACCATCGAAGACAAGATAAGAGCCATATGTTGAACCTCTATCGACTGAGCCACCGGAGAAAATACCAAAAACACTTGGAGAACAAAACCCGCGAAGTGGATCAACAACAAGACAGTGTGAAGAAGGGGGCGAGGGTGAGGGAGATGGTGAAGGAGAGGGCGAGGGAGAGGTTTAGATAAATTTGTTGCTGCAGAAAGACTTACAGAAAAGGTGGTTCAAGAACCTGAAAGGAGTTGAAATTTTGTGTGGAAGTCCAAGAGATTGGTACATGACAAGATATTCTGAACTCTTTCGTTCATGGATGCTAGTAGTTCCCAGTCAAGTGGTCTATATATATTTATGATGAAACCTCGCCAAGAGCGTTGGTGGAAATCTGAAATTAGTTGTCACAGGGGGCTAGAGTTTTGAAAATCATACTAAAGGATGTCGTATGGCTTGAAGATGATGTAAGTTTTTTTAACCCTTAGTCACGAAAATCACAAAGTTCACAGATGCCACTTTGGGTCATAAGTATTCATGTGTGTCAACTTTTTTGTAGCAATAGGATAAGGTGTTGCTGGAAGTGCATAATCGCATTCGGAAATATCCATTTCAATTTGGATCAAAGAATTATTATGTTTCGAAATTATTGATATTATTGTCTATATTTATTCTTAATTAAACATCTACAATTCAAAAATTTTGAACAATAGACACACATGGATCGCATGGGTCGAATGGTCACAAAGGTCACAATAGTTATTCACATAATTAGGAACAATAGATGTGAACTTGATGAATTTATGGTTTATAAGGATAAAAGGATAAAAACCATGCAAAATAAGACATTTTCAAAATTTAAATACGCATCGTTCTAATTTATGCGAATTGAAGGTCGAACAAGGGTCATATTGTGTCGCATTAGTCTGATGGGTTCCCGTTTAAACTTGATTCATTGTTCTTTATGCCAATTGAGACTCGTCGAATTTATAGATTAATAAGGATGAAATGACAGAAACAAATTTATGGATTTCACATAATTATGAACAATATATACAAAATAAGACATTTTCAATTTTTAAGTATGGATTTTTTTTATAATGGTTGACAAATGTTATATAGGTCACAAAGGTATCAAAAAGAAAAAAAAAGGTCACAAATAGCTTCGAATCAAAACTCAATGTTTGAAACCTTCCTTAAAAATGTATGTACATCCTTCTTATGAAGGATATTAGGATATTATTGTATTAAGGGTATTATTATAATTTACTATTCCCTAATTAGGTCAAATTATTAACCTCTTGTACATATAGCCGTTTATGGCTTTTCAGTAATCAATAATTCAGATTATCATTCACATGGTATCAGAGCTAAAATCGTCTCACGACGAATCAGCCCCACCTTCCGCCGCTGCTCTGACGTCTCACCCCTCGGCTCAGCTGTTCTTCCGTCGCCCCACCAGCACGGATCCGCCTTACCCGTCGATCCAGATCTCCTGCGCCCCGTCGCTCAACCGCACACACCATCATCGGCCGCGTCCCGCTCAACCGTTTTCCTACTTTCTTGCACCGTCGTCTACATCCTTTTCCGGCGTCTTCCCTTGGCTCCGTCGTATCACCACCATGGATCTGCCCTGTCCATTGACCCATATCTCCTTCAAGCCGCATCGCCCCAACCGAATTCCCCAATTCTCGGTCGCGTCCTGCCCAACCAATTCCACAATTCTTGGCCGCGTCCTCACAACCGATTCCCTAATCTCTTGCGCCGCGTCCAACCGCCATGTCGAACATCCCGGAGCCATCGAATCGCAACGAGTATGTGAGCATGTTTGATCCGCAACAGCCACAGAAACTCCTTTTCGCTTGCAACATGTCAAGCGTTACAAAACTCACTCCGACGAACTACCTCACATGGAGCGTTCAAATTCGATCCCTCCTCGAAGGCTACAATCTCGAGTGCTTCATCACCGAAGACTCAATTGTACCACCATCCATGATCTACATTGATGGAATCCAGCAATCCAATCCCGCCTTCAGCCCGTGGAAACACCAAGATCGGTTGATCTTCAGCTCTATGCTCGGTGCACTCTCCCTTCCACTCCAACCGGTAATCGCTCGAGCAACTTCCGTTCGAGAAGCTTGACGAACCCTAGCCAAAATTTATGGCAAAGCTTCTCGTGGTCATATCAAACAACTCCGAGATCAAATCAAACGTTGTGCCAAAGGATCTCAATCGGTGGAAGAATACCTACGGTTCATCACCACCAAAACCGATGAACTCTCACTCCTCGGGAAACCGATGGATCACAAGGATGTTCTTGAAGCCATCCTTGATGGACTACCGGAGGAGTACAAACCTATAGCTGATGTGATCAATGCCAAAGACTGCAATTTCAATTGAGGAGCTGCACGAGAAACTCCTCAATCATGAGGCAAAATTGGCCGTCGATCTACCCCCACCCACCACTGCCCTACCGGTCACGGCTCATCTTGCTGCTGCCCGTTCAAAACCATGCAACCCTAATTCTCAATGGAGTCGCAACAACAACAGGAACTCCACAGGCGGTTACCGAGGCCGCTGCCAAGCTTGTGGGACTCAAGGACACAGCGCAAAATTCTGCTCCCGATTCCGCCTCATATCCGCAAACACCTCCTCCGATCCAATTCAACAACGGTGGACACCCTCAACGTCCGTGGCCACTTGCTGCAAACGTTGCTACGTATCCTACGTATGATACCTCAAGTTGGCTTCTTGACAGTGGTGCCTCACATCACATCACTTCCGACTTGCAGAACCTATCACTCCACAGTCCGTATCACGGCGGCGAGGAGGTCACCATCGCTGATGGCTCCGGACAGCCCATCACTCATACGGGTTCCTTTTCGCTATCCTTACCAAATCGTTCACTATTACTTGATAATGTACTTTGTGTTCCCTCAATGCACAAGAATTTGGTTTCGGTTCAGCGTTTATGCAAGTCTAATGTTAGTTCGAGAGTCTTTTGTTTCTCCATGCAATTCTTGTCTTAGTAATAAGAGTCATAAACTTCCGTTTAATGAGTCACCTATTGTTTCTTCTCGACCACTTGAATTTGTTTTCTCCGATTTATGGACATCACCTATTATTTCAACGGATGATTTTAAGTATGTTCTTTTTGTTGATCATTTTACGCGTTATTCTTGGCTTTATCCGCTCAAACAAAAATCACAAGTTCGAGCAAATTTTACTGCCTTCAAATCTCTTGTCGAAAACAAGTTTAACGCTAAAATCGTCAATTTTTACACCGATAACGGTGGAGAATACATAGTCCTCCTTTCTTTTCTTTCGGACAATGGCATCTCACACTACACAACCCCACCCCACATCCCCGAGCATAATGGGATATCCGACCGTTGACATCGTCACATTGTCGAAACCGGATTATCTCTCCTTATGCACGCCTCTCTACCACTACCCTATTGGTCCTACGCCTTTACGGCCGCGGTTTATCTAATCAACCGCATGCCCACACCTCTCCTCTACTATGCCTCTATTTGACATGGTATCAGAGCCCGGTTCGTCCCGATTTGAATATACCGATGTTGGGCCCCCGATTGTGATATCCACGCTCCAAGATCGAGCCTGGGCGTGAGGGGCAGTGTTATGATAAGTTGTCCCACATCGGCTAGGACATGAACCTTGGTACTTGTATATATGGTGTTGGGCAACCCTAAACTCTTGAGCTAGCTTTTGGGATTAGTTAGGCCCAGCCCATATTTGACAGCCTCGCCCTACGAAGCTCTCTTCCAAACTCCACCGAACCTCCATAAACTCGAAATCTTTGGCTGTTTGTGCTACCCTTGGCTGCGTCCTTATGCCTCTCACAAACTAGACCCTATATCCGCCCCATGTGTCTTCCTTGGCTACTCTAACACCCAAAGCGCGTATCTTTGTCTTGACCTATCCAAACTTCGTGTCTTTGTCTCGTGTCACGTTGTCTTTCATGAATCCGTCTTCCCCTTTGCTAATCTTTCCAAATATGTCACACATCCTAGCATACCCGTCGCATCCCCGTTGTCTCATGGTCCTTCTCTATCACCTATCGAGCCCTTCACCTTGGCCCACGCTCCATCTCCTCCACCGCAGCCCCTAAGATTAGATTCTTCCCTGATCATTGTTGAGAGTGACACGGACACTAGCACCGCTGCGGTCTCCTCTCCTCCAGCGTCGCCTTCGGACGCGGCCTGCACTCCTGCGTCGCCTTCGGACGCGACCCGTACTCCCGCGTCACCTTCGGACGCGGCCCGTACTCTCACGTCACCTTCGGACACGGCCCCTACAACGTTGCCTTTGGACGCGACCCGTGCTACCGTTGCAGAACCGGCCACTCGAAACGTGCATCCCATGGTTACTCGTAGCAAGGTCAATCTAATTCGATCTAATCCTCCATTTGCGAATGTTTGTACAGGTTCTCTAGATGAAACTGAACCTGCAACTGCAACACAAGCCCTACGTCACACCAAATGGAGACAAGCCATGAGTGATGAATTCAATGCCCTTCTAAGCAACGAGACCTGGGATCTTGTCTCTCATCAAATCGCAAGCAACGTTGTTGGCTGCAAATGGGTTTTCTGTATCAAACGAAAACCCGATGGTTCCATTGATCTCTACAAGGCTCGCTTGGTTGCTAAAGGCTTTCATCAACGTCCGGGAGTGGATTTTCACGAGACTTTCAGTCCCGTGGTCAAGCTCGCAACCATCCGCACCGTGCTTAGTCTTGCGGTCTCCAACGGATGGCACATAAATCAGCTCGATGTCAACAACGCCTTCCTTCAAGGCACACTCACCGAAGATGTTTACATGGAGCAACCACCTGGTTTTGTTGACAAGGATCACCCTCTTCACGTGTGCAAACTCCAGAAAGCTATCTATGGTCTCAAACAAGCTCCCCGTGCGTGGTACTCTGAGTTACGGACGTTTTTGCTTCACATTGGCTTCAAGAACTCTCTTGCGGACGCCTCACTCTTCGTGCTCAACACGTCAACTACAAAGCTCTATGTTCTCATCTATGTCGATGATATGATTATCACGAGCTCTTCTTCCACTCACATTGAGAACTTCATCAAGTTGTTGGCGTCTCGGTTCTCCATTAAAGACCTCGGTGCTCTAACCTTCTTCCTCAGAATTGAAGCCACACGGACACCACGGGGTCTCCACTTGTCGTAGCGGAAGTATATCACGGATCTTCTCATCGGACCAACATGAATGAGGCGAAGCCTGTCTCGACGCCATTGCCATCGACCTCACGGCTCACCATTTCCTCGGGCTCACCTCTGTCCGACCCCACCGAATTTCGTCAAGTCATTCCATACCGGAGCTATACCCTACCGATTCAACAAGTTGTCTCAATTCATGCATCAATCGACGGATGAGCATTGGCAATGTGCCAAACGTGTGCTTCGTTATCTTGCTGGTTCTCGTGCCCAATGTATCTTTCTTGCAGCTCACAACGCTTTGTCTCTTCATGCTTTTAGCGATGCGGATTGGGCTGGTGACTCCTCTGACTTCAAATCCACGGGGGCATACATTGTGTATCTTGGCAAACATCCAATATCGTGGTCGTCCAAGAAACAAAATGGCCACTCACGATCATCCACCGAGACGGAATATCGGTCCGTAGCCAACACCTCAGCCGAAATTTGCTGGCTCGGTAATCTTCTCATGGAACTTGGTGTCACCCTCTCCTCGGCTCCAACCATTTATTGTGACAATATCGGAACTACTTATCTCAGCACCAACCCGGTTTTCCACTCTCGTATGAAGCATCTTGCCCTTGATTACTTCTTTGTTCGTGGTCAAATTGAAGCTGGTACATTTCGAGTTTCTCATGTGCACTCCAAGGACCAACTCGCCGACCTCCTCACCAAACCTCTTCCGCGGTTGCAATTTCACGAGTTGTGTTCTAAGATTGGAATCACCTCGGGTGATTCATCTTGCGGGGGCGTATGAAGGATATTAGGATATTATTGTATTAATGGTATTATTGTAATTTACTATTCCCTAATTAGGTCAAATTATTAACCTCTTGTACATATAGCCGTTTATGGCTTTTCAGTAATCAATAATTCAGATTACCATTCACACTTCTTGCTATCAAATTCTTTTTCAATTTTAAGTTGCAATCCATCTTCAAACTCAAAGATTGAATTTCGATTATTTGGCTTCTCGTAAAATACCATTTCTAAATTATTCTCACCATCACCATCCTTATGTTCTATTGGCACGTTAGCAACTTCATTATTGTCACAAACAACTTTATGAACGACCATATTCATGGCACAATCACCATTTTCTCTTAACCCGTTGGTATGTTCACTATCAGAATTATTTGAATCCAAAATATTTACTGTTTTCCGTCGGATTACTCCCAACTCTACTTTGTTATTTGAACCTACAATAACATAATCATCATAATCTACAACACCTTCGTTTTCACCTTCTCTAGCAATGCTTCCCTCTCATTTTCCATTTCAAATTTTACACATTTCGATTCTATCTCCACATAAAATAGTGGTCAAATTCCTCTTATGCGATCGAACATATAACAAATAAGATGCTTTTTATTCATTATATATGTCGGTTTTCTATTTTCACAAATATTGGGCAAATAGCTTAACTTCAACTTTGTTGTTTTTTTTCCATCATTATATCTGCATATAACTCATCAATAAGTTACTGATATACCAGACTAATTGGAGGAGAATAGAAAAATATTCTCTGGTTTTCCTGAACTCTACCAACCTATTTAAATTCCCCATTTACGTTTTTTCTCATTTACCATCATACAAAAAATAAATTAGTGTGATTTTCTAATCCACTGAATCCTTTACATATGTAACAAAAACATAAAAAGAGGGTAAATTTTTTGACTCATTGCGACCATGTGTTTCAATATGACTCTATGATCGAGTGCGACCGTGCGACTTGATGAGACTTTGTGATCCAATGCGACTCTGTGACCCACTGTGACCATGTGTTTCGATATGACTCTGTGATCCAGTGCGATCATACGACTCGATGAGACTTTGTGATCCACTGTGACCATATGTTTCAATATGACTGTGCGTCATAGTGCGACCGTGTGATTCGATGAGACTTTGTGACCCACTATGACCATGTGTTTCAATATGACTATGTGATCCAATACGACCGTGCGACTCGAAGAGACTCTGTCACTCACTATTATCATTTTACTCACTCCATTTCACTCGGTGACTCGTTTGACTACATCAATATAAGACTCGTTTTGAAAAGGGAGAATCGAATATATATATATATATATGACTCACTACTCACTCGGGTTATTCAATTCACAAACCAAACACGAAAACTCACTATATACCAAGTTTTTTTGTGGTTCGTACTTAATTTCAAACATCTTTGTTGACAACAAACGATTTCAATCTATTCGCGGCGAATCTGATGCCCATTTCAAACTACTAACGACGATTCTGATACCGATTTGAAGCGAATCTCATGTGAGAGAAGATTAATTTTTTATTCTAAAAATCATTCCTGCAA
>CM071862.1:12188037-12243764 GCA_036759665.1 Gynandropsis gynandra | reverse complement strand
ATCTACTCTAAACGAGACCTAAGAATGATATAAAAACTATAACGGATTGCGTGTCATCAATAATATTATTATTTTCAATGCAAATGTTTAAACAATAGATTTATATAATATAATGTAAACTAACATTGCAATTTGTTCATAATATCTTTGATATTATAAACGTAATTTGTCGGAGCACGTGATTGCATGTTTTGGATAGTTTATACATTTGAATAAGTTATACATAAAATTAGTAACAAAACGAACACATTATAACATAAAAGTATAATGATTTGACTTGTACAACTTATTTACTGATCACAATCTCTTCGTCTAAAGAACTTATTTATTTATTTCAAGAAACAAACAACAATATATGTATAACATGAACAATATAATAATATAAAATATCAAATAAAAGAATAACAAAGAGGAACTCAGAGTCTCAATATGAGTATATAAGTTCATCTAATGGATTCTAAAACGTTTCTTTTCTATTCCTTCCTTTTTAATCCACAAAAGCTCTTATCTTCACTATCTTCCTCATAAAAGTTGTTTGAATCCTCCTTTATGAGTCCCTGTAACAACCATTATTATCACATCTCATATTAAGGTCTTTGTTATATGATAGAAGTAAGAGACGTGACTATACGATGCAAAGAAACAAACCTCAGTATGAATGAATGTAACTTTTATCTTTTCTCTTGTTTGCGACACTCTTCTCTGGCTTCTTATCAAGTTTCTGTAGCAACTTTTTTTCCAAGTTGTTTTTTTTTTGCAATTGAGAAAAATATAAGATGATAATCAAACCATGATTGAAAGGAACAATGTTCGTAAATAAAAATTGAATCTAAAGGTTCACAATGTAGGAAGTGACATCAAGATGATACAAGACATCATGTGAAAGAATATTTAAAAAAAATCATGTAATAATATAGATCTATTAGGGTTATGGCATGCGTTCTTGTTGTGAATCAATTTTGATTTTATTTTCATATGATAATTTATTTAATTTAAAAATAATGGATCAATGTAATTTGATGTAATTAATTGATTGATTATTATATTACATTCGAATATTTTCAAAGTTTAATGGATCTACGTCAAATGTTAGATATGTGTTTTTTTAATTGTGATATATTTTTCACTACTTATAAGTAGTCAAATATTTCTGTGAGAAATTTATGGTTAAACTTAATTTAAAATAGAAACGTAAAAAGAATAAAAAATTTAAATGAAGCTAGATATTTCTAGACTTGATATGAGTTGAATATCTGAACTCAAACCGGATCCAACACCAAACTATTATAGGCTATAATATAAAAAAAAACTCAAATTCGAGTATAAAACACATTACCCGTTCGAATTCAGATAGCTTAAAATTTCTAAATCCCGATCTCTACCCACCCCTATTATCATGTCTTGGATTAGAAACACCATGATTTGATCTGAGATTGAGGTCCAATATTTATAATATAAAAATTGGTGAAGAATTATGGTCGGACATTATTGTACAATGATTCATCACAAATGACCTACACATACCATTCCATAAAAGTGGACTATACAATTTAAGACAAAATGGTATTTCATAATATAATAATATAAAAATTGTAATATAGTCTTTTAAGTTATAATATATAACATTGTGTTAAGTATAAAAAAATTAGAAGTTATGTCAAAACCGTTTCAAAATCACATCTAATAGAGTAATTTTCTATAATTACTATGCAATTTAAATGCCTTTATTGATTCCATCACTAAAGAGTTCAAGAACATCTAAATCCATACAAAACAAACACATAAACCAAAAGCTATTTTGTATGTGTCATCCGCGTTGTACTCAAGAACAGATGGTTTGCATCTGAAGGGCTCGTTTTTGTATCGATTGCCTTCGTGATCCAAAACCCTACCAAACTTTTCTTCCGACTGGATTTCTAAGTTTCTAAAAAAGTTTCTTTGTCTCATGTTATTTCATAATCTGCCTTTAGTCGAGAGCCTTGCTGCACAAATCTAGCATACCTCTAATGGTTCCAAAAGAACCGAGTCGCGAAATAGAGGCAAAAAGCCAAGGAAGGACACCGTTCGTTTTTCAGACCTGAAAGTGCAATGACTCCATCGAGAATTGTTCTACTTTGACATATATTGCTTCGTGTAACCACCTAAGCATGTATTTGATTAAAAACCAAATCCAAACAAAAACAACCATACAAAAAACAAAGGCTACAATACTTAACATTTAATTCAATTAAACTACCTAAAGAAACAAATGTCATAACATTAACAATCCAATATCAAATCAGATCACAGACTAAATCAAACAAGAAAATAATCAAACCCACGGAAACATTACCTTAAAAAAAACAAAGAGCTTTGATGAGGCGGTAAGCTCTAAAGCACTAATGAAACGATTAAGTTAGAAAATAAACAACCAAAATCACAGTAATCAGTGTCACTAATACATACGAGAACCTTTAACCTTTCTCAGATTTCCAAATTCTACCAGAACACAGAGAATTGACTAATTATCTAGAAAAGAAACAACATTGATGTCCAATGCAAAGAAGTCGATATTATAATTACGAAAGAAAGGATTAAATCGATTTTTACCTGTTGGATGGTGCTGAGGGATGCGAGGATTGAACCTCCTTCCCAAACACTTCATTTTCTCTCTAGTGGTGCAACCACCTCAATCTTTATGCTATTATGCAAGAGCTGTGATCCCTTTATTGATACAATTAGCCTAGGAACATATGAGAGCCACCACCAAGAACAATGATCCCATAGAAATCCTTTCTGATATCAGTCACATTTTAAAATGGAGTTGTATGTGGTTTCACGAATTCTGGATGCTTCCATTCCTATGAGGGATAGCTAGAATAAGACTTCTAGAAAACACAATCTTTCTGCTATTATGGCGATGACTTTTCCATCAGAGAGCTCATACTTCTTCACGATCTCAAGCTCTTGTCCATAGTCAAGAGAAACATAAGCAATATTTTCTTAGTTTTATGAACGGTTTCACGTTCAACCGTGACAGTGAACATGTAACCTCTATCTGTAAGAATCATCATGAGAGAATCAATGAGTTCACGACCATAAAGATTAAGATGAAGGATAGCATGTGGAAAGGCATTACCCTCATAAATTGGACCAGTGTGAGATACACCATCACCAGATTCGAGCACAATACCTATTGGAAAGACAACAATTCCATAGTTAACAAAAATAAAGGAAAGGAAGAAACACAACTTGACAAAAAAACTTTAAAAAATCCATCTAAATTTTGCTAAAAATTTTGAACCAAATCTCATAAACCAAATAAATTATAATCATGAAAACTCGAACATGATAAAGAACAAAAAATGGTTCAAAGTGCTACCACAGGTTTCTACCGAGATTCTCCACCTTCTTCATAGCCTCCGGCCCCATTTCTCCCATTTCCCCTGCACATCCTACACCGAACCATCTTATAATCCCTAAAATCCAGTCACAAAAACCAAAAAATGTAGAAAATATTTCCCAATTACTCGAAATTATCTAGTGAAGCTAAACTCCACTAACTCATTTGACCACCAGTTTTGGAGCTAAACCTTGAATCACACTCATAAAAATGGAAAAAAAGCCAGTAACAAATCTAAAGAAATCAACACGAAACACAACTGAACAAATCCACAGCCTTCACAATAGCATTATCGTGAGAAACCAAGAAATCCAAAAATAAAATCAGAGTTAAATGGACTCAGTCGACTCAACCAAGAAGTAAAAAAAAGGCATATAGTGCTACCACAAGATCCACTGAGATACTCCAACTCTTTAGAGCCTCCGACCCCATTTTCTCCCATTTCACCAACATCCTGCACCGAATCCATCTTATCAACCCTAAAATCCAAACCCAAAAAACCAAAAAATGCAGAATTTTTTTTCTCAATGATTCGAAATTATCCAGTGAAACTAAACTCCACTCACCCGCTTGACCACCAGTTTAGAGCCAGACCTTGAATCGAAGTCATAAAATAAGTGAAACAAAAGCCATTATTAAATCTAAAGAAATCAACACAAAACACAACTGAACATATCCACAACCTTCGCAAAAGCCTTTTCGTGAGCAACCAAGAAATCCAAACATAAATTAGAGTTAAATCAAATCAATCGACTCAACCAAAAAATCCAAACATGGCTTATAGTGTTACCAACGGTTTCCACCGAGATGCTCTAACTTCTTCGCATCCTTCACTCTCATCTTCCCCCATTTCACCAACACATCCTGCACCGAAACCATCATATCAACCCTAAAATCCAATCATAAGAACCAAAAAATGTAGAAAATCTTTTCCAGTGACTCGAAATTTTCCAGTGAAGCTAAACTCAACTCACCCACTTGACCACCAGTTTAGAGCCAAAACATAGATCAGAGTAAAAAAATAATGAAACAAAAGCCATTAATAAATCTAAAGAAATTGAAACGGAACACAACGGAACAAATCCACAACATTCGCAATAGCCTTCTTATGAGCAACCAAGAAATCCAAACATTAATAAGAGTTAAATTCTCGATTGACTCAACCAAGAAATCCGAAAATGGGTTATAGTATTACCACAGGTTTTCACCGAGATGTTCCACCTTCTTCGGAGCCTTCGCCCCCATATTCCCCCATGTACTGAACACATCCTGCACTAAATCCATCTTACAAGCCCTAAAATCCAATCACAAAAACAAATGTAGAAAAACCCAATGAAGCTATACTCAACTCACCTATAACACTCCCATCTCGGAACTACCTCGGGACTAGGAGTGTCCACCCATCACCTCCAAGAGGTGGCTACACGTGTCGTCGCTCAAAACGCATTTATAAAGAAAAATATATGATTTATTCCAAAATAAGAATGGTCCGAACCAAATAGCGAAACAAATACGTAAATATCATAGTCATGATAAATGAATAAAATAAATACGAAATGCAAAATAGAACTCATCGAGACCTCGTGCACGCCTCTCCCGTCAGTCCACTGTGAACTTTCATGTTGCTGCTTAACCTCGTTGCTCTTTTTCCTAGTCATACCCTATCCATCCACGACAGCCCACAAATAGGGTGAATACGAAATACGAACTCAGTGAGATCAATACGTGTACGTACTCTGTGCCACATATTCTCCCGCTCGAACTAAATATCATAAAATAACGATCTATCCAAAGTCTAAACTAAAGATATACCAACAACTCTACTGAACCCGACTAAGTATCCCAAGTCTAAGACTAGTACCACACTGGATAATAACACACAGAGTCCACACAACTCTAGCTCGGGCATACGCTCGCAAAGTCCAAAGGACCCCAGCACACTGAAGATCTCGTAAGGTCACAACGTACGCCAGCCATCAGTACAATACAGCGCTCCAACGCTCGCAAGGTTACCACAACCCTAACACGATACGACGCTGGCAGATCCACTGATTTGACTAACTCGACGCTCCGTCGCTCAAAAGGTTACCACAACCCCAACACGGTACGACGCCGGTAGATCCATTGACCTGACTAACTCGACACTCTATCGCTCGCAAGGTTACCATAACCCCAGCACGGTATGACACTGACCCAGATCCAAGTGTTGCAATACTAATGTCATCGACCCGATACTCCTCATGTGACAACTCTCACCGACGCGCCCGCACTCGCCTTCTTCCGAAGGTTCGAGTGTGAAATCACTCGATCGAGCACACTAACAAGATATTCACTCGGCTTTAACACCGAACCCAAATTTCGACGTTCTCCGACCCCAACACTTGGTCGCACGTCAATTCTCTAGATCATCTCTAGTAACTTATACAACTCATATACTTATCATCAATTCTCATACGATAAAACTAGAGTTTAATCCAATTCACTTGTATCGTCTCACTTTTCCCATTATGATTCTATAAATCCTATTGTGATCATACCTCGTTTTAAAAGTATAATCTCTTCCATAAATCAATCACAAATCCAAAATCCGATAGAGAAAACTCTCACCTTAGCTTTCTCGACGACTTGACGATTCTTAATATTATCGCTAACAACAATACCAACCAATTTTTCCCTATTATAGATCCATTCAATTAATAAATTTCCACAATATAAATCTTCGAATTAAGAGAATAATCACAACAAATTATTTAGAGATTTACCACAATCTCGATAAGAATCCACCCACGAAGAACGTGATGAAAATTGTCCTAAATTTCTTCTTCTTCCCTCTTCTCTCTTCTTCCTCTTCTTTTTCTTCTCTTTTCCTTTTTCTCTTCTTTTCTTCTCCCGACTAACGTACGACTGTTTTTCTATTTTTTCTTTTCTTAACCCTAATCTAATTAAAACATATATATATATATATATGCCTCCCACCGACTCACCTTGTGGGCCATACGGGCCTCACAATTCTCCCCCACTACAAAGAAATTCGTCCTCGAATTCTATATCTCTGATTTTTACGGCAAGATATATATCCAGTGAATAGAAGAACCATACAACTGTTCTTCAAACAACTCGGGATACTCATGTCGCATATTTTCATCTAATTCCCACGTTGCTCCTTCCACGCCATGATGTTCCCACACAACCTTTATCATGGAATTTTCTTACGCCTCAACTGTTTCACTTGGTGATCCACAATGCGTATTTGACGTTCTTTTTACGTTAAGTCTTTTCTCAAGGTTTTCGGTGGCTCAACAAGTATCTTCTCTGGTACTGATAGACACTTAAGTGACAACGATACATGAAACACATCATGTATTCCCTCTAAAGATGAGGGAAGTTCCAATCGATAGGCCACTACTCCAATTCGCTCAACCACTTTAAATGGTCCCGTGAACCTTGGTGATAGCTTGTTCACTCGACTCCCACCTAATCTCCCTCGCCTCGCTTGAATTCGCAAATACACCATATCTCCATTGTTAAACTCAACTCCTTCATTTTTAGATCAGCATAACTCTTTTGACGATCTTGAGCCGTCTTCATTTTCATCTTAACAATTCTTATCTTTTCCATGATCTCTCCCCCACTTTAGTCCAACACAAGGGTGTACGACAATGTCGCCCGTATAATGCTTCATATGGTGGCATCCCAACACTAGCATGATAACTATTATTGTATGCGAACTCGACAAGTGGTAAATAATTCTCCCAACTTCCAGGCCACTCCAACGCACATGCTCGTAATAGATCCTCAAGCGTCCTTATAGTTCTCTCTGATTGTACGTCTGTCTATGGATGATATGTGGTGCTCATGCACAATTTAGTTCCTAACTCTTTTTGAAACGCCTGCCAAATACGTTTAGGTGCATCTCCCTCTCGATCTGAAACAATGCTGAATGGAACCCCATGCAACTTCACAATTTGCGCAATATATATCCTTGCTAGCTGATTCACATCAAAAGTCTTCTCTATCGGAATTAAATGAGCCGGTTTAGTTAGTCGATCCACGACTACCCAAATAGCATCCTTGCCACTTTGCGTCCTTGGAAGACCCAACACGAAATCCATGGTAATATGATCCCACTTTCATTCGGGGATTGGTAGACTTTGCAATTTCCCGCTTGGTACTTGTTGCTCCGCTTTAATTAATTGACACGTTAGACATTTTGCTACCTATCGAGCAATGTCTTTCTTCATCCCTGGCCATTGATAAAGCTGGCGAACATCCCGATACATCTTCGTCGATCCCGGATGAATCGAAAACTTGGATTGGTGAGCTTGGCTTAGAATCTCTTCTCTAATCCCTAGATCCTTCGGTACACAAACTCGACCACTAATCATCATTAAACCGTCATCCCTGATCCCATACAACTTGTACCTCGGGTCTTGCTGATTATTACGAATCTTCTATAATCTCTCATCGAATAATTGTGATGTACGAATTCTACTTAATAGGCTAACCTGATTTACGGCTTGCAAACTGACACTCTCGGACTCAGTCTGCACTGCCTCTAGTCTCAAAGCACTTATCTGGCTAATCAAATCACCTCATTCTTATAGCCGAAAACATTTGCTTTCCACGGATGGTATGCGATGTCCACATCGTAGTCTGCGACAAACTCCATCCACCTTCTCTGACGCAGATTCAACTCTGGCTGCGTAAATATTTACTTTAGACTTTTATGGTCCGTAAAAATCAGTACCTTCTCCCTATAAAGATATGCCTTCCAAATCTTTAATGCAAAGACCACAACTGCCATCTCTAAATCATGAGTCGGATAATTATCTTCATGCTTACGTAACTGCCTTGATGCATAAGCAATCATGTGATCTCCCTGCATAAGTACACATCCTAATCCCGTCTTTGACACATCCGTGTAGGCTATGTATGGAATCCCTGGTTGTGGTAAGGCTAACACTGGGGATTTCGTTAGCTTCTCTTTTAGCTCTTTGAAGGACTTCTCACAATCTTCATTCCAAACAAAATGTACATCTTTTTCCGTACGTCTCGTCATTGGCTTCTCTAGACTAGCAAAGTTCATAACCAAACGCCGATAGTACCATGCTAATCCTAAAAAGCTCCTCATCTCTGTTGCATTTTTCGGTTGTTTCCAACCTACAATCGCTGACACCTTCTCAGGATCGACAGAAACTCCTTCCTCCGATACGACATGTCCCAAAAATCCAACACGTCTTTTCCAGAAACTACACTTTTTCAACTTCGCAAATAATCGTTGTTTTCTGAGACGCTCTAACACTAAGCGCAAATATTCCTCGTGTTCCTCTGGGCTCTTGGACTAAACCAGAATTTCATCTATAAATACAATAACAAAATGATCCATGTAGTCCCAAAACACATTGTTCATTAGCTTCATGAACGCAGCAGGGGCATTAGTTAAACCAAATGGCATGACCGCAAATTCATAATGCCCATATCGTGTTCGAAATGCGGTATTCCTAATGTCACCTTCTGCAATTGGAATATGATGATATCCCGATGCTAAATCTATCTTTGAAAACCAAGTCGCACCTCTTAACTGATGAATAACTTATCGATCCTCGGTAGTGGGTAACGATTTTTCACAGTGACTCTATTTAGAGCCCTATAATCAATGCACATTTTGAAACTCCAATCTTTCTTCTTCACAAATAAGACTGGTGCACCCCATGGTGATGTACTCAGACGTACAAAACCTTTCTCAAGTAGCTCATCTAATTGCTTCCTCAACTCTGCCATTTCCGCTGGTGCCATCCGATATGGAGACTTTGATATTGGAGCAGTACCCAGTTCTAGCTCAATATCAAATGGATCCCCTCGCGTTGGCAGCTACAGGGATCTCTTCGACTTGCACAGATTGACCCACTTCTTCTACCGATATGGTAGCGAGATATAGGTCACACCCTTGATCTAGTAATCGTTCCATATGCAGCGCTGAGATGATGTGAATCTCTTGACCCGAGCGATTCCTTGATACTTAAGCTCTTTGCCGCTTTTCTGGCAACGTACTTGACCGCGACGACAATCCATCACAGCTCAATGTCTTGACCACCAATCCATTCCAAGGATCACATCATAGCATTCCATCGAAATGATGATAAGGTCTCAGCTAGTTCTTCTCCTTCTATCATCACGGGTACCTCCTTGACAACCCCTTGGGATTCTAAAATCTTACCTCCAGGAGTATGCACTCGGACAATACTCGTTAGATCCTCAGGTTGAACAACTAATTTATTAGCCATCGAAGGATTCCCAAAACGATGTGTCGCACCGGTGTCAAATAGTACATGAGTAGACATGCCTCCTACGATTATAGATCCTACATAATATGAATGTTTTAAAGAATCTACTTATATATTCTCTCACGGAACTCACCTCCACATAGACAATTATGATATGTAAGGCATACACACATAATATATATATAAATATGACATACCCGCGATAGGTTGAGCGTCTCCTTCTTGGGCCTCATATTCATTCTCATAACCTCCCATGGCATATACCCGTGGTTGTACAACCGTACGTTTTGATGCATGCTCTTCAGGCTTCCTATTCCTAATCTGTGGCGTTAGACCTGCTGGTGGTGGTGGTGGCGGTGGCCCCGGATAATCCTTTTGAAAATGATCCATACTACCACAACGAAAACATCCGTCGAATTTTCCTCGCCTCATAGTTCCTCCCACTTGTTGGGGGCAATCGCAAAACTGATGCTCTAAACTTCCACATCGGAAACATCCTACTCGTCTATCAAATCTTTGGCATGCCCTTACATGCTCACATGCTCACATCCAAAACAATGGCATGGTATCTCGATGTTGATACAAAAGGACATGTCGGAACTGCTTTCCTCTGATTTGATCTTCCCCGAATCTGTTGGACAACCTATTTCCCCTTGGCATCCGAAGACTTCAAGATGCCCTCCTCGATGAGTCCCTTCTCTACCAATTGAGCATTCTAAACTAGTTCAGACAATGATCAATGCTTGATTATCTCAATCCTGCGTCTGATCTCCGGTCGTAGTCCTTGCAAAATTTGTTGACCTTGAGAACTTCTGAGGTTACTGATTTGGCCCCAAATCGTGATAACTCCAAATAAGTCTTATAATATTGAGCAACAGTACGATCACCAACTCCATCTCTTCACGAGCAGCGTGTGGTATATATTTCAACTCAAAAATTTGTTTAAACTCATCCCAAGAAAACTATGATTTGGGTGTTCCCTCTGAATCTCTTCCCACCAAAACACCGCTTCTCCCTCCAAATAGTGGAACACAATATCCATCTTAAACTCTAATGGACATCTAGATGATCAAAAGTTCCGCTCTAATCGAAACATCCACTCCTCCGCCACGAAATGACTTTGTACCCCATTTAGCCATGTGATCCATGACATAGAAATACTCCAACGTCTTCACATGCCTCTGATTAAACACTGATGGAGGCATTGGTGGTGGTGGCAACAGTTCTTGTGGCGGAGCATGTGGCTGTACTAGTGGTGGTATCGGTGCCTGCACCGGTACTTGTGGTGTCGTCGAACTCTCCACTTGATCATGTTGTCGACTTTCTGCTAATAGCTCTCTCAACATTTCTCTCATGAAATCTCTATCTATTCCACTTCGCGATCATCATCCAGATGATTGAGACTGCATACGGCTAGTGGAACGAGAGCCTCCACTCATTCCGCGACCAAGAGCTCTACTAATCATCCTCCTCGGTACTGTCTGCTACACACAATTAACAACTATTAGTTTCCATAGCTCTAAACCCCACTAGACATTTCAGGACATGTGTGCTACGGTCTCGTGGCTTTATTAAAACATTTCGCATAACATTTTGAAATCCACTGAAAACGATAAGTACGAAAATGAAAACTGGGCTCTGATAACAATTTGTAATACCCCCATCCCGGAACTACCTCGGTACTAGGAGTGTCCACCATCACCTCCAAGAGGTGGCTATACGTGTCGTCGCTCAAAACGCATTTATAAAGCAAAATATATGATTTATTTCTAAATAAGAATGGTCCGGGCCAAATAGCAAAACAAATACGTAAATATCAAAGTCATGATAAATGAATAAAATAAATACGAAATGCAAAATAAAACTCATCGAGACCTTGTGCACGCCTCTCCCGTCAGTCCGTTGTGAACTTTCATGTAGGTGCTCAACCTCGTTGCTCTTTTTCCTTGTCATACCCTATCCATCCATGACAACCCATAAAAAGGGTGAATACGGAATACGCACTCAGTGAGATCAATACCTGTACGTACTCTGTGCCACGTATTCTCCCGCTCAAACTGAATATCATAAAATAACGATCTATCCAAAGTCTAAACTAAAGATATACAAACAACTCTACCCAACCCTACTGAGTATCCCAAGTCTAAGACTAGTACCACACTGGATCATAACACACAAAGTCTAGAGGACTCTAGCTCGGGCATACGCTCGCAAAGTACAAAGGACCCCAGCACACTGAAGATATCGCAAGATAATAGCGTACCCCAGCCATCAGTACAATACATCGCTCCGTCGCTCACAAGGTTACCACAACCCTAACACGATACGACGCTGGCAGATCCACTGATCTGACTAACTCGACGCTCCGTCGCTCGAAAGGTTACCACAACCCCAGC
Organism: Gynandropsis gynandra; assembly: GCA_036759665.1. Taxonomy (NCBI): domain Eukaryota; kingdom Viridiplantae; phylum Streptophyta; class Magnoliopsida; order Brassicales; family Cleomaceae; genus Gynandropsis; species Gynandropsis gynandra. The sequence goes on along the minus strand of CM071862.1, from coordinate 12,231,702 downwards.
ACGGTATGACACCGGCCCAGATCCAAGTATCGCAATACTAACGTCATCGATCCGATACTCCTCACATGACAACTCTCACCGAAGGGCCCGCACACGCCTTCTTCCGAAGGTTCGAGTGTAAAATCACTCGATCGAACACACTAACAAGATATTCACTTGGCTTTAACCCGAACCCAAATTTCCACGTTCTCCGATCCCAACACTTGGTCGAACGTCAATTCTCTAGATCATCTCTAGTCACTTATACAACTCATATACTTGTAATCAATTCTCATACGATAAAACTAGAGTTTAATCCAATTCACTTGTATCGTCTCACTTTTCCCATTATGATTCTATAAATCCTATTGTGATCATGTCTCGTTTTAAAAGTATAATATCTTCCATAAATCAATCACAAATCCAAAATCCGATGGAGAAAACTCTCACCTTAGCTTTCCCGACGACTTGACGAATCTTGATATTATCGCTAACAACAACACCAATCAATTTTTCCTTATTATAGATCCATTCAATTAATAATTTCCATAATATAAATCTTCGAATTAAGGGAATAATCACAACAAATTATTTAGAGATTTACCACAATCTCGATAAAAATCCACCCACGAAGAACGTGATGAAAATTGTCTTCAATTTCTTCTTCTTCCCTCTTCTCTCTTCTTCCTCTTTTTTTCTTCTCTTTTCTTTTTTTTCTTCTTTTCTTCTCTCGGCCAACGTACGGTTGTTTTTCTATTTTTTTCTTTTCTTAACCCTAATCTGATTAAAACATATATATATGTCTATACATGCCTTCCCACCGACTCACCTTGTGGGCCATACGGGCCTCACATCACGTACTTGACCACCAGTTTTGGAGCCAGACCTTGAATCAAATTCATAAAAAATGAAACAAAAGTCATTAACAAATCCAAAGAAATGGACATGAAACACAACTGAACAAATCCACATCCTTCGTAATAGCCTTGCCATGAGCAACCAAGAAATCCAAACACAAATGAGAGTTAAATCGACTCAATCCATAAAACCCATTCAGATGAATTACATTAACTCGAAACACATATAGTACTAGCATTTCCCGATGAAATTCATATGCAGTTACCTGTTTGTTCATCGGAGAAGATCTGCGCCCCTGTTACACTGATAATCACCACTATTTTCCATCGATTTAGGTCAAAATCTCACTCTGGTCACTGCTCTAGCTCAACGCTAATGCCTTCTTCATTTTCGGATTCACCAACATTCGTGGAAGACAAAGAATAAAAATCATTTAGGACAATGAAGGGAAAAAAGACTAAAAGATAATAAAGACAAAGAAGAAGAAGAACATACATAAGCAGAGTAATCGGCGAAGCTCCGCGGCTCTGCTATTGCCACTGTTCTTCACTGATTTAGGTCAAAATCTTGAGATTCACCAACATTCGTGGAAGATGAAGATTACCTCTTCGGTTATCGGCGAAGCTCCATGGCTCTGTTACGCCGATAATAAAGAGGAAGAAGAAAGACATATATAAGGAGTTACCTCTTCGATCATCGGTGAAGCTGAATGACCCTACTACATCGGTAATCACCACCATTCTCCACCAAAAAAAAATGAAACAAAAGAAGATTAAGAGATAATATAGGGAAACAAAAGAAGATTAAGAAGAACAAATATGAAATAAGAGAAAAAATTAAAAAAATAATATTTAATAAAAATAAATCTTTGATGTAAGAAAATTATTTTTTTATACATGATTATACAATCCAAATCAAATTTTAAAAAACAAAACGAAAAAAAAATGAAAAAAAAAGTGAACGTTTAAACACATATTACATACAAAAATATGATGATTCATGCTTTGACATATCTTTTACTCAATTATTCGTTTAGTAGTCTCTTATCTTTAATATACACAAGGCCAAGTGAATAGTATTATTGGCCAAGTGTCACATTTCTAAATATTAGATTGTTTTTTTAATGCGTTGTCATATTGTTATTTACCATTAGATCTTCGTTTTCACTGTTCAGAGAAGGTTTATTTTTTGTCCATTAGATCTAAATTTTATTTTTTGATCTTGACCATCCATTTCCTTCATTGTTTCTGCCCTTTCTTTCTCCTTTTCCCACAGACCGAGCCCTAGCTTTTGTTCCTCCTCTCTCCTCCTCCTCCTCCCCCCGAACTCTATATTCCTCCTCTCTTCTTTCATCCCTCTTCTTTGACTACACCGGTGGGGGCGGTGAAGAGAGGCGATGCGGTGGGGCTAAGGGGAGGGGAGGCGCGCGGGTTGCTGGGGGAGGGGAGGCGCACGGTGTTGGGGAAGGGGAGGAGCGCGGTGTTGGGGAACGAAGCGCGGGTTTCTGGGGGAGGGGGAGGCACGCAGTGCTGGGGAGGGGGAGGTGCGCGTTGCTGGGGATGATTGAAGAAAAAAATTGACAAGAGAAAAAGGAAGATGAAGGAGAAGAGGAAGGGTAGGAAGAAGGTGAATGCCAGTTGGAAGAAGGAATTAGGTAGAAAACTAGGGTTTGTTATTAAAAGTAGAAAAAGTATATTTTTTATGTAATGTTAAAAATAAATTTACTATGCATGTTAATTTTTCAGAATATTTTATTTCAGTTAAAAAACTGATCAGTTATAAAAATATCATTTTGTTAACATGTCAATCTTTAAATTTTTAAAATTATTAAATAATATATATATTAGAAAGATTAACAAATAAAATTATACATTATTAAAATTTATCCAAAATTTTTCGAATTTACGGTCATTATTTTTAATCTATCGATTTCTATAAAAATTTAAAATTATATTTTTATTTGAATAAACATTTGCATTATATAATTTAAATATATACATTTGTATTTTTGCAACATGATTTTGAGCATGAATTATTTTGCCATAAATAAATTATGACCAAAATTATCAAAAAATTATATATAATTTCTATTAGAAATTAAAGATAATGACCGTTTTTATATTCTTAATATATTTTTATGGCTCATTTTTTTAAAATTTGAATACTATTTCCTTTCTGTTAAGATAAATTTATTTCAAAATTATAAAATCGATGAAATAGATATTAAATTGGATATCAAATACCAATATTTTTAAATATTAATATTAATTGTTTTATTTTATTGTATAGTTATAATACAAAAGATAAAAAAAGCAAATTAAATACTATTTAAATAATTACATATAAATAATTTTTTTAAAAAAATTGATTTTTTCTACGCAAAACGCAAAGTAAATACTAATATATAAATAAAACAACATTATCAAAGGTTTTCTCATATTAAAAAGTTATCCACCAAAATGCGAATATACATAAAATATTTTCTCTATTTTGTTATTCTAACTTATAGATGGTGTTCATAATTTTGGATATTCAATTGTCTCTTCTATTATCTAAGATAAACATCATTAATCCATGGAACACCAACATTCAATCAATTTTAATTGACTTATATCCAAATGTTGGATTACACGTTATAAATCTATAATTGTATTGGCGATTTTTACATAATTTTTTTATTCACTATTTGTGTGGATAATGTTATATAAAATAAAATAATCTATGTTTTGATTTTATTATTTATTTTCATTATCAAAGGAAAAAAATTTTCATAACGAAACATAAATACACCAACAATAAATCTTATATATACTAAAACCGCTGCATTGAAAAAACATTTTGCTCACTGACGTGGCGTTAGGTATGCCGTTGATTTCTTCGTCAGGCGAGGTTAACGGCTCTTGATTTGCGGGTCATCCGGTTCGCTGCTCACCCGACCCAGCTACCTGACATGTGAGATCTCGCAATCTGTCCCCCCTAGCATGCCGTTGTATTGGAGCCGTCCGATTGCCCATCCATTTTAAAAATTGGACGGGTGGATTTCGCCGTCCTCGTTCCCAATCGCACCCGTCCATTTTTTTAGGGTTTTTAAGTGTTTCCATTTTGTTACGTTCACACCAGTTTTACCTTTCCTCGCCGTTTTCATTTTCGGATCCTCTCTCTTCTCTCTAGCTTTTATGTCGACGGTTGTGTTGTATTTCTTGGTTTTGTTGCTCGATTTTGTGATTTCTTCCGCTTGGATGCGTTTTGTATTTCGATTTCTTAGTGGTTCTCGATTTGTTTTGTTGTTTTTTTCAGTTTCTTCGGATTTCTCTGTGTGCGGGTTTTGGTTTTGGTTTCCATTGCCCGTTGTCTGTTTGCTTGGGATGGGTTTGGTCGGCGGCGTGGGTGGTATTCCGTCCTATTTGTTTGGGTTCTTAGACCTTGCCGACTGTAACCGTCGTCGTGCATTTGGGTTTATCCATAGTTTTTAACCATATTTTGCAATGTTTTTCGGATTTCCTTGCATGTTACTTGGTTTTGATTTTCCTGTTGTTTTCTGTCTGTTGTTCGTGTTTCCCGTTAGTGCGTCTTTGGATAGTGCTATGGATTTCAAACTGTTTAGCTATGTGGATTTTTTCCGGTTGTGTGTTGCTTAGGGATTTGTTTTACCACTTTAGGAGTTGTAGTTTTCCTTGTGTGATAGATATGGGTCCATGGATGGTTGTATAGATTTGTGTTGTTTCCAATTTTTTATTCATGAATATTATGCTCTGGATCCGTTTTCCCCCTATCTATGCATGTTTTCTTTGTATATTTTAATTGGTTGTAACAGTTCGTTTATTTCGGCTCTGTCTTGCTACCCTAGGGTTTGTGGTTGTTGATGTATTATAAATGTCGTATTTGAAGATTTGTTGTTATTGGTTATTCTTCGTTCAATTTGGTCCCGTTGTTTAGTTCTCTGAATTTATGCAGGATTATATGAATGTGTTGTTTTAGAATTCTGTTTTACCAAACCGTTGGTGTATGTTATGTTTAGTGCAGACTTGATTATTAAATCGGTTTATCTTTTATGTTTGTAAGATCGGTTATATGTATTTTAATTGGGTTTTATACTGTTCTGGCCTATTAGGTTTTTCATATATGTTTGGTTTTGGGCTTTACGGAATTTTTTCTTATTGGGTCAGACAGTTTGGAAATTTAATTTTAGTAATATTTTGATTATTAAAATTTCTATTTAAATCGCTGATGTTGATGTGGGTTTCAATGCGTGTTTTATTGGGGCTGTAATTCAGACCCATCCATTGGACTTCTTTGCATGTATGATTTGGGTTTTAAGGTATTACGGTCTGTTAATCTTATGTGGATTTCGATCCGCACATGTAGTGTGTATGAGAAAGTTTTCATGTCTATGTGAATTCCAATGCATTTTTTATTTAGGCTATTTCGGTTTATTGGACTTCTATCCATCTCTAATTGGATTTGCAACTAATATGACCTACTTGATCCTTCTCGGATTTTGATTTGTATGGATACAATGTATAGGATAGGATAACCACGTAAATGGTGATGTGGATGTTGTCTTCCGAAGCATCTGACGTGGACATTTAGTTCCACAACTACTCTCCTTCCAGTAGACTAGCCAAGTGATGTGTTTTTTCCTTTTACCTATCCATTTACGTGTCTTTGTTTGGAAATTATGTACGATGATTCAATGTGCCTATTATTTACCTAGGCATAGGTAAAACCTACGTGTCATAACTGTGAAACACATGTGCTCCTTGTGTTGTCTTCTGTTTTTTAGTAGGCTAGGTAAAATGGTTGCATAATATGTATTGTTGGGATTTTTACACACCTATTTATATGATACGTAGCTTTACTCTTTACTTCTTATCTGCGAAATAAAAATTATTTCCCTATTTAAATACCAGCAAATAACCCAGTTAGCTGAGATCATATTACAAATCATATATTGTCCTTTGACTGAGATACGTCCTACGCAGGAAATTTCTTTCAGGATACGTGTTCGGGTTGTCCGTGTGTGGAATTTTGATGTGGTTCCAGTTTCCCGATCAACCTCTAATTAGGAAATCATGTTATGTGACGAATGGGTAAGCTTTGCGTCTATTTTTTTATTTTTTGGATATTTTTATTTTGCTATATTAAATTTGTATATGGTATATCAAATTTTGCGGTATTGATGTTTTCCGCATGCCCTGTAGGGTAATCGGATCCAAACTTCGGTGAAGTCGACATTCTGGTACTGACATCAGTGTTTCGTCGTGGAAGGGTCGTGCTACATAATAACGAATTTGAATGTCAGTCGAAACTATGGTGAATACAGAGCGTCACCTCTTTCATTTAAAATAGTGTTTACATCGAACACTGTCGTTAGGCCTTGTGGCGATCTAGAGAATTCGGAGATGTACTTCAATTTCGCTCCATATCCAGACATAGTTTCAGGCATATTGGAGGAATCCGTCCTTATCGGTAAGCTACTATCATTTTAGATTGTGTTAAAATTATTACTACTACTATCATTACAATTTTGTACGCACGTTGCTCACCTTATGATGCGTTGTTCTTTCGTTTGTACAGATGTCATTAGCGAGGTAATTGCTGCAGGCGAACTAACCCATGTCACCTATGCAGAACGCACGAGCCGACGATTAACCCTTCAACTTTGTGACACCAAATATTCTGCGTTATTTTCTCATTACCTTATTTAATTAACTTCCCTGTGTTATGTTTTGGCTTCCCATGAAAACATGTTCGAACATGTAACACACTGGATTCAAATTTTACTAAGGATTTTCCACATATTAAATCCTTACCTCACTATATTTATGCTGCAGTTCTGATATTATTGAGTGTACAATATTGGAGTCGTTCGCCTATCAAACTTACGACTGCATCCGTGCTCACCAGAGTGGTCCTTTGGTTATCATTTTCCAGATGTTCAAGATACGGACTTGGAGTGGTAATAAATTCTAAAACACTTATTATTTTGTCAATATTTACTTATATTCGGCAATGCGATTTAATGCATCTGTTTGCAGCTTATGGTTGTTCTCTTTCCAGGTTTAGCTCTACGTTTCCCTCCGTCGCCGTTGCTATAAATGTGTTACTGATACAATTGTGTTATGTTATCGTCGAAATGCTTATTTTTCAATGTATAGTTATGGTTATATAGTTTTTTTGGGTTGGTTTTATTTGTAGCTACTGACTTACAGTTATGTGTTATTATTTATCTGTGTTTGTATAATTTGGTGAACACTTGGCTTTGGTATTTTAATAAAATTTGTTGTTCCTTTTTGCATTAAAGATTTTTAGTTTGTTGTCATTGTATATATTATTATTGGATTTATTCTGTGTTTACAAATTGAAATATCTTCCTGTTTACACATCGTTGCACCATTCGTAATGTGCAGTTTTCCAGTAAAATTTTTTCATATCAGAATTTTCAACCCGTCGTTCTATACAAATCATAGTATGGTTACTTGTAGTGTATTATTCTTACGTATTAATTTATTATATTAGTTTTCAATTCATTCTGTGGGACATATTACGCTCTATTATTAGTTATGTGCACCGATTTTCTCCATTTGTTTATTTTGCTTTCCCAAAATAGGCTACCTGGTGGTTCTGAGGATACTCCAAAAAATATCGGTTTGCTTACCTCCCATCCACAACCCAGTGAATCTATTGATTTCTAGAATGCATTCTCAGTGAAAACAATTGCGGATCTTGGAAAAGCTACCGATTTAGAAGTTATATTTATTTTGATTACACGAATCTAATATTATACTATTACGTCGTGATATTAATTTCCTATTTCTGCAGACTTTAACTTGCATTATTCCAGCTGTGATCACCGAGTTCTTGGACAGGGATGGTTGGTATTATTTAGGATGCAACATTTGCTCTAGAAACGTTAATGCCATTTCTGATGACACATCCGCATGCGCTACTGTTAAACGTTTTTTTATTGCGATTCTTGCAAAGCTACTACAGATAGTCCATTTCCAAAGTAAGTTATTTTCTCTCTATATAGTAAACACCAATATGATCCCTAACATGAAATTTTTATTACTAAATATTTCAGGTTCCGTGTTTATGTGAAAGTTATTAATGACACCGGTGAAGCTATTTTCCTTATATTTGACAAAGATACAATCCAACTTCTCCGTAAGTCGGCTTTTGATGTCCGGAACGAAGACTCCGAGGTATATCACACTAGCATTTTGAACATATTCCTACAACACTAATAAGTTTGTATTTCGCTCTGTTTATTTTAATGCTTCTTACGTTTACGTGGGTAATTAGATTGGTCCAAATGAAATCCCAACCAGCTTAAAAATTTTAGAGAACCACAACTGCCTCTTTAAGATTATCGTTTATCCGATCCAACAAGGACCACGATCCTCTACTTCGCGTGGTACGAGTAGGAATTCTTTGCCTATCTACCGTGTAAGCACATTAACTGATAACGAGGACATACTCTGTTCTATCTCTATGAGGGTACAACGCATATCTATACTAAATCGATTATTATTCTTACCAGAATTCTCTTCAATATTTTTTTACTAATCATGGTATTGAATTTTTCAGAATCCGTCTTTCGCGCCTTTTATGCAGGTTCGTTCATATTTACCTGTTCATCAATTAAAGCCAAATACTAATTACAATATATGTAAATTTTCTCACCCCTTACAAATTCTGAGTCTCCCCTGTATGTGGCAAGGTTTCTCATTTTTCTCCTGAGCATAGTTCTATGGGATATCTACCAAGTTCTCCTTCCACTAGCCATTCGTATAGGAAACGGCATGCTGATGAAACAACCAGTCAGACAACTCTACAATCAAGTACATCTAAGGTAAAGTCAACAAGCTTGGAAGTTCGACGTACCGATCTTTCAGAATGAATCCCCCCCCTTTAGATCATCGTTCCTAGCTTGATTTGTCATGTTCAAAGCACTTTCCGGTTTTGTTGTTGCCGAAACTTGGATCCATGTATAATATTAGGTCTGGATAATCTATATGAACTCTTTACAATAACTACGTCTGCACTATGTTCTACGTAGATATATTTCGCTGTGCATAATCACCTATAGATAAGTAGTTTTCCCCCAATTATTCCAGAGCCCTTGTGTAACAAAAACAAAGGATCCCACACATCTATATTCAATGAATACATACCAGAATTCTACTACAATAAATGACGGATTATTAATGATTGAAAGTCATTCTATTGGTACATTTCTCATTTACTATATTACAATTACTATTTCATTGTATTAGATATATCTACTCAACAATATTGCATAAAAGACTAATATACTTGATTAGCTAATGTTATTATTGCTTTCACGTTTAACAACATATACAAATCTCGGTGATCAAAGCTTTGTATGTGAATAATAAACGCAAAATTATGATATTCAGAACGTCTATGTAAAACTCGCAATACTAGTTACCCGATATTCAGTTTATGTTGTTCTAAAGGAAAAATATCGTTACCAAAGTTATTAGAACCTCCTTCATATTTGAGATCACTTTTACGCCAAAATCATACACACCATGAATATTTCAAAAGATACATTCGTGCATATAATATGATATTTATGTTTACATCGATGGATGGTCATATTGATACTTCAATTAATATTGGTAAAAAACCTTACGTTTTTAAAATAAATGGACAAAATTATCATAGAGTCGGTAGTTTGTTATCTGCTCCTGGAACCCGTACGAAATTTCCTTAATTATACATCCATGACACAGAAAATGAGAGTGCTAATAGAATACGTGCGATCAGGTATATAAGCAATGCATTACAACAATTACGTTTTCTATACCTCATTGCGTTACGAATACAACAAGTTTTATTTAACAACAGTCGTTCGCATGACAAATCTCCACAACATGAAAACAATTTACTCAAGGACATTGTGGAAAATATACAATAGATGCTTGATCATCATAATCCCTATGTAAAGATATTTAGAATGGAACATAATATATTCGTTATTTCAACTCAGTTAGATATGAAATTGCGACTGATTTCAGAGCCTTGTGATTGAGATAGAGTATACAATTTACCCGAGTCATCTGAGGTTGCTGCATTGTTAGTAGAAGATTTTGATGAAAACTGATATGTTATTCTTCAAAAACATAGCAACGAATACATGCGAATAAGTGAACTACATCCATCCTATCTCTCATTACAATATCCACTATTATTTTCATATGGCGAAGATGGTTACCATTTAGGCTTACATCTGCAACAAACCGCCATTCTGTCAAAAAAACCATGCTCTCGAATTAGTATAAGAGAATTTATGGCATATTGTTTACATGATAAAGACAATGAATCTTCTAATATATTACACTCAGACAGGCTCTTTCAACAATTTTTCGTTGATGGTTTTTGTATGGCTAAGTCAGAAGATCTCTTGTATAAAAAACCACCAGAACACATTGCGCTCTGAAGCTTACAAAAACATTGAAACTTATGTACAATCCGGAAATATTTTAGCATCTGAAATTGGAAAAAAAGGTTATATTACCTTCGACATTCACCGGTGGTTGTCGATATATGAAACAAAACTACTTAAATGCAACGATTTTATGCAAGAACTTCGGTTTCCCTGATCTGTTCTTAACTTTTACATGTAATCCTAAATGGCTTGAATTGCAACGAATTTTATGTCAACATGGAGATACTTCTGGAATAGACCTGATATTTTAACAAGATTATTCAAAATCAAACTAGAGGACTTGCTAACAGATCTAAAGCAAAACAAACGACTTGGCAAAATCAATGTAGATAATTTATATATGTTATATTACAAATATGTATATTTGTTACTGATTTACAATTATTTATTTGTTTGCAGTTCTCTACACCATTAAATTCCAAAAATGAGGCTTGCCTCACACACATATAGTACTATTTCTTAAGAGACAATCGAAAATGCCCACTCAATCGATATTGATTCTATCATATCTGCTGAGATCCCTGATTGTCATGCAAATTCGAATTTATATGCAATATTTCAAGAAATAATGGTACATGGACCGTGCGTCCTGGCTAACAAATATCCGCCATGTATGAAAAAAGGCAAGTGCACAAAAAACTTTCCTAAAAGTTTTATTGATTCTACATACATCAATAATGAAGGATATCTGATTTATAAAAGACTAGATAATGAAAATGGAATCAAATTAAATAATAGATATATTGTACCATACAATCTTTATCTCCTTCAAAGATATAGAGCTCACCTTAATTTGGAATGGTGTAATCAAACAAAAGCAATAAAATATCTATTTAAGTACATAAACAAAGGATCAGATAAAATCGCTACAATAATAACAATGCCTGAACAAATGCAACAAAAGAATTCGTTTGATGAAATAAAAAACTATTATAGCTGTCGTTATATTTTAGGGTGTGAAGCTTGCTGGAGAATTTTTAAATTCGACATTCATTATAGAAGTATATATGTAGAAATGTTAAAATTTCACTTACCCAATGAACAAAATATAGTTTTTGATGAGGAAGTTGAGCTACCTGAAATAACATCGAATGAATTTATTCAATGGAAAATATTTATAGAATGGTTTAAATGCTATGCTTTATACCCCGAAACTCGGAAATTGCCATATTGTAATTTCCCAACTAAATTTGTATGGAATGAAAAACATCGTATTTGGACCATACGTAAACGAGGCTTTGCATATGGCAGATTACAACACATCACCCCAAATGTCGGAGAATTATATTATCTACGAATATTATTGAATAAAGTATGTGGACCCATTTCGTTTGAAGAAATTCCTACAATCATTGGTGTTTTTACATAAAACATTCAAAGATACCTATCGAGCATTAGGTCTTTTAGATGATGATGAAGAATATATAAATACAATAAAAGAAGCAAGTAATTGGGCATCTCCAACAAATTTACAAATACTATTTTTTATTTTATTAACAACAGAATGTACTTCATCTCCCGGACATATATGGTCTACGACGCAACAACTATTAGGTAATGACACACTATACAGACGACACCGTATTCTAAAATTACCAGGTACAAATGTTCATTGAAATAATATTACAATATATGTAGACAAATTTTAGACCCCTTAACCCGCTCTGTTTTGACTAAACAGATCTCATTATGACGGAAGAAGACATTCAAAATACAACTCTTGGTGAAATCGAACTGCCATTACAAAAAACAATCGATCTCTCAAACAGTATCCTTCCATTCCATATCCCAAAGAAGCCGAAAACCAATCATTATTAAATAGGCTGATATATGAAGAATTATCTTATGATTCGGACATAATGAAAAATGAATTTATCAATCTTAAATCGCAGTTGACATCTGAACAACAATTAGCTTACAACGAAATTATGAATGCAGTAAACCAAAATAGAGGCCAAGTATTTTTTTTATATAGACATGGAGGAAGTGGAATTTTTTTTATGGAAAACATTATTAGCAGCAATAAGATGCCGTAAACAAATTGTCTTAAACGTTGCTTCAAGTGGTATTGCATCACTTTCGTTACAAGGATGTCGTACAACGCATTCACGATTTGCAATACCACTAGATAGTAATGAAGATTCAATATGTACATTAAATTAGGAATAAACTTATCAGATCTCATAAAACAAACATGATTTATAATATGGGACGAGGCTTCGATGGTTCATAAGCATTGTTTTGAAGCTCTTGACAAAAGTATCAAAGATATTATGGGCTCAGTAAATCCTTTCCTAAAAAACAAACCATTCGGAGGCAAAACAATTGTACTTGGAGGTGATTTCCGTCAAATTTTACCAGTTATTGCCAAAGGAAATAAACATGAAACCGTTCAAGCATGTATAAACTCTTCATATCTATGGAAGTTTTGTCGTGTATTAAAATTAACCCAAAACATGCGACTGCAAATGATACTGAATCCGCGAGCGCAAATGAATTGCAAGCTTTCTCAGATTGGGTATTACAGTTAGGAAATGGAACTATATCTCAATGTAATAACGATGAATCTTTGATTGATGTGCCTAACGATTTGTTGATAACACAAACATCAAATCCAATTGAAAGTAATGCAAATCATGTATATCCAAATATTGAATATGAATATCAAAATTCTTTCTATTTTCAAGACCGCGCAATATTATGTCTGACAAACGAAATTATTAACGAGATAAATGAAACTCTATTGCAAAAAATTTCCGGATACTCAAAAGAATATATAAATTATGATTCATTATGCGATAATGATTCAAATAACACTAAAGCATGTGAATTATATAATACAGAATTTTTGAACAGTTTGAAATATCCAGGAATTCCTAACCACTGTTTAACATTAAAAGAAGGAGCACCAATTATACTTTTGCGAAACATTGATGAAATGGTTGGATTATGTAATGGAACACAACTTCAAATAACGCAATTAGGTAAAAATATTATAGAAGGCAAAATCATTACAGGCACTCATGCAGGAAATAAAGTATTCATACCTCGACTACCATTAATTCTAACTAATACAACTTTACTATTTCATTTAAATGGAAACAAATTTCTATTATGTTATGCTTCACAATGACAATTAACAAAGCCAAGAACAAAGCATTAATCAATTCGGTATATATTTACCCAGACCCGTATTTAGTCACATAAATTATATGTAGCAGTTTCGAGAGCTAAAAGTAAAAAGGACTAAAATTTCTTATTTTAGACGACAACGACAGATGCACCACAAAAACAGTGAACGTTGTGTACAACAAAATTTTTAATTACATTTAATAAAAAATATATTTATATTTATACTTTGATCCACTTTCCAAGTATCATATATTCATTTCAAACCGCATGAAACACAGGATTAATACTAGTTATAGTGATAACACTAATCAATGGTGAGGAAATCACTAATAATAATAATAATAATAATAATAATAATAATAATAATAATAATAATAATAATAATAATAATAATAATAATAATAATAATAATAATAATAATAATAATAATAATAATAATAATAATAATAATAATAATAATAATAATAATAATAATAATAATAATAATAATAATAATAATAATAATAATAATAATATAAAAAGAGATTTTTTCTCTTTTCTACCATTTTTTCTTCACGAGAGGGGAAAAACTCATCTTTTTTAATCTATAAATTGACATCAAGATGAAGATGAATTTTAAATTTGTATTTAATATTTATTGTTTTATTCGATCAAATATAAATGAACCATAATTATGTAAACATATTACTAAATTATATATTACAATATTTATTTATCAATTGATATTTTTTCTATAAGTTACAAATGCTAAATTAATGAGTATTATTATATATGCTTATTAATACTATTTACAATTATTTTTTATTTTTTTATTTAATTTTAATGTTATAAATCATTTATCACTAATTTTGTATTTTTTATCGTTTTAAAATTAACTTTAAAATAAATTTGAGAATTAGTTATATTTAACCTTCAAATCGTATATATTAAAAGTTGAATTTTTGCTTAACTTTGGTGAAACCACATCAGGGATGACGTGACAGTCAACCCATATACCATATACTAACCAAGTTTAGATTCAAAATTATTATTAATTTTCGATAAAATTTCGGTTTAATATGACATCATCTTATTTAATATTAATTGATTTTATTATTAGTTTGATTAGATCATATTAAATATATAATTTAAATTGAATCAATTTATAAATTTTATTATAATTTAAATTACATTATAAAATATAAATCTCTATATTATAAGGGTTTTCTTATGATGGAATCATATCAACATAGAGACAAACCTCAATATCGTTAAAATTTTAATTTTATTATTTTTATTCATAACGCTCAGTATCTATTTCATTAAAAACCAATATATTCAAAAGTAGAAAAAAAGAAGAAGAGATGAAGCGTAAAAACCAATATATTCAAAAGTAGAAAAAAAGAAGAAGAGATGAAGCGTTTCTTTAAGCAAGTTTATTAGGGAGAGGAAGCATTTCTATCTGTTGCTGAGAAGTTCATCGGATCATTGTTTTCTTCTTCAGTTTTGCAACCGTTCCCTTTCTTTCCATCTCTTCAATGTAAACGACTCTTTGATTTCTTCGATTTCATTAAATATTTCTTAAAAGATGGTTAGCCTGTCCAAGCTCTAGGCAAGGAAAAGTCGGTTGTTTAGTACGATCAATGGACGTGAGGGTGGTCAAGGTGACTGTTGGGCAAGGAGATATGAGCGACAAGGAAATGCAAGGGCACAACGACCGCGGCGAATGTGGTAAGGCAACAAATGAGGGCGAAGGCGATGAAGTGATGTATGTCGAATCGAAGGTGACTTACGACATTAAACCATGGACGCAACAAGAGTATTGAGCCATGAGTGAGGCGAAGACAATGAACCAAAAGTACAGACACTGCAACGAATCAAACTCAAGAGTGCTACGACAAATTGTTTCAATTTTTTTAAAAAAAATATTGTTCAAAATTAGACTCTTAATGATTTTTTGTTGTCTGATAGATATTTTGATCATAGATAGATCATATCATTTTATACTCTTGACCTCATATTATGTATGTACATAATATTTGTTTATTAAAAATTGTATTATTTTTTATATATATTAAATAATCTGAACTTGTGATTATTTTATTATACTATTTATATTTTAACAAAATAAATTTATTTTTGAATTTAACTTATTTGTAATACAATAAAAAATTAAGCCGTGTATCGAACGGAAATGATGATGATGATGCGATGGAAACGACAAAAAGAAATGAAATTTCAAAGCGCACAATCCAAACTTAGTTAGTAAGAAGTACTTTCCATTATCATCCTTTTTCCCCACCACTCACACAACACGACACAGCCCACCTTCCTCTTCTTTCATCATCTCAAATCAATGACCCTTAACTACACCGGCTCCGCCGTCCCCACCACCGCTACGACCTTCTTCCCCGCCAGCGGTGTCACCTCCAACTCTACCTTAACCCTCATCGGGCCTCCTCCCCCGTTCCCAGCACCTCCCCGGACCGTCGACCTCTCTCCTCTCAAATTCATTCTCGCCGTCGTCGCTGTCGTCGCCGTTCCTGCCCTCGCCTACGCCCTCTTCTTCGTCGTCCCATGCCCCTCTGGCCGCCGCCACGACCACCGTAGCAGCAGTTTCTCCTCCGAAGATTACCCCTCATCAGTCGCGAATCCCGCTCCTCCTCTACCGACGACGACCTCCAGCGCCGGAGCTCCTGTCGCCGACGTCAAAATCGAGAAGGAGTCTCACTCGAAGGAGATCGGGAATGAATGTCCTGTTTGCTTGTCGGTGTTCGCCAACGGCGAGGATGTGCTGCAACTGAGCGCGTGCAAGCACGCGTTTCACGCTTCATGTATAGAGATGTGGCTCAACGACCACTCCAGTTGCCCGATCTGCCGAGCCGCCGTTAACGTTAAACGGCAGGATGGTAACGGTTACGCAAACGCTAACGGAAGGCGTAACGGCGGTGGCGGTGGTAATCGGAGGGTTTCGGCGGCTAACAGAGATGACGATTGGCGCCAAGGTGTTCCTGATGCTTTGAGCTTAGTTTAATTTTTTATTTGATATTTTCCAATAATTTACTTTTGGGTATTTCCACATTTTCCTGGAAAATGATGTTACAGACTATTTTTACAGAGTGAGTCTCAAATGTGAATTTTATAGAGTGAGTTTTTTATTTGTTTTCTTCTGATAAATATGTTATAAATATATATTATTTAATTGTTATGCTACGAATATTCATGTGTACTATTTTTTTATATTTTCTATTTTTTTAATTAAAATGTAAAAAAAAAGTTTATTTTAAAAGAAAGAATTTTTTACCACAAGCCCTACAGTTAAATAATTTGAATTTATTCGAAATAAATCATTAAATTCTAAATTGTTTGATATAAAAACTAATACAGTTTTATTTAGTATTACGTTAAAAAAGTTAATTAATTTATGATTTATTAGAAATCGAACCCGTAAATTCCCAAAGACTATTGCACGAATTATTGTTTATTTAGTTTTTAATATATAAAACAGCAAAGAAAGGACTCCTTTATAAATGATAATGGACACGACACTCTCAATAAAACTCTATATAAACAAACAAAAATATGCAAATGACAAAATCATCAATAAATCAAATAGAAGATATTAGTTGATTGTTGTCGTTTGACAACACTTTAACAAAACATAACACAATAGTTCATCCAAAACCTCGTTTGGCCAGTAACAATTCATATCCTATTTAATCCCTTCGAGAAAGACAAATGAAGTTCCAATATCTCATGTATATGCAAATAAACCCCACAAATGGGAAGCCAACAGAACGTTTTATGTGTAGAAATAAGCTAAAATATTTCTGACAGGACATTTATCCGAAGTAGTTCCAACAACTAAGTAGTAGAAAAACTTACCATAAAACCTTTGAAAACATCATAGAGAATAATCTTGTTGAAATTCCATGTTTTTCTTGGTTCAAAGCAAAGTAAAATTTTATTCTAATTTGTAAGTTAAAAAAATATTATGGCATCATAAACGAGGTTCGAGATTTATAGTTATTGATGTCATGAATTTCTCTTTTCCTAGGTAATTTGTAAGTTAAAAGAATATTAAGGCATCATAAGCGAAGTCCGAGATTTATAGTTATTGATGTCATGAATTTCTCTTTTCCTAGGGGTGGCTAGTATTAAATCCATTAGAACTTCTCACAATTAAATCCATTAGAACTTCTCACAAGTAATAAAGATGGTTGATATCATTTTAATATACTTTATAGATAGCTAGTGCATATTTTTCTCTACTAGGAAAGTTCTTTGGATGACTATGACACTATACACCAAGAAATCTCAAAATTAAAAACACCATTGTTGTCTAGAAAGCTGAAGGAATGCCAAAACTGCGACCCCACGTAAGCTTTTTAGCACATGCAAATATGAAATTCAATCAACTTCAAAGAAAGAACGAAGACTAACCGGTTATGACAACATCTCTTAGATTTTGACCATGAATAAAACTCTCATATCGAGGTCCATGATGCTCTTTTCCATACCTATATGAAGGTAATGGAGGAAATAAAGGCTAATATTTCTCATCTTGTGAATGTTAAATTACGAAGATCAAAATATGTAAAAGCTCTAAAACGAAAACCATCAAGAAAAAGGTAACGTCAGATACATCAAAATTGCAATTTCAAATAATACAAGACAACCAAATATTAAGACAGAAGTCTACGATGGAAGGTGGACACCCTGAAACCTCTCGGGCTTAGTGAAGGAAAGATAGAAGAAGAAGCAATGGAAAAATATTGGTGATGAGATCTTTGTTAAGTAATATCTCATTATCTGCGAAGACGTCGACTTTCAGGAAAAGAAGATGAAGGATAGGTTTCTTTGAATAGGTTTCATTTGAATAGGTTTCAGAGAAATGTTGAATCGTTTGACATTCTATTATAACAGGAAAACGAAAGAACATTTTGTTAGAGTCCACTCGAAAACTATTTAGTTGTTAATCGACGGGTGTGGATAGCATTTGGTCGTCTTTAATAGTAATATAATAATCAAATACCTCTACAAGCCCTCCAACGTTTGTGAAACCTCAAAACCCTATGTCTCTCCTCCATAGCAGTTCCCAACGTTCCAAGGTTGAGCTTTGGTGGAGAACACCTCAAATGGTTGCGAAACCTTGAAACACTCCGCCTTTCCTCCGTCGTAGTTCTTAACATTCGAAGACTGAGCTCTGGCGGAGAATGCCTCAAACCAGTGACCCAACTGAATTGATCAAATCGAAAAAATAGAGATTCCGATCTAAGTTTAACCTAAAAGTTACGATGGTGGTAAGCGTTTTCGTGACAATAAAATTCTGAAAGCTTCTTGAGACGCTCGCGTTTATGAAGTATATGGTGAATAAAACTTAGCATACTTATGTCTGTTGTAAAGATCACAAATTTTAAGAGACAATTTGAAGAGAAAAGAAAGAAGACGAAGATGCTCATATTCTTTGATTTTTAGAAAAACGAAAGTCATTTGATATAAAACCTCATAACATTGAATTGTCATATGAGGTGGAGAGTATTAAATGATGATGGTGAGATTCTTGGTGAGAAAACAATAAATCGGAAGAAAATGAAAGATTTTTCAGACAAATAACGTAGTGGTTTAAGAGGAGAGAATCTCGTAAAATTAAAAATTAGAGATTTATTAAAATTTTAATATATTAATTTACGGTAAGTAGTCTAACTAATTACAAAAATTTCGTATTTAAAATAATTATTATATTTATATCAAACTAGTGTCTTGTTGACCAAAGGATCACCACACATATTATCTCTTTAAATACAAAATATACGTTGCAAACAAAGAACAATCAATATTATTATACAGTATACAACACCTGCCATCTGATCCAATGGTTCTTCATCTGTACACGTCTTCCTAAACGATACCGTTTGGAGGTCCCTTTGTTTGTACCAACACAAATTAAATAAAAACCATTGCCTTTGTCTTCTTCACCCTCCCCACACCATCATAACGAAGACTCTACAAAAGGAATTCGGACGTCAACGACAACCATGTCGGGCCAAAACATTTGTCTTAGGATAACCACAACCAGAATTGGCGAAACACCAGCCTCTAATATGGGAGAGTGATAAGAGTTTATTCCATATTAGACTTCAAACCAATTGTTATATGTTCAATTGATCTTTTCTAGACGTATCAACTAATCAAATTTTAAACAATGTTAAATCGTACTATAAATCCATATTTTAGACACTACAATCTACATCGAGATTCTCTTATAGTCAATTATAGAGGCTCATTTTATAGTTACGTGAGCATCCTTTCCTAGATCATTATTTTTGGAGAGTTATATCATCACGATACATTCTATTACCAAATCACACCAATCGATATTATTGGGTCTAAATCGATTTTTATAAGGCTCATAGGTATTTCAAAAAACTTGTTCTCAGAGATAACAAAGACAATAAAGATATTTCATTGGATTTTGAAGTTTGAAAAAGATATTCTTCAACACCAATGTGTTTATATTAATTCTGTTAGTATTGTTACGTTAGTTTATTTTGTATCTTGATTTTTTATAAGTTTTATTTAGTTGTTTATAAAAATTTGGATGTATAAATAGGTGATAAATTCTCTTGTAAGTTTATCAATCGGTTTCAATATAAATTCATAATAGTTTCTAAAATCTTCTTCTCTTTCGTTCATCTATGTTTCAAGTTTCTGAAACATGTATCATTCATTCGTCTCGTCCTCTGGTTTCAATATGAACTAAAGTGTTCTTTGCAAATCAAACTCAATTTGTAATATGGTATTGGGACATTTTTTGTTTTTGTTTAATCTATTTTTTTATTTTTTTCAAGCATTATTTGGAAATCTTTTCCAACCTACAAAGATGGTCCGGCCGTCGTCAAATCATGATATACTATCTGTAGCAGCAATGATCATAAAAATCTCCTTATTTTAGTTGGTAAGTTTACTAACATTATTGGCATCGTTCAATCATTATGGTATTAGAAAGACACAATAAAATGGGTTTCATGATTCTTAGATAAAACCTTCTAAAACAGAGGAGTATCATCTTTGGTCAAGGAACAATGTTGTTGTGAGTTCTTAGATATTAATTCTTTTTCCAAAAGAATTGTTTCTAGTCTTCTTTATATACATACCTTTTATATGTTTCACCTTTTTTAACAAAAAAAAAAGAGTAGAAAAAACAAAAACATGTCTGTATCAGAATCCATGCCCATAACCAAAATTTCTAGTCTTCTTTATATACATACCTTTTATATGTTTCACCTTTTTTAATCTCATTAGGGTTTCTTCTTTACTTATTCCTAACTATTCTGTGAGTTTTAATGCAAAAATATTCATGGTTGGGTGATTGATAAAACTAATATCCATCACAATTCTTATGTTCTTGAACCAAACGACTTGTATATTCTTTGTTGTCATACATACATGTAATAACATATTTTCTGATTCAACAATTTGGCATAATAGGTTTGTCCATCCATCAATGGAAAAGAATAATAAAACTTTGTTAAACTTTATAGATGACCAAGAATGTCGATTTTTCTCATTGTAAAATCTATCATATGGATAAACAAAAGTTATAACCATTTCCTTTAAATAACAATATATCTGATAATACTTTTGATTTGATTCATATGGATCTATGGGGTCATTTCTCTATTGAATCGGTAGAAGATTTTAAGTAGTTTCTAACACCATGTTGATGACAAATCTCGAGCAACTTGGATCAATTTCTTAAAATAAAAAAATAAAGCACAAATAAAAGTTTGTAAAGTTTGTTTCAATGATAGAAACACAATGTAATCCTAAACTAAAAGCCTTTCGAACTAATAATGCTTCTAAACTCTTTTATTTTTGCAAAGATAGGGGCATTCAAGAAAACTTGCTTGTGGAAAGATTTAGGATCATTACGATACTTTCTTTTTTAAGAAATAGCTTCCAAAGGCATATCAATTTGTCAAAGAAATTATTGCTTAGAACTTTTGGAAGACATATGTTTGATTGGATGCTAGTATGTTTCAATGCCAATGAGTCCTACTCAACGTTTTTAGCATGACACTAACAATGTTTTATAGGATTCAACACAATTTAGAGCTCTCATTGAAAAATTATTGTATCTTACAATTACTAGCCCGAACATGACATTTTTAGTGCAAAAGTTAAACCAATTTATGTCAAAACCAACTTAAGAACATATGAATGCAATTCATAAAATGGTGAGTTAAATGAAGAATGATCCATCTCATAGACTTTTTTATTCAACAAAATTAGATGTACATTTTAAAGGTTTTGGTGATGCATATTGGGCTCCTTAATCTATCAAGACTATAACCTCATGGGCTCCACTAAATCCCTTCATCTTGAGTGTTCTTAAGGTCGTCAAACTAAGCATGGAATTAAGAAAGAGTTCAATGAGTTCCTTACCCTCCTTTCCATGCATTACCTTATTCTCTACTTCTGGTTTTTCATCATCTAAACTATATGTTTCTTCTTCATCTTCCACCACCAAGAATTTGAGTTCTTTGTACTTGTACTTGTGTCCCGGATGCCATCTCTCTGCACATTTAAAGCACAACCATTTCTCTCTTCTTGCTGCTATGTCAAAGGCTGAGATCTCAGGTAAACTTACAGTGAATCCTTTCATCTAAGCCAAGGGATTTGTATCTCAATACATGATCTTGAATACTTAACTTGAGTTCATTAAAGAAATCATCTTTAACACATCGTTTGTTAGTTGAGGTGCCGCTACTGCCAATTCTTCAAACTTTTGGCAGTAATACTCTACTGATCCAATTTGCCTCATCTTTATCATTTGCTTTAGAACTAAATGATCGTCTCGTTTTTATATATATTTTTCGCATGATTTTAGAGATGTTTATGATGATAGATTTGATGTTTACGTGTGATTTTGTACCCATTTTACTCGTTTTCGTGTTTTCATGTTCTTACTGGTTATAATGCATATTTGGTTCGGTTTGCATCTAAAGAACATACACATGATGAAGTATTAGCATAGAAAGACATAACGGAACAAACGGGACGAGAAACAGCACGCGTCGGGGAGGACTTCAGCCCGCACGGATCTAAAGCACCATTACAGCTCGCACGGGGCACATTCCTTAGCCCGTGCGGGGCCATTGGTTCAGCACATCCAACAGCTTCAACACGGGTTGGGCAAGCCTTCAGCTTGCGCGGATCATCCCCTCCAAGTGAGCTCGTGCGGGGCACACTCTCAAGCCCGTGCGGGTCGCGTCCGTCACCTGTAGAAATAAGAAAGGAAACTTGCGGAAACAAGAAAAGGAATTGGTTAGTTGCCTACACATAAAGGAAACATGGTTAGAGAAGAGGAATGAGAGTTATATGGCTGGAAATAGTGTCCACCTACTCAAGAATAGAAACCAATGCAAATAATAATGGAAAACTCACAAAACAGCATGTTGCAACAAAGAGGAAAGAAGAGGAAAGGAAGTGAACGACCAAAGATGAAAAAGAGGAGAAAAGGAAAAAAGAAAAGACGAAGACAAGGAGGAGAGCTAGGGGGCCGAATTCACTTTAGTTTGAGAGAGAGCACACATTAGAATTAGAGAGAGAATTGCAGAGAGATAGTAGAGAGAGGAGTTGTTCGTGAGCACTCTTGACGGAGGATACATCCAAGGAGCGTTGAAGATTGAATAGGGATTTCGGTTTTGTTTAGTTTTATATGTTTTTTAAACTATCTATTTTGATTATGTTGTTTGCTTTCGAACGCATGAGCGAGTAGTCGTTTTATTCTAGGAGAAGGGATTAGCCCATGGCTATCCCGGAACCACTTTGATTTATATTTGAATGCAATTTCCCATTTTCGTTTATCTTGTCTTTGTCTAAGTGCTTGATTGACTTGTGTTTACGAAGGCCAAGTAGATGCATGTTTTAGGAACTTAGGAGAAGGACCGAAAGTCTAATTCTGACTTGTGTTTACGAAGGCCAAGTAGATGCATGTTTTAGGAACTTAGGAGAAGGACCGAAAGAAGAATTCTAATTCTGAATAATCAGGCTTAGAACAACCAAGGCTAGGCCACGAAAGTAGGGTTGTAGCAATTGAGGGTTGAACGGATGAATGATAGAACTTATGGGTTTAGTTTAAGGTGTCAGCCATGAAAGTAGGGGATAACTTGACTAGATCACTTGTCTATGCCTTGAGAGAGGTAGATATCATATTAGGATCATCCGTGTTAGATAACTTGATTGGGAACGCGTGATTAGATAGGTTGATTATTGGTTTCGGAAGCCTTTTGGTGAACCGTAATCCTAGAATGTTTGTCTCACTGTTAAGAACTTGTAGTTTATTGTTTTTAGTATTTCATTCTTGAAACCAATATTTCGTTCGTTTGAAAGTTTGATTTGTTGTTTGAGTTTAGGTTGTGTTGCGTAGTCCTTGTGGGATCGACACCTAGAGTACTACACACGTGTTGTGCACTTGTGGTTAGTTTAGGTTAATATTTGTTTAACTTGGAACGCATCACTAAACCATAAACTGTGCATCTGAATCTATTATAGATTCTGGTTCTGCTCTTAAAATCACCCCATCTTCTCAAAACAAGACGATCTTGAATCCATCTTGACCAAGTGAGTGCCTTTCCCTCCATGTGAGCCACGGCTATTCCACCTTCTCCCATGTCAGAGTGTCACTTAACCCAAAGAAATTTTCTGCTCTATAGATCCAATCATCCGGATGTTCACCAGAGAACATTGGAATTTAGCTTTTTTTATTGCATTTTGTAAGTTGCTCAACAATCTTTGTTCGTGAATGGTGCCTCCATTGCTTTGTCCTTCTTCACGAGACACTGTCTTTCCTCTATCATGTCTAATTTCATTCCATTGGCTTAGAATCAATATTATTGTCTCCAAAGCTTTCTTCATTGACGATATCTCATTGAGCAAGGTTATAAACTACTTAATGGATATTGTCACCGGTGATGTCACTTCTTCTTATGATGCTGCTCTTGCAGCAATATCCCCTTTTTAAGTCATCTCCGTAGCCATAGGCTCTAATACCAATTTAATAAGAACCAAACAAACTTAAGCTGAGAAATGGATTTGAAAAGAAAAAGAAAGAGTTTGAATGTGTGTGGTGTATTCGAAATCACCAATCTCCAAAGGTATTTACCAAGAATTTTCTTATTTCCATTATGGACGTCCATAGAGCTTTTATAGCCATTACACCAACATTCAAGACTATTAATTCGTTACAAGAACACAAGAACTTAAACTCTTCCTTGTTCGTTCCATTATTGTTAGTCCTTCTCTTCTTTCTTATTTGGATCTTTTTTCTTGATATCTTGTGTTGATTTCTTGTTTTTGGACGAGCTAAAGGAATGTGGATCTTATCATATTGAGTGTGGAATTTGTTGGTAAGCCGTTAGAATTCAGTTAGATATTTCAACAGATGCCCGTTGAACGTTACCAACGGATGCCCATTGGAAATGTCAACGGATACCCATTGGTAAGATTAAAATTTTGATGTGAACAAGGGAAAACGTTGGCCGTTAAAACTCAAAGAGTATCCATTGGCATTTCCATTGGATATCTGTTGAAAATTTCAATATTTATACACCATTCTTGAGTTCCCTAGTATCAACCACTAAACATAAATTATACTTTCAAAGAATTTCATATTCTTTAAATATATATATATATATATATATAGATCAAGAGAGTGGATGTATAGAAGAAAAGATCACGTAACTGAGGAGGCTACACAAGAATTCTTACACGGATCAGAACAATTCATGGGTTTTTCATAGATGCAACCTCTGTATCAAGAACGTGGGATGATAACATGTAATCCGTCGTAGTATTTACATGATTCTTAGGTTTAGTTTTGATTAGATTTCTTAGATTTTACCGATTTATCGAGTTTATTTGAGGACTTCATCTACCATTTCGTGTTTTGTATAGCGATTTATCGAGTTTATTTGAGGACTTCATCTACCATTTCGTGTTTTGTATAGGAAACGAAGACTTGAAGCGAAACACGAGAGAGTACGAAAATTCAACCCCGAAAACATGATCGAATTACAAGGTACAACATGTGCAAGGCCATAGATTCAAATCGAACACTGAAGCATCGAGCGAAAGGAGCGGAAATAGCAAAGAAGAGGGTACACGCTCGGGCTTGGACCATGCCCGCTCGGGCTAAACTTGTGAAATTGAGGCTGAAAATCCCCAAGAATTAGCACGACTCGGGCATGACTTGAACATGGTCGGGTGACCATGCCCGCTCGGGCTGCAAAAGGGGACCTGCTCGGGCTCCAATTGACACTGAAAATCGACAAGAGCATGCCCGACTCGGGCTGGAAGACCACACGCACGGGCAAGAGAGCCCGTTCGGGCTGACTATTGTGCACGCTCGGGCTGAGACTATGCACGACCGGGCTGCACTTGTGTTCGCGCGGGACGCCAAATCCGGGACTAACTATTTTGAAGGTTTGAACGGGTAATTAATGAAATAAGAAGCCATCTAGGGCTAGGGAACGTACCAGACATCAGAGGAGACATTCAAAAACAGGGAGAGTGAGAGAGAGAGAAGGACGGAACGAGGAATCCAGAGCATGGAGGAGCTATTTAAGACGTCGGTAATAGAATAGTGAGGGATCTCATTCTTTATGTATGTTGAATATAGTTATCTTTCGTGTTTCGTTTTCTAAGTTCATGTCTGAGTAGATCCACAGCCATGGGTTAGAGAGTTTTGCCTATTTGTAATGAAGTTTTGTTCTTAATGCATGGTTATAATATTTGACCGTTTCGGATTGATTGGTTGTTCATATTGCTTTTGTTCTTGTTGGCCACTTGATAAATGTCTATAAAGATCTAATTGCATTGGGAGATGAATTGGATCTTGGAACGTAGCCATGATATGAAGTCTCAATTGATTTAGAACCTTGGCCGGTCGGTTGATTGAACTTAGGAATTAGGATAGCGATCTTAATGCGTCTAGTAGGTGAGATACACAATTGGGAGATTGGTATACGCATTCTAGATAGTGGGTTTAGGCATCGTGAGAGTCATTCCCTAGGAAAGAGCTTTAATTTCCCGAATACGTAACGATATCTATAACCATGATCTTGTTAGAACTTCGTTGCATCATCGAGCATCTCTCGAAACCTATGGTGTCTAGTCATTGAGTTATTCCGTTAAGTAGTTTAGTTTAGTCGCATTCGCATTCCATTCATTTATCAATTTTATATGTCTTATTCATTAGTTTACTAGCTTTAGAGTTGCATTAATTCCTTGTGTTTGACCCTGGTACTAAACGATCCGTATTCTTGCGGAAGCGTTAGTCTAGGTAAATTATTACTTGAGATTAACCACATCATGGGACAATGTTATTTCTTTGCAAAAGATGCAAAAACATGAAGTGTCAAAGTCAAGAAAATGGTTTTCAAACACCTTTATAAGGTCGGTTTCATGGGAAGTTATGAAGTTTGGTTCTTCCATGTCAAAGATTGTGGGCTAGAGATATGACTGTGTAACATCACAAGTAATGGAAAGAAATGGGGAAGGTCATTATAAAACAATGACGACGAATCCACATGTCGTAATGGTGTCAGATGCTTTCTTAGAGTTGAGCAAATATATGAATAGATGCCAAACGGTGAGGCACACTAATTTTTGTTACCATATTGGATGCAGCAAAACAACCTATACATGAAAGTTGTCATGAAGTTCAGTCTCATTTATCCCTATCATCGAGATTGATGAGTATAAAAAAACTACAATGTAGCTGAAAATTGATTGATTCATTTTTCCAAACCATGCGTAGATATTTACCTATAAATAATCAAGCTATAGAGATATATTATGAAATAAATAACGTTTTAAAGGATTTAGGCATACCACATGAGAAGATTGACATTTGAAAAAACAGTTGCATGTTGTTTTGGGGAGGAGACAAAGACCTTTTTGGAATGTAAATTTTATGGTGCAGGCAGATTTAGTCCCAAAAAATATCTTCACGGAAATATGTATCATGCAAAAGATGTTCTACGTGCCTGTAGCAAATATGTTGAGAAGGTTATTCGAGTAAAAGACCCGATACCTCAATGAGATGGCATGCAAAACACTCGACAGATGAAATAGTAATGAAACATCCATCAAATGATAAGACCTAGAAGGATTTCAATGAAATATTTTCTGATTTGCATATGAAATGAGGAATATTCATCATTTCTATACACCGATAGTTTTGGTCCATATGGACAATCTAAAAGTCAATATTCTTTATGGCTGTGATTTTTCACTATATATAATTTGCCTCCCAAGATATGTTTGTTTATGTTTCCGACGTGGTTGATTCGTGGACCAGAACATCCAAAAAAAGTTTCAAAGTGTTCTTGGAACTGTTGATACATGGGAAGAAACCATGTTGGTTTTACTTTTAGAGAAGATTTCTTCCTTGTAGACGTACATTCATAAAAGATAAAAAAACATTTTCAAAAGAACATAGTACATAAAGAAAAGGTACCATTCAAAGCAAATAGATATGAAAATACTATACGAACGAACAAACATGATGGCAAATTTACAAGAAATGGTAGAATATGGAGGAGATCGTGGACATCAAAAACCGCAAGGATAAGGTGAATGATATAAGTGGTACAAATGGAGTACTTTAAGAATTACCATATTGGAAATCGTTCATATTTCTTCATAATTTGGACTTTATGAAAGCTGATCTGATATATTATATTCAATATCCAATAGCACTGAAACATTGAAGAAAAGATTGGTGGGCCATAGTGAAGATTAAAACGAGTTCAGTCATAAACAAAAATGAAAATGTAGATCCATTGCAAACAAACAACCCTGAGCCAATACACTTAATTGATTCTGGAAATCAAGAAGAGATTCTCACATATATGGTGACTACATTGGCGATTATGAAGATGTTGAACCGGAATATAAAAAAGATGAATATGGAAACCAATTCAATACACCATTGAAAGTAGACTCACCAATTGAAGAAACAACATAAGAAGAGTTGTGAATTGTGTAGTTATAATATTAAAGTGTTTTGATTTTAAATTTTTTTAAAACTATATTATTCCATTATCAATAGACATCCGTTGCTATTTTAATGGAAGTCTGTGGATACTCAGAAACTCTATTTGGAACTTAGAAAAATGTTTTTCAGATTTTTCATCTTCCAACAAATATCAGTTTATATATATATATCATGTTATCAATGGGCATCGCTGAAAAAGTCGTCATGACTTAAGTCTGCGCCTAGCTAGCTTCTCGGTGTCTGTTGCCTTGAGAAGGGAAATTCCAATGGGCAACTGAATTGTCACGACCTGACATGTGTTGATTGGACGTCCTTATCAACGGGCATTCGTTAGAAATTTTAACATATAATTGTTGGTGGGTATTTAACCCATTGAATAATTCCATTTTCAACACAATATCAAACCAAAACAATAAATTCTCTCAAACAATACGATGGACATTGATGAGTTGATCAATACCTTTGACAAAGGTCCATCCATTCCTATCATCGATCCCAAACGCCCCCAAGGAACGCCATGGTATAATTTCCTTAAATATATATTGCATTTATTTATTGAAATTATCTAATATTTTCATTTACATATTTAGGTTTAACGTGGATGATGTTCTGAAACACACGAACAACAACATCATCAAGGTTCCATACAGGTTCGACTATATGGATTTTAGACGAACACCGAACAAAGTTGGATAACGCTACTAGAGGATCGTTCATGGATCTGAGTGTCGTGGAAGCATACGAGCTGATTGATAACCTCGCCATAAACCACACTATGTGGTCAGCACCGAGAGGTATGCCAAACAGAATTCGTGGTGGTCTGAGGGTCTGCTGGCTCCGCGGAGGTCCCTTCCCCAGAAGGGAAATAGAATGATTGTAGCTCGTACGAGATGTGTGGACGGTAGGGAATGGCGCCTGTGTGGTAGTCCTGTGGAATCGGCATGTACGGCTCCGAGTAATGCTGCATACTCAACTGCTAGAATCGCCAAACGGACTCCGTGATATAGTATGTATGCTGGATGGACTGCTCGTGGAATTGCTGCTGTTCTGCATACCTCGCCGCCTCGATGTCGTACCTCGCCGCCTCGAGGTTGTATCGCTGCTCCGCCATGAATGACTGATATCGGCTCTCCTCCGCAACGTGCCTGAGAGCATCGAAAACACCTTCCATAGAAGGGAAGTCAGAACGGTATCCACGGTAGTCGGGGTGGGTACGATGATGAGGGGCGCGTCGGCTGCGCTGTCAAGACATCGATGGTCCTGGTGCAGCTGCTGGAGCTGGATCTGCCTCATCTAATTGTGAACCAAGGTGCCCGATAGCGGGATCGATCCTAAAGCGTATGCCTTCCTCGTCTAGTCCGGGCATCTGAATCTCGTCGAGGTCGACCTCCAAGGTTCGACCTTGCTCATCCTTGTAGCTCCAAATGATCCTATGTCGATCGTTTGATATTGCCCATCGGTTGTGAAGGTTCTGGAGGTTGAGCTCGGGCACCTCATCGATTTTGTCCTCCGTCAGGATGCCAAGGTTGATACCAACTCTCCGCGCTATCATCGTAACTACTCCACCACAAATGATCTTCGTATCCGTGCTACACTTCTCGGTGGCGATGTCATAAAAGTTTCGTATAATCAATGATTCCAGGTCGACATCTAGCATATCCCATTCGTCACCATCAACGTCTATGTGGACCGCATGCCTTAGGTACCCCAGCTCCGTGTGGTTTACTCCACCTTGTGCTCCTTTACCAAAGATCGAGGAGACTAAGGAATAGTGGAAGTACCTGATGGCGGGATGGCGTATGTGGCTGGCCTTGGACTTCGTTGAATAATCCCTATACGCTATCCGATTCTAGAACTACGCTTGACGATTCTTGTTAAGTTCGGGCAGTTTGGTGAAGACGCGGTGTGGGACGTCTAACACAGCGGCAAATTATTGCGCGGTAATCCGGTAGTTCTGTCCCAGCAGACGGAACTCCATAAATACCTTATCCGGGTCTCCTGACTCGGGGAAGAAGGCTGTGTATGATGTGAAGAACTCCGCGATGAGTTTGGGGCATGTGTACTCCCTTGTCTCCCCCAATCCGTTCCACTCCATTTTGCTGAACATGTTGTTGATGTGCTCTTCGATGCGGAGGGCACTCATGGCTTCCGTGGATAGGAAACGGGATGGTTGAATGCGCGGCAACAGTTCGTTGAACTTTGACTTATGACCGGTTAGAAAGGTTGTTGTCCGGTAGTTGTACTGTTGGTGGGACGTCGTGATGGGCATGTATGGGGTTAACTCCGTGATAGCGTCCGGCTTTGCTTACCATCCCTGCTCCGGGTCGTAGACGTCTGCTTGTCGTTTCTTTGAGCTTTGGAAGAATTTTGGACCCATCCGAGCGGGCTGGTCGCGAGATCGCGATCGGGAATCTGATTTCGTGCTTCAAATCGCAAATATCACCCTAAATCCTTCCAAGAAGGCCTAAATCTAGTCCAAATCAGTCGAAAACATAAATTAGTTCACGAAAATACCTGGATTAAGAGAAGAAATTGAAGGTTTTCGGGAGAATTTGCGAGAGAAGAAGGAAAGAGAAATTTCGAGTATCCAATCTCGCGTTCTGTAGTGAAGGGTCTAGGCGGGGTACTTGTCCGTCAACAGTGAGGATCGATCGACGGTGAGAATTTGTGTTGAGTTGCTACACGCTTGGGAGAGGAAGTTTGATTTGTTAGGGTTATGGCTCGGGTAACTCGAAATCTCAACTTACCTCTGTAAACCGACTCAGCCCGCGCGGGTTCTTTTTATCAGCCCGATTAGGCTGCATGTAACACGCGCGGGTCGTTTCCTCAACCCGACCGGGCTGTGCCGCAATCTGAAAAAAAATCACGAGGAAAAACATGCAGCAATAATCATGATGGCCTTAAAATCCTTAAATCCTAAAAATGTCCGTGTCTTAAAGAGAGATCGAGAGTAGAAATAAAATAGAAAGGAAGAAAAATGATACGAAGCTTGGGTTGCCTCCCGAGAAGCGCTTGTTTACGGTCTTCAGCTTGACCCTAACGCATTCAGACGTGTGTGGGATCGAAGAGAGGTAGTTTGCCTGTTTCGTCCTTTACTTGATTAGCATAGCATGACTTGAACCTTTGACCGTTTTCCACTAGTGAATCTCCATTTTTCTCGTTCAATCCTATGACTCCATGGTATCTCCGTCAGACTCGATTTTGTTTGAGTGTTTTCTCGGTGTTCCAGGCGGGATAAGTGTGCGTGCGGACCATCGAGGGTGTGGGAAACGAGGTGTAAGGCCGAAATACTGCAGCCCATGTGGGTGTACACCTTGCCCGCGCGGGTCGTCTACTCCTGAGGATATTTCCCGTGTTGGGGTCTCAGCTAACCCGTGCAGATTCATGTTCTTGTGACTTGCCCGAGCGAGCTCGTACTTCGCCCCGCGTGGGCTCTTAACTGGGTCCTTTATCCCCGAAGATGTTGCCCGAGTCGGGGCGTATTCTACCCCGCGCGGGTCCTTTATCCCCGAAGATGTTGTCCATGTGCTGCACTTTGGCTTTAAATTCTCGAATTTGTGATTCGAGATCTTCGATCTTCCATTTTTGCGTGATACTATCTTGGACTACGAGAGGTACCATTGTGGCGTCCTCGACGATATCTTTTTGAAGCGCCCCGAGACCGTGTAGACGCCCCTTATACGGTCTCACCGACTACAAGACAAACAAAATTAGAGTTAGATTTTTACAAAATGTTTTATTAATAATCAAAAACAAAAGAAAAAGTTAGTACCTCTAAGTAAATTTTGTCCTTTTGTAAGGGACTTAGCTTATTGGGAGTCGAACCGCAAGCTTGTGATTGCTGTATAATCTTCTCTGTCACAGCTCTCATGGTTCTCTCCGCTCGGGGATCGACGAGTTTGGGTTCGTCGACCTCTTCCCAAACGACCGGATTCTTCTTGGCGTGGGTTTCCAATACTAGCTCAAGAAGAGTCGGTTCTCTTCCTATCCGTTGCATCTGTAATATAAAATAAACTTAATTAGATAAATATTTAAAAATAAAAAAACTTATGTAATAATAAATTTTACCAATTCGTATTTTCTCTTCGGGAATGATTATGATACCGAAGTATGGCGATGCGGACCATCTCTGGGAACCTTCTCGATGTAATAACATTTTTGGCCTTCTCGCTCTTGGCCTTGAAGTCTGGGGACTCCCAATGTTGAATTATTTGATTGAAGACCGCGTCCGTTGCCCATGTCGGTCTCTGATTTTTTGAGTAGTAGTTGCGTTTCGCGTTGTTCATCATAAGGCCGATCCGAATTTGCATGTCGCGCACCCATGCTGCGTAGATACGCGTTGTATCCTTTCTCCGCCATCTGAATGCGCGCTGCAAAATAATTTATAAATTTTTAGTTTCATAACATATATATAACTAATAATTTTAAATGGAACGTAATTTAAAACTTACGATAAATGTGCGCCACCATCGCTGGCGCACGACTTCCGACGTAACTTGCCAGGAGTAATATAATTGGTCCTGCAAGGACCCTTGGATGATGTTGTTATTTGTGTGTCTGATCACTTCATGCGCGTCAAACCTGCAATATCAAATTAAAAAGTTAGATATTATTTTTAACTTACAATAATATAAATACAAATAATGAGTTTTTACCATATCGTTCCGGCAGAACGGTCGGGATCGATGACCGGAATGTCAGGACGCCCATCAAAATCATCGACAAAAACATCGATATCTACCATATCGTCCTCTTCATCAAATATCGACGGTGTCGATATTAGAGAAGGAGTACGATATGGTGGTGGTGGAGGTGGGGGAGAGATCCCGCAGAACCAGCCAACATTCCTCCTGATCCTATAAATCGTCTAGCCCTCATCCTATTCTAGTGTTTGTGAAGGTGTTTGTGTGTGAAATGTAAAGTTTGAGAGGATTTTGATTTTTTGTTTTGGTTTTTGTTGAAATAAACTGTTCAAAATGTTTATACATAGAACATTCCAACGGGCATCTCGTTTCATACGCGAACTCGGGAAATATTTCATTGAAATCTTTCCAAGCCTTACCATCCGATATATGTTGCATTATACCTTCGGTCGTTGAGTGTTCTGCGTGCAATCTCGTTGTTGCATCGGTTTTTTTTCGATTTATATAACCTTTTCAACCTGTTTGCTATAGGAATATAGAACATTTTCTTGTATGGTACATATTTACGTGAAGATGGTTTGTTAGGCTGAAATCTGCTTGCACCGCAAAACTTTTATTCCAACAAGTCTTTATCATTTCCCCAAAACAACATGCAACTATTTCTACAAACATCAATTTTCTCATGTGGCATTCCCAAATCTTTTAACACATTCTTTGTTTCGTAGTATGTCTCACGAGCTTGATTATTTTCCGATAAATATTCCCCCATTGTTTTGCAAAATGAATCCATGCAATTTTCAGCCACATTGTAGTCTTTTAATACTCATCAATCTTGAAGATAAAGATAAGCGAGATTGACCTTCATGACAACCTTCATATATATGTTGTTTTGCCGAATCCAATAGGTTGAAGAATCGACGTGCAACGATGTTCGGCATCTCTTCATTCGTTTGTTCATTAACAGCTCCAGGAAAAGCATCTGACACCATTTCCACATATGGATTGGTCGTTGATGCTTCATAAATAACTTCTTCATTTCGTTCTACTTGTGCATCTAGCACAATATTTCTAACACCGCAATTTTCACCGTGAAAAAACCAAAATTCGTAATTTTCAACGAAACCCGCCTTATAAAGATGTTTGCAAACAATTTCTTGACTTCGATACTTCATGTTTTTGCATCTTTTGCATGGCCATAACATTGTCCCGCGTTCTTGACACAAAGGCTGCATCGATGCAAAACTCATGAATTGCTCCAATCCGTGTAAGAATTCTTGCGTAATCTCTTCGGTTATAGGATCTTTTCTTCTATACATCCACTCTCTCGATCTATATATATTTCGATTTGGAGAAGACGACATTTTGTTGAAAATATTTTTGTTATTGATGGTTTGATGCACTCTTTGGTATTGATCTAAATAGTCAACATTCCAACGGGCATCCGTTGGCAGTTGCAACGGATGTCCATTGGAGGTTCATGTGAATTTATTTAAATTGGTGAACCTCAAAATTAACAATTTAAACAACCATCTGTTGCTAATTGTAACGGGCATTCGTTGCAAATTCCAATAGATGCCCGTTGAACTCGTATCCAACGGATTAGTGCCCGTTGAAAGTGCTTACAAATCCGTTATCTTTGCATATTACAATATTTAGATCTTATGAATTATGATTTTGATATGTAATTATAACTGATTTCATGTCAAACTCAAGCGATGAACAAAAACCGAAATGACGCGAAATATGTAATTAAAATTTAATTTCAAAATTTTTATTTCCTTACATTATTTTTCTTTTTAAACTACAATTTCATTAAGATCTCTTTCAATTACGCTATAACATATTGTAACAATAAACAGAAAAGGAAAACATTTAGGAAATTGCATCAACTCAGAGGCAAAGTGTTGAACTCGACTCGGATCCTCTCCGCCGGCACCTCCGTCGTCAAAACCAGCATCTTTGTGTCCATTACCGAATTCAAAACCACCCTCATAAACCGCATCACCGCCGGGAATCCTTTTCCGGATCCCGGCGGTGAAACAGTTTATGAAGGTTGTTTTGAATTCAACAATGGATATTAAGATGCTTGTTATTGATGATTTGAGACAATCTTAGGTTCCGATATAAATAGTAAATTTTCCAACGGACATCCGTTGGCAATGGAAACGGATGCCTGTTGCACGATCACGGGAATTTATTTCGACCGTTGAACCTCGAAATTAACAATATCAACAGGCATCCGTTGCAATTGTTAACGGGCATCCGTTACAATATGCAACAGATGATCGTTGCAATTTTTCCCGGCTTCTAACGAGTCTTCCAACGGAGCATGCCAACGGATTATATCCGTTACAAATCCGTTAAAAATTGCGACAGATTGCAACGGATATGGCAACGAAATTTATCCGTTACAACTCCGTTGAAATTTGTAACGGATTGCAACGGACTTACGCCCATTGAAAGTATCACCAAATCCGTTACAATCCGTTGCTATTTGCGTCCAACAGACGGATCCGTTGCCCCGTCCGTTGGAAATAGCGAGTTTTTTTGTAGTACTACATTGGCGATTATGAAGACGTTGAACCAGAATATGCAAAAGATGAATATGGAAACCAATTTAATCACCATCGAAAGAAGACTCACCAATTGAAGAAACAAAGGAATAAGAGTTGTGAATTGTATAGTTATAATATTAAAGTGTTTTGATTTTAAATTTTTTTTAAACTATATTATTCCATTATCAACAGACATAAATTGATATTTTAACGGAAGTCCGTTAGAAAAATGTTTTTTAGATGTTTCATCTTCCAACAGGCATTCGTTGATATATATATATATATATATACACACTACAACAAGAACGTCAAATCGGCATGGAAAACGGACGTGGTTTTCAACCAACTCTTCCAATATTGGATGTCGAAATATTTCAAGGCCAAGTGCGAAAATGCTAAGAAGTATCGGTACAGCGAGAAGGTTCCTGGGGATGGTCCGCATCACCATACATTGGAAGCAAAATCATTCCCTAAAAGGAAAAAATAATTGGTAGAAATTTTTAATTTATAGTTTTTGTCTTTATATTTTAAATATTTATCTAAATACTAGCTTTATTGATGCAAATTACAAAATGAAAATTAGAACATAATAAATTTAAAATGAACATAAAAAAATATAAAATGCAAATTACATATATAAATCTTATATATCATCAAAATCGCCACTTTCTTTTTCTTCGTCTCCTCTGTCACCTCAAGAAGAGTTCGCTTGCGAATCAAATGATGCTTCTTGTTATCTTGGTGTTGCGTCGTTTGCGGTGGTAGAGGTAGTGGTGGCTGTTACAGATGGCCAGTCATCGTTTGATAATACTCTCTATGTGACGTATCTTCACCGTATAATCTCGAAATATGGCCTCGAGTTGCTCGATACATCGCTCTTGGGAGTATGTCTCATGAACCGTGGATGATACCATCCTGGAATCATCTACAATATATTTTTTAGAGAAACCAAACCATACAATCACTCGTTATACTGTCGGATAGACTCATATACATTAAACATTTTAACAATAGTATAAGAAAACAATTCATTTTTTATTATAAATTTATTGTAAAAACAATAAAATTTAAGTGTAAATAAATCTTATATATCTGTTGAGGAGTAATTTCATCAAGATGTGAACCGAAAGCTTCTTATATTTTGTGATATTCTCCATCATACCATCTACTTTCCTCAAGGGTTGAAAACCTCATGTTCGTTGATTTCTTCGTCGGTGACAAACTTTTTTTCTTCTTGGCATGTATTTCGACCACAACCTCAAGAAGCGTCAGTTCTTTTTCTATCCTCTGCATTTGAATATCAAATGGATATTGGATATATATTTAAAATATAGACGTATATATTATTTCTAAATTTAGTCATTCTTACCAATTTTTTTCCTTTTCAAAGACAATTTTGCAATCAAGGTCCGGAGATACGGATCATCCCTAGGAATCTTCTCTCCATACCGACTTCAAATGTTGATCTTGATATCTTCCGACTTCAAATGTTGGAAAATATTGTTACAGACCCATCCATTTTCCACGTCGATTTGGCGTTCTTTTTTATGTAATTCCTCTTTGTCGTTGCTTATCATCAATTTAAACCACGATTGCATATCTCGAGGTGAAGATGCATGATGCATGGCGTTTAAACCATATATACAACTTTTATAATATGAAACAAATGGAATTGTTATATAGAATAAAATTAATAAATAATTAATAAAAATATTATAAAAGTTAAAACTTGCGATGAAACTACAACACCATCAGTTGTGTACTTCTCGGATCACCTACTATGAGTAAAAAATAGGCAATCCTCCATTGAAATTTTGATGATGTGGTTGTTTGTATATGTTCTCAAATCATCCATTTCAAATCGATATACAAAAAATATAATTAGATATTTAAAACTATTTAATAAGAACAATAGTAAGAGAAAACAATTATACGACAGCGCTCTATAAAGTCGTTCGGGGTCGATGACGAGAATGCTAGAATGATCATCAAAACTATTGATGAAATCATCAATATCCATCATATCATTGTTGTCATTAAAATATCGGTGGCAACAATATAGGTAATAGAGGACGAGACAAAGGTGGAGGAGGTGGAGGAGAAGCTCTAACAAAACCCGCATCTGTTATCGATAAATTAAGGAAGCCTCATTTTGTATAGAGTTTGGATTGTCATTAGGTATTTAGGACAAACGATTTATCAGAATCATTTGAGTTTGTGGTTGAAATGGTTAAAAATGGAATAATGTAATCGGCTAAATATACATATGTTCAACAAAAATCTGTTGCAATTTCAAAAAATGCACATTAAAATCAACGAACATAAGAATCACAACCTTTCCTTATATATTTCAGTGGATACCATTGAATATTGCAATAGATGCATGTTGAAAAACATGTTTTATATGCAACGAAATATGAAAAGTTAAAGGGCTATGGAATTTCAATGGGTAGTTGTTGATACTTTTAACAATTTCTCATTGATAATGTCATAATGGTTACAAAGCAAACGAAAGTAATTATTACCCATTTCAACAGGCGTTGATCAACTCGTTTTCGTACACATTTCCCGCATGATTTTAGAGATGTTTATGACTATAGATGCCAGATTTACGTGTGATTTTGTATCTGTTTTACTTTTTCCGTGTTTTCGTGTTCTTATAGATTTTAATGCGTATTCGATTCATTTCAGAGCTAAGGAGCATAAACGGGATATAATTCGACATTGAAGATCACAACGCATCGAACGGAACGAGGAGTTGAAAAGTCATGGCCAATAATGACCAAGTGCACGACCGAGCATGCATAAAAGGACATAGCCCAGTCGACCAAGATCAAATGCACTGATGCGTATCAGAGTTAAATATAACCTAATCTACCCGCAAGTGCACGGCACGTGTGTAGTATTTTAGGTGTCGATCCCACAGAGACTATGCAACGCTACCTAAACCCGAACTACGAATCAAACTTGCTGACGAAAGAGTGGTGATGAAGAATAAAATACTGAAAGTAAACTAAACTACTTGGGTTCTAACGATGAGATAAACGTCCTAGGAAACCGGTTTCACCACAAGACTACCGAAACCAACGACCAACCTATCTATCATGCAATACCAGTTAAAGCTATCTAAGGCGGACGATCCTAACATGATATCTACCCTCTCTCAAGGCATAGACACGTGATCTAGACAAGTTGCCCCCTACTTTCGTGGCTGACACCATGAACTAAACCCATAAACTCTGTGATTCGCCCGTTCACCCTCAACCGTTGCTACCCTACTTTCGTGGCCTAACCTCGGTTGTTCTAAACCTGACTTTCTAGGACTAGAATTCTCCTTTCGGTCCTTCTCCTAACCCCTAACACATGCATCTACGTGGCCATCGCAAACACAAGTAAATTAAAGAACTCAGATAAAGAATAGATGAACTAAAACGGGAAGATGCATTCAAAATAGATCAAAAGCGGTCTCGGGATAGCCAAGGACTAATCCCTTCTCCTAGAAAAAACAAACTACTCGCTCATGCGTCTGTAAAGAAACATAAACATAGTAGAAAGTCTAAGGAACATAAAAACCAAACAAAACCGAAGTGGTGGTGCTTGATCTCCAATGCTCCTCGCTTATCTCCTCGCAAGAATCTGCTCTAACTTCGCTGAATTCTTCTCCTCTGTATGCTTGCTGTAACGGCGTCTTTTTGCCTCCTTTTAAGCCTCCTAAGTCGGTCCAATTGTTGCCCTAATTGCCCCACGAGTTCCCTTATGTTTTAAGTTAAGTTTACTTAAGTTTTGGGAGGTTTCGGGCCGCTACCCGCTCGGGTAGCGAGTGTACCCGCTCGGGTGCGGCTAGGGCAGTTCGTGCGCGTCCTGTGGTGCTGGAATGGTGCCCGATCGGGCATGGCATGTGTGCCCGCTCGGGCACAAGGCAAAATGGTCCTAAATGCTTGCCCGAGTCGTGCTAAATGGTCCACACAATTGGCCGTAGGTTTTGCCCGATCGTGCAAGGGTTGTGCCCGACCGGGTGAGGCTTTTCCATGCTCAATCTCGTCCCGTTTGTCCCGTGATGATCCCCAAAGTTGCTCCTTAGCTCCGTGCATGTTCCTTTAGCTCCAAAATAGTCCAAATACACGTAAAAACCTGTAAGAACATAAAAAGCACGAAAGCAAGTAAAACGGATACGGAATCATACGTAAAACATCACATATGTATCAAAAACGTCTCCTAAATCGTGCAAGAAATACGTATGAAAACGAGATGATCAAAATCCCCCAGACTTGAATGTTTGCTTGTCCCTAAGCAAACGTAAACGTGGAATACATGGGGTATGAAAATACGAGAATCCCCCTTCTCCTAGAAATACCGCTAAAGCGAACCTAACCGATCAACTAGCAAATCGAGAGCAAATTCGGCCTAATCGAGTTTTCAGCCTTAATCCTAGGTCCACCACGGTTACCCATAAGAAAGTAAATCAAAGGAGACTAGACACGCTACCGTAACTCCCTCCACCAGACAAGACTTCAGACTATGCTAAACCTAGGTCAACCGAGGATACTTGTTTCTTTCTTTCCGAGCTTCTTCTTTTTTCCTTTTTTCTTTTTCTTCTTTTTGTTTTTCTTTTTATGAATTTTTTTCTTTTTTTTCTTTTGTTTTCTTTTATTTTTCCATTTTTCTTTTCTTCTTTTTCTTTGCATACACACTAGGCTTCTAGGACGTCGGATTTGAAGGGACCCAGCCTCTACTTAGACCCAGACTACCGATGACGGTATACTCATGCATCTCGTGTGAGAGTGCAGCGGAGTAGGTGGCTTTTTGTGCCTTGCCCTTAGGACGTAGAAAGATGATCACCAACCCACCACTTAGACCCGAGCCACCGAAGGAGTAACAAGGTCGATGCACTCATATCGATTTTTGATCATGCTTATTAGGCACTATTTCTATCGACAGCGGAGTGTTAGTGTGCGCTTTTTAATCTGCAAAACAAGCTCGATTTTATATGATCCAATGATCCTCAATGTAACCAAAGTAAAGTGTCGTCTACACGAAGTATGACCATCTGGGTAGAGAAAATAAACGACAGACCAGCCTAGCAACCTCGTCTAAACATCCCCACAAGTAACACTAGGATTCCCAAGAACTACGACCTATTGTTTTTCAGCCGACTAATAAGCTCTAACGCATAGGAAAACCTAGCTCAATCATGCAAAGTCTAACGGAAAAGGTCAACCTCTTAAGCATTCCTAAGTTCAGGGTTCATCTCAAAACGTGGCACCGGACAAGTGCCTTGGGACGACTCTGACTCAATGAAAACAAAAACGAACTAAAAATCGCAAAAATAACCTAAAAACTAAAAATCAAAGGAAAATGAAACGAAATCACCTGAAAAACGTGAGCTGCTCCCCCAGACTTGAATTGAACGGCGTCCTCGACGTGAAGCTCCGATGGAGGATGAAGGAAGTGAAGCACGTTTGTGGTGTTATTTTTTTTTTGTGTTTTTCTTTCTTTTTTCTTTTTTTTTTGTTTTTTTTGTGAGTCTTTAACCTAAATACTAAGAAAATTAAAAGCAAACAGCTGGGTTACCTCCCAGAAAGCGCTTATTTAACGTCATTAAGCTTTGACGTCTCCATTCCTCATGCGTGCGCGACGGGTGGATCGGAAAGGGAAATGGAGTTTCCACTTTCGATCGGTTGAGCGGCTTGGTAGAGCTTAAGCCACTGTCCATTGGCTTTGAATGCGCCACTCGTCTCGCTCCAAAGTTCTACTGCTCCATGCGGGAATACTTCTCGTACCTGAAAAGGACCAGACCAACGCGACCGTAGTTTTCCCGGAAAAAGCTTAAGACGAGAATTAAAAAGTAGAACCAAGTCACCTTGCTGAAAATCATGAGGTAGGATCTTCTTGTCGTGCCATCTCTTGGCACGCTCCTTGTAGATCTTAGCGTTCTCGTAGGCGTCAAGACGGAGCTCGTCAAGCTCGTTAATCTGCAAAAGTCGTTTCTCACCTGCGCTCTTAAGATCAAAGTTAAGGAGCTTTGTCGCCCAATAGGCGCGGTGCTCTAGCTCGACAGGTAAATGGCAAGATTTTCCATAAACAAGCTGAAAAGGAGTCATACCAATTGGAGTTTTGAACGCTGTCCTATAGGCCCATAATGCATCATCTAACTTCATCGACCAATCTCGACGGGACCTAGACACGGTTTTTTCTAGTATGCTCTTAATTTCCCTATTCGAAACCTCTACCTATCCGCAGGTTTGTGGGTGGTATGGTGTAGCTATCCTATGTCTCACGCCATAATGCTTAAGGAGGGACTCAAATTGTCGTGCAATGAAGTGTGAACCTCCGTCACTAATGACTAACCTAGGAACTCCAAAACGAGGGAATATGATCTTCTTAAAGAATTTCATTACTACCCTAGCATCATTAGTTGGCGTTGCTATGGCTTCTACCCACTTAGACACATAATCTACACCTACCAATATGTATTGGTTGCCACATGATGATGGGAAAGGTCCCATGAAATCTACACCCCAAACATCGAACAATTCTACCTCGAGGATGTAATTCTGTGGCATCTCGTTCCTCCTACCTATATTTCCCGTTCTTTGACATCTATCACAAGAGGAAACGTACCTATGGGTGTCCTTGAAGAGGTTTGGCCAATAAAAACCTGCTTGAAGCACCTTTGAAGCGGTCTTGGACTTGCTGAAGTGGCCTCCATAATCCGATCAATGGAATAGGATGCTCTCTACCTCTTCCTCGGGGACGCATCTCCTAATGACTCCGTCCCCACATCTCTTGTACAGAATTGGGTCGTCCCAATAGTAGTGTTTGACATCCGAAAAGAACTTCCTGCGTGCATGAAAAGAAAGATCAGGGCGTAGCGTACCGCTCACAAGAAAATTAGCAAAATCAGCATACCAAGGAGCGGGTTTACCCGAATCTATTACGCATATGCTGTCGTCTTTCAAGGAGTCATTGATAGGTCTCGCATCCTCTACAACAATGCGAGAGAGGTGATCTGCAACGACATTCTCCGACCCCTTCCTATCTTTGATTTCGAGATCGAACTCTTGTAGAAGAAGGATCCATCGGATGAGGCGTGGTTTCGCGTCCTTCTTCCCTAGAAGATACTTAAGTGCTGCATGGTCAGTATAAACGATTACCTTTGACCCGACGAGATAGGATTTGAACTTGTCAAAGGCGAAGACGACGGCAAGGAGCTCCTTCTCGGTTGTGGCATAGTTGATTTGGGCGTCATCCAATGTCTTGCACCTCTCTGATGAATTTGGCACGATTAGACATCTTTAGGACTGCTTCCACGTATGGCAT
The DNA here is from genome assembly GCA_036759665.1 of Gynandropsis gynandra. Lineage (NCBI taxonomy): Eukaryota > Viridiplantae > Streptophyta > Magnoliopsida > Brassicales > Cleomaceae > Gynandropsis > Gynandropsis gynandra. Next base: position 12,188,691 of record CM071862.1, on the reverse strand, counting down.
GTTGATGTCTAGCTTCTTGGGACCTTCTATAGATCTGCCCACTTTCTCTTGGTTGTTACTGCTTACCAATCGTTGAGGATACGGTATTGGAGGTATGTACGCCGGAGGAGCAACATACGGCTTATCTAAATCTGGTTTGACTCCTTCCATAATCGCAACCTTACCTTTTCCTCTATCCAAAGACGTACCAGCAGCATCCCCTCGCTCTTTTGAGGGCGGATTCTCAACCTCATCATCGCTGCACACAGAAATAGCATTCACATGCTCTCTCGGGTTAAGATCGGGCTTACCGGGAAGCTGTCCGGGATTCCGAGAAGATGAGGCGGCCTGTTGTGCTATGGAGTTTTCCAACATCTTCACATGAGTGCTCAGAGACTCCATCTGAGATCTAAGCTCCTGTTGTTGCTGCTCTTGCTTCTTCATAAATTCGAGCAATACCCCCTCTAGGTTTGATGAAACGGCTTGAGGAGGTTGAGGGCCTTGCGGAGCTTGCTGTGCTTGCTGGAATTGCTGGTTGGTTTGCTGGAAATTATTCTGCCTTTGTGGAAACCCCGAATACTTCACCGGTTGAGTTGTTCGATATGACAAGTTCGGGTGATTCCTCCAATTCGGGTTGTAAGTATTCCCGAATTGCGTGTTGCCTTGCTGCTGAGC
>CM071862.1:12166192-12176699 GCA_036759665.1 Gynandropsis gynandra | reverse complement strand
GGTAGTGGTCACCCGATCGTGTGGTTGAGGGGCCCGAGTCGCGTAGACTTTCGGGGCAGAATAGAAGGCTGATTGCCCGATCGGGTATCCAGAACACGCCCGATCGGGTAGTGATCACCCGATCTCCTTGTTCATGTGCCCGGTCGTGTAATCTTGCATGGACAAACCCCGTGGACTTTACCCGAGCGGGTGGAGAATAGTGCCCGGTCGGGCACCCTTGTGATCTTGATATTCCTCTTTTCCGCTCGTTGCTCGGGTGTCTCTTTGGGTTCTGGAACTCGGTCTCGGCTCTGAGTAGATTTTCCTTCAAATCTTGTGGTTTTTAACAGGAATCCTTCATTTTGATCTCATTTAGGCCTTGTCGCCTATAAACCTGAAAACCAACAAAACGGGTGTGTGAAGCTTAAAATAGAATCGGATAAGTATGTAGACGATGTAAGAATCATGCGAAAATGAAGTAAAAACCTATCCTAAGAATGATACACTTTCAGTGTTATCAACGGTCGGGCTTCAATGCAAAAAAAACTTATATATAACTACGGAAGAGTCATGCCCGACCGGGCATGACATGGAGCACGGTCAGGCATGACTATGTAAAACGGCCTACCGACGAATTTGGTGGAAAGGATTCGACCAAAGCTTCAAATTAAAATTACAAAGCCTAATGGACAGAAAAAAACATAAGGAGGACTCCAACCACCATCCACAATCCACCATCGAGAAGAGAATTCACAGCCACCATCCATCCATAGAGTCCCCTTGACGGGAGGCACACAAGGAGTTGGAGATTGATTCGGATCATCGCTCGTTTGATATCGCTATGCTCTTTAATCTACTATTTTGTTTGTGATGTTTAGACTCATGAGCGAGTATTAGATTTGTTCTAGGAGAAGGGATTAGCCCATGGCTATCCCGGAACCGTCTTTGATTCGTTTATGAATGCATTTCCCCATTTCGTATTATCTATTCTTTGTCTGAGAACTTACTCTCTTGTGTTTACGAATGACCACGTATATGCATGTGTTAGGGATTAGGAGAAGGACTGAAAGGTGAATTCTAATCCTAGAAAATCAGGCTTACTGAGAACTTATTGTCTTGTGTTTACGAATGGCCACGTATATGCATGTATTAGGGATTAGGTGAAGGACTAAAAGGCAATTTCTAATCCTAGAAAATCAGGCTTAGAACAACAGAGACTAGGTCACAAAAGTAGGGTAGTAACGGTTGAAGGTTGTATCGGGCGAATGATGATCGTAATGGGGTTTAGTTGGGGTGTCAGCCACGAAAGTAGGGGATGACTCAATCTAGCCACGTTCCTATGCCTTGAGAGTGGGTAGGTTCTACATTATGATCGTCCGCCTTAGATATCTTGATAGGGAATGCACGATTAGATAGATCGGAGATAGGTTTCAGAAGCTATGCGGTGAAACCGGTTTCCTTTTGTCTCTTTGTTTAGAACTCACTTATCCATTGCATCATCATCATATTTGTATTTCATCATCCTCATTCTTTCATAGCAAGCTTTGGTTCTACTTTTGATTCTTAGATCGTGTTACATTAGTCCTCGTGGGATCGACACCTTAACTACTACACACGTGTCGTGCACTTGCGGGTAGTCTTAGGTTAACTTGTTAACTTGACACGCATCAGGTGTCGGCTAGAAAAATCAACAGATTCCTGTTGAAAATTGTATAACGTTTATTCCTTAAATAATACATTTTCCAATGGGCATCCTTACAAGTATCAACGGATGAAAAAGCCCGAAAGGATTTCAAATTCATGAAGAGTACACGATTGTTAGCCAAATCTCCCAACCACATATGATGTATCTCATCGCAACCATTGACCTATAATAATTAAGTATTAATTATAAACTATCATGTTAAAAAATAAGAGTTAAATTAATATAACTATGTGAAGATATATATTTGCAGAATCTCTCAACCACGAAGCATAATGTTTAGTTTATCAGAGTTTAAACGAGAATATGTACCCATTAATTTTCTTCAAGTATCTTTTCAAAAAAAATTTAACAAACGATCATTAACATGATGACATGACAATATATATACATAGTATATATGGTATACATATATTTAAAAAGATGATCATTTTGTACCTTTCAAATGGTAATAACTCTTGACAATTTAATAAAATACATGTGGGGATGTGGTTATAATTTTCTGGTGTTAGTCAATATTCCTTTGATTTTCCTTGTACGACCAATTTGAGTAAAAACCTCTAGCATAACAACAAAATGAAAATTATATTAATATTGATGGTCTGTATGATCTTCTTCTGACCTTCTTTGTTTCGTCGAAATATGCACCTTGAAATATGACGTATTAAAATATATGATATCTTCGAACAAATACTATTTAACAATGGATCCTTTAACCGCTATTATATTTTTTTCTTTTTGTTTACATGAAAAAATCTTTCAAATGGATACATCCATCTGAATTAAATCGGCCCACTAAATATTGCATCAGCGATATTGTTCATCAATACCTCTAAATCGTATCTTTTTAAATTTCTCGAATAAATATCTTTGCAAAATATGTTGATTCTGTATAAAGCGTCACGTACAATACGCGGTAATAAGTGTGCAATCGCAATGGGGATAAATCGCTGCATGAAAACATGAAAATCATGACTCTTTATGCCAATGAGCATTCAACATACAATGTCCACATATGGGACGATATTCGACGCATATCCATTGAAAAATTTAACGTCTTTTTTAACCACCTAAAAGTATTGTTTTGCAGGACCAGATCATCTAAATATCGGGATTAGTGTCTTCCATTGCTTAACTCTAATTCTAGTCTTTGACATTCTATCTTTCTATCCATTGAGTGTTATCCTTCGTTTTCCCCATAATATTCAAAACAATATTGATGATATTATCGAAAAAGTTTTCTCGATATGCATAACATTCAAATTATATCAAAATGTTAGAAATTTCCAATATGAAAATCTCCATAAAATGATGTATTTGGACTAGTTATGCCATTCACCTTGATATTTCGGTTTTTTATGCCAACAATTTCCTCCACCTTCAACCGATTTTTTGTAGGTTTACCATCGTGTTTAGTCATTCGTATAGGATATGTTTACATGTTTACATGAAGGGTGCCTTTTCTTTTCGCAAAACATTCTTTTGGTAATGTTTATTGTATTTTCTAAGTGTATGTCCACGAAGAAGAAATCTTATATGAAATTTAAACCAATATGGTTTTTTCATATGTACGAGACAAAACAAATCGGTATCCCCTATGCAATACAATGTGAAGGTCGTTGAAAACAATCTCCTAAGTATGCCCTCTCCAGACAATTCCATATTCAGAAAATTGTTGATCATTTATAACAACACTACTTTCAATGTGAAGTTTTTTTAGCACTTACGTTGTATGCAAAATATTTGATGTTCCACAAATCTCTCAGTTCTTGAATCAGTGGCTACAAGAAGACATCAAAACTTTTCTTTAAATTTTCTGATCTTGGAATCAGCAATGTTAGAAACATAACTTATCTTTACATATTTAGGAGCCAAATTATACGTATACAAAACCATAGGTCATAGAAAATATTGACTTTTGTATTGCCCATATGGATTAAACCATCAATGCACATGCAAAGATGAATGTCCTAGCTTTATATGTATCTCAAAAAATATCTCATTGAAATCCTTCCAAGCCTTACCACCTGATGGATGTTGTATTACTTTTTCACTCATCGAGTGTTATGCGTATAATTTCATTGATACTATGTCTTTTTCAACTCTTATAATCTTTTCAACCTATCTGTTAAAGGCATATAAAATATCTTTTGTATGACACATATATCTACGAAGCTGGTTTTTTCGGACAAAATTTGTTTGCACCGAAAAATTTACATTCTAAAAGGTCTTGGTCTCCTTTCCAAAACATCATGCAACTATTTCTACAAACATCAATCTTCTGATACGACATGTCTAGATCCTTTAAAATTATTCTTTATTTCATACTATGTTTTGGAGTTTGATTATTTCGCAGTAAATAGTTTGGATTGGTGCCACTATCTTCACCGTGCAAGAAATAAACTTCATAATTCTTCACAAAGCCAACCTTATAAAGGTAATTGTAAACCCTTTTTTGGTTTTAGTACTTCATGTTTTTTGCATCTTTTACATGGACTTGTCATTATCTCGCGTTATTGAAATAAGGGTTGTGTCGACGCAAAACTCATAAATTAAATTGCTTAGCTCATGAGCTAGCTTATATTCTGGACATTTAAAGTGAGCTGAGCTGATTTGAGATTTTGTATCTCATTTTAAAAATGAGCGAGCTGAGATGCTCTTTTTCTGGTGAGCTAACTCTGAGCTAAACCGAGTCGAGCCAACAAGCACGTTTTACACCCCTACTCTTGACCTATATATATATAGAGAGAAAGTATAGCATTGTTTGAAAATATGTTTACACTTGAATTGTTGATGTTAGATAAAACAAGTTAGTTGTATAGTAGTATCATTTTCAACGAGTATTTGTTGAAAATACCAACGCATACTCATTGAATAAAAATGGTAAAAAATTTCAATGGATACAGAGAAAATTTAACAGTATCCGTTCGTATTTTCAACGGTTACTCATTGAAACATTTAACGAAGAGCCATTGAATTAAGTTACATGTTTTCAACGGCCTACCTACAGAGGTCTCAACGAATTTCAATCGGTCTTTCAACTGTTAAAATCCATTGAAATTTTGTTTACACATGCCAACGGATTGAATCCACTGGTTCATCGTAGAATTTTTCAACTGACATTCAACGAATATCAAGGATGTCTCAACAGAGCACTGCCATTTGGATTTTTTTCCAAAACAAGAATCCATTAAAAGTCCTTGAAATTCACGTGTTTTGTAGTCTGAAATTGCAACAATAATATCAATGAAACGATCATATATAACGATTGAGTATTAAATGGACATTTGTTTGTAGTATCAATTGATCCCCGTTGAAAATATCAACGGTTATTCGTTGATCATACTTTGATAAATGTCATTGATATTTAGTCATATATTAACAGAGATCTCTAATGGTAAAGGCATGTTGATACACAATTGATACTTTGCAACATGTATTGTTTGTTGAATTTCCATTGAAAATATTAATGGTTATTTTGAAGGTTATCAACGGGGTTTAAGTGTCTTTTATCCATCGAAAACACATTGATTTGGTTAATGAATTTTAGCCATTGACATCCTTAGAATTCCTTGAAATCCGTATTTTTAGCGGAAATATCCATTGGAAAAATTCAACGAAAATATTTGTGTCCCTTTTTTGTAGTGAATGGGAGTTCGAGTCGGGCCACCGCGATATTCATACACGAAGTTGAAGAAAGTGACGAGAAACTCCGATGATTTGGAGCTTCTGGTCAGGGGTCGGTTTGACTAAGACGAAAGAAACCCCTAAAAGGTTTAAACGAGAGACAACGAGACCGAAAGAGCTGGTAAACATGTCCCAAGAAGACTAAAATATATTTATTTGTCCTAGTGAAAATATCTTACCTTTCTTCTCCTTGTGTTTGCCCTAAACACAAATCGTAGATTTCAAGTCTTTGAAGTAAGAGACAAAAGGACGAAACAGATGTTAAGAAATTTCTTAAGGACAAGACACCATAAGAAGAAGTATGTTTTTGCATTTGGATTTACAAGCTTCGAATGAGAAGGGAATGGAGCTTTGCGAGTAAATAAAGAATGTGGGGATGGTACGATTGTCATTATGGTGAAGAAAGCTAAACAGTCGAAACCGGTTTATTAATCTTAGTGCTTCTGATCTCTCAAGATGGTAAGTTTACCCTAATCTGAAAGACTTCAATAACATTTTGTTGTCATCTTTACTCTTAATCGGTCTAACCGTCGATCTGCATCTTCAAATGTCAACCGTCGATCAGAATCTTATGCTCGGTTGGATTATCCTAGGGAAAAAGACCTATTCCCCGCTAAACTATCGCACTTTAATCATATTTCCCCTGAACTTTCTCTCTCATCCTATTCCCCGCTAAACTATCGCACTTTAATCATATTCCCCCTGAACTTTCTCTCTCATCCTATTTTCCGTAAACTTTAAAAATTCAACCTATTTTCCCCTTTCGTTAAAATCTATTAATTTTTCTATTAATTTTTTTAAAACAGCCTATTTCCCCCCGAACTATCTCCGAATTACATAACCTCTAGCCTATTTTCCCCTAAACTATGTAACATCTAGTATATTCCCTCCTCCAAACTATATGACTTCTAGCCTATTCGCAAAAAAAAAAAAACAAATTGTACATTCAATGTATTTTCAAAATTTTGGTTATTATAAACGTAACATATTTTTAGATTTTGGGTATTATAAACGTAACAGCTTTTTTAATAGTTTTTTAATTTTAATTTTGGTTATTATAAATGTAACATATTTTCTTTAGTATTAATGTATTATTAAATTTTGGTTATTATATTTACATTTTTTATTATTGATAAAAAATATTTGCAAGTTTTTACCTTTAACTCTTGATTTGAAGTGTAAGAATAAACTTGAGATTATATAGTTCAGATAGAATAAGTTAGCATTCATATAGTTCAGAGGGAATATGTTAGAAGATATAGTTTGAAGAAGATAGACTATTTTAAAAAATTTAACAGAAAAATTAACGAAAGAAAGATAAATACGATGAATTTATAAAATTTAGAAAAAAATAAAATGAATAATGATAATATAGAGGAATAGAATGAGGAAAAAAATTTAGAGAAATAAGATTAAAACAGTTATTCTACCAAAAGTGAGCCTCGGCCCAAAATTCCATGTGAATCAATCAATTAACCAATTAGAGTAAAGTCAGGCGCTTAGATGGCGCGTGGGGATCGAGGAGATATTCCCATGCAAAAAAGTAAAGCCCCAACGAGAGAGAGGAAACAGGATGGACCGGTCGGGACGCTTCGGCTGTTGTACAACGACCAAAGCACCATTTAACCAACTTTTGCTTCTTCCTTTTTTTTTCTTTGTTTATATTATCCTATTATAATGATTAATTTCCCTCGATTTTCGATCTATATAAACCATTTGTTCCCCAAGTTTACCCCAAAAAGAAATGTATGCCTATACAACATTCAAATATAATCTACTATGATTCTCTTTTTTGACTAAGAAAGTGAAATATTTAATTTTTAAAATATGTAATAAATGCCACTATTTTGTGGTTCTAAGGGATAGAGATCGCTTTATAAATAATTACGTGAAATTTCCTAAATCCTTACTGTTTAATACATCTAATCCATTTCGAAATCAGATTTTTTATAATATTTCCAGAAGTAAATATTGCATCTTTGGCCCGTGATTCAAATCTCTGATTGGATTGGATTGGTATTCAGCTAATAGTGATACAAAAATTAAATTCGTTATAAATACATTAAGACAATCGATTTCAAATCAATAGGACTTTTCTGGGTTATGTTTTGAATAATTTTGTGAATTTCAGAGGACGGAATATCAGATATATCCTCGTAGGACTAAAACGCTTCAAAAACACCCTTCCCTAAAATAATTATTTAATCGGAAAAAAAACTGGAGAAAAGACAAATTTACCCTTAATTTTCGAACGTGAAAAAACCCGCATTCTGGGAGAGTAAAAGCCAAACCCGTATTTTGGGAGAGTAAAAGCCAAGAAAGAATAAGTGATTTCGAATTTGAGAGAGATCGATTCGAAGTTGGCAAGAAGGAAATGGCTAGAATCAGCAGCGGTGGAGAAGAGAGCACGAGTCAATCTTCAATAAGTGAAAGTAGATCGATTTCTAGGGTTTTGGAGGATGTCGAGTCCCAAAATGGTTTATTAATTTCAAATGGGTGTGAGTGTCAATGAGTCGGTTGAGTCGCAAGAGTCGGTTGTCTCAGTGAGTCGGTTTGGGTCGTGATGGTCAGTTGAGCGTTGATTTCTAGGGTTTGCAGGCTGTCGAGTCCCAGCATGGTTTGTTGATTTGAAATGGGTGCGAGTGTCAGTTAGTCTGTTGAGTCTGAGTGAGTCGATTTGGGTCGCAATGGTCGTTTGAGCGTCGCAGGGAGTCTAAGGGTCGTTTGAGTCGGTTGTCTCAGTGAGTCGGTTTGGGTCGCAATCGTCGCTTGATCGCAGGGGGTCTAAGGGTCGTTTGAGTCGGTTGTCTTAGTGAGTCGGTTTGGGTCGTATGGTTCGGTCGAGTCGCATGGGTCGGTTGAGTCAAAGGTCGGTTGGGTCGCATGAGTCGCATGAGTCGCATGAGTCATATGAGTCGCATGAGTCGCATGAGTCGAATGAGTCGCTTGAGTCGGTAGAAGTATAATGTATTCTTTAATTAATTGGTCATTTTGCAGGTGGCCCCAAAGCCGAAGTTTGTGTATCAATTCAAATGAGTCGCTTGAGTCGGTAGAAGTATAATGTATTCTTTAATTAATTGGAATTTTTGCAGGTGGCCCCAAAGCCGAAGTTTGTGTATGAATTCAAACACATGGACAGAATGCCAAAGATCACCACCAAGTGTTATCCTCACGAGACAATAACGAAACAAAGAGGAATCTTAGAGGAATACGACGTGCATTACTTCGAGAAGGAATCGCAATTTAAGCATTTATTCCATTTCCAATGTGATTCCACATTGACTAAGGTTCAAATGTCTATCCTCCTAAATCACTCCGTGATTGTACGGGACAAGAAGGAGTTGTGGTTCGTCTTAAACGGTGTTCCCATCCGGTACTCTATAGTGGAGCACGAACTAATTTCCGGATTGAACTGCGGACCATATCCCAAAGGATGGGAGTCCAAAACGGGTTATACATTCAGGCGGAAGTATTTCGGCTGTGGAAAGGTGACCCCCGTACAAATCATTGGAAAGCTTGTGAAGGCGAAGAATGACGATGACCGAAAGAGGTTGGCAACTTTGTTGTTCTTGGCGCAAGTTATTGCTCACAAGCCTTCATCAGAAAACTATATCAGCCATGATCTCATTGACATGGTTGATGATTTGGAATTTTGTGAAGGCTTTCTATGGGGGCGTTACACATTCGAGAAGATTGTGGATACTTGCCGCAAGCACGTTAGCGGGGAATCACCGAAACCAAAATGGTATTGTGGCGGTTTCATGATCCCATTAATGGTAAGTTGTATATATTATTCGAATAACTTGTAATTTTTTCATACTTTTTGCATTCTGATTTTTTTTAATGTTGCAGTTTCTTTCTTTCGAAATCATCCCTAGTTTGGGCGGAAAGGGATGGTATCTTGATGTAGAGAATGCGGATCCATCATGCCCAAGAATGTGCAAGAAGATGGTTAAACCCAGTATTAACCTGAAGTACGCAGAAGTCATAAGGCTGATCGGAGATTCTAAGGTAACAATTATACAAGGGTCACAAAGAAAACAAGGGTCACAGAGGGTAATAATGACTATTTTTTGTTTTTCAGGATATTCGAAGTATTCTTTGTGCTGATCGCGATGAACGCCATGAAAGTTATGATCTGGACGACTATGAGGGATGCCACGATCCCGATGTTCAGATATGGATGGAACATATTCATAGAAATCCGAAGGGACTTTGTTGGGAGGACATTCGTGAGCAAGAACTGCTGACGCGGAAAGCAGTTCTTGGAGATGAAAAGAAGGGGAAAGGGAAGGGGAAAGGGAAGGGGACTAAGAGGAAAAAGAGCGTGGGGGAAAAAATGATAGAAGGTGATGAAGAAAGAGATGGTGATGCTGAAGCTGATGCTGAAAGAGAAGGCGAGGATGAAGATGAAGCTGAAGGAAAAGAAGCTCCAGTCCGGCTGACACTGGAGCAGAAATTAGTGAAGGAAATAAAGAAGTCGGAGAAAAGAATCATCAACGCTGTCAGAGATCTTCTAAGAGATGCCGGGTTTCATTTGCCTAATACAAAAGCAGAGGCGGCAAATCCCAAAGGTGCTGAAAAGGCAAAATCAAAATCTGCCGAGATAGATTCGAGCACCGCAAACCAATATTCCGGCAGTGTTAGAGACTATGAATTCCTTCAACGTTCATATCCAGGTCCTTACGAAGAGCCGGTTGAGTCAGAGTCTGAAAATGTCCGTGGAGATGGCGCAGAAGAGGATTTGGCAAACCTTTCGTTATTAATTGAAAATATCGCATCTGCCGCCACCATTCCTCTAATTGAATACATTTCCAGAGAGGTTACTGCAGTCGTTGCTCCTGATGAAGTTCCACCAAGTAAGTAATAAATAGTGAAAAAGTTAATTTGAGTCAATTTCCATCGAGAGTCGGCAAGGTTCGCATGGGTCGCAAAAGACGCATCTAATGAATGAAGTAACTTTATGTAGATGCTCCAGTCGGTCCTGTCGAAGAGGCCCCCCCTAAGGAGGTTCCTTCCGAGGAACCTACAGTCGGTCCTGTCGAAGAGGCCCCCCCTAAGGAGGTTCCTTCCGAGGAACCTACAGTCGGTCCTGTCGAAGAGGCCCCCCCTAAGGAGGTTCCTTCCGAGGAACCTACA
>CM071862.1:12132327-12157868 GCA_036759665.1 Gynandropsis gynandra | reverse complement strand
TCAATACATTCATTCATTCAAGACCTATATTAAAAGGTTCTTTAATGTGGTCAATGCATGCACCTTGGTTAAAACGGAGTTCATTTATTTTTCGTTGAATATGAGTTTATAAATAGAGGAGGAAAAACCGAAAAGCTACAACAATTTGTAGCACCAAATCATCTCTTGTTTCGTCACGAAGGTCACATGGTCGACCCAGGTCTTGATTTCTCTTTCTCTTTCTAATATCGCTTTAATGTCAATGGAGCATTTCGTGAAGCTTGTGAAGGAGGAGTATGACTGTGGGTTGATGAGGAAGAAGAAATCAATAGATTGGAGCTCAGGTTCCAAGTTTTATTTAGAGGATAGTGATGGAAATAAGATGACGCAAACGATTAAATTTGCTTGTTCCTCTTAGGATGTACTAAACTACTATTTTATGTATATAGACCCTGAGTCCGCCGATTACAAAGACCTGGGTCGACCATGTGACCTTCGTGACGAAACAAGAGATGATTTGGTGCTACAAATTGTTGTAGCTTTTCGGTTTTTCCTCCTCTATTTATGTTAGAGAATTCTATAGGATAGAAAAAATTAGAAGAGATTGTAGTTGATGGAAAAGGTTGTGTTTGCTTTTGGTTTATTCATACACTATTTATAGGAGTAAAAAATACAAACAAACCGTGCATTTAAAGATAATAAAGATACTTCTAATAACGAGATAACCTTCAAACTACCCGTGCATTTAAGTTGGTTTGACTGATTCTAGAATGTTCAAGGGTCCGCATGGATCGCAAGGGTCGCATGGGGATAATAGGTCGCAAGGGTCGCATGGATCGCAAGGGTCGCATGGGGATAATAGGTCGCAAGGGTCGCATGGATCGCAAGGGTCGCATGGGTTACAAAGGTCACAAAAGTTATTCTGATGATATTCTATGAGATATTCTGGATATTTTCTGATATCTTATTTAAATCAGAATTATTTTCGAAGATTGTATAATATTATGCGATATTATATTTCCTTTTCCGTATAATATTTTCGATGATTGTATATTGATTCGACTTCTTTTAAATATTGATTACATAAGGTCTCAAAGGTTACAAAGGTTAGAAAGAGGTTTAAGAAGAAGAACATGAAGATGAAGAGTAAAAAAAAGCCAGAAAGAAGAGGAACAAGCAAATTTAATCGTTTGCGTCATCTTATTTCCATCACTATCCTCTAAATAAAACTTGGAACCTGAGCTCCAATCTATTGATTTTTTCTTCCTCATCAACCCACAGTCATACTCCTCCTTCACAAGCTTCACGAAATGCTCCGTTGTTCTTCTTGTGGGTTGACGAGGAAGAAGAAACCAATAGATTGGATCGCAAGGGTCGCATGGGGATAATAGGTCGTAAGGGTCGCATGGATCGCAAGGGTCGCATAGATCGCAAGGGTCAAATGGGTCGCATGGGTCGCATGGATCGCAAGGGTCAAATGGGTCGCATGGGTCGCATGGATCGCAAGGGTCAAATGGGTCGCATGGGTCGCATGGATCGCAAGGGTCAAATGGGTCGCATGGGTCGCATGGATCGCAAGGGTCAAATGGGTCTAGAATGTTCAAGGGTCCGCATGGATCGCAAGGGTCGCATGGGGATAATAGGTCGCAAGGGTCGCAAGGGTCGCAAGGGTCGTATGAAGGTCCAATACACTGGGATAGTTGGAGTCGCAAGAAGGTCCAGTGTATTGGACCTTCTTGCGTCTCCTCCCATCCCACTGTATGTGACCTTAATGCTACAACATAAGAGATGATTTGTGTCCAATACACTGGAAAGGTCGGAGACCCAAGAAGGTCAAGTGTATTGGACCTTCTTGCGTCTCCTACCTACCAGTGTATTGGACCTTCATACACTAGAGATGATTTGGTGCTACAAATTGTTGTAGCTTTTCGGTTTTTCCTCCTCTATTTATAAACTCATATTCAACGAAAAATAAATGGACTCCGTTTTAACCAAGGTGCATGCATTGACCACATTAAAGAACCTTTTAATATAGGTCTTGAATGAATGAATGTATTGACCACATTAAAAAGCTTTGACCGCATGGATCGCAAGGGTCGCAAGGGTCGCAGGGTCGCATGGGTCGCATGGGTGGCAAGGGTCGTATGAAGGTCCAATACACTGGGAAGGTCGAAGACTCAAGAAGGTCCAGTGTATTGACCTTCTTGCGTCTCCTACCATCCCAGTGTATGTGACCTTAATGCTACAACACAAGAGATGATTTGTGTGCTAGTGTAGGAAGGTCCAATACACTGGGAAGGTCGGAGACTCAAGAAGGTCCAGTGTATTGGACCTTCATGCGTCTCCTACCTTCCCAGTGTATAAGACCTTAATGCTACAACACAAGAGATGAGAAAAATCAAAGTAAAATCAAAGTAAATGAAGCATCTTTCATGTAAATGATCAAGAGTAAAACTTTCTTACGAATACTAATCGACTCCCCGTGAATGCTTGAACAAGTTCCGTCACTCGGTAACCATTTGGTGTAACGGGGAAAGACGTAAGGTGAAGAGAGTTGAACATTGGAAAAACTTTTCAATAAACCTTCGATCGATTCCACATAATAGATGATAAACCTGAACAAGAGAAACTAAGTAAAAAAAAACCCGTCTTAAGATAATAAAAATTTAATCTTTCGAACAAATTCAAGTGATTTACCTAAGCATGAGTTAAAATTCGTCGTGTTGGCTTCATACAACTTTCGTCTATTATGTGGAAGCGATCGAAGGTTTATTGAATCTTTCGCCTACTTCTACTATAACCGCAGACTTCCTGAAGACATCTTTTGAAGGTCTACCTTCTTGTGTCTCTGACATGTCCAGTGTATTGGACCTTCTTGCGTCCCCTACCTACCAGTGTATTGGACCTTAATGACAACACAAGAGATGATTTGGTGCTACAAATTGTTGTAGCTTTTCGGTTTTTCCTCCTCTATTTATAAACTCATATTCAACGAAAAATAAATGAACTCCGTTTTAACCAAGGTGCATGCATTGACCACATTAAAGAACCTTTTAATATAGGTCTTGAATGAATGAATGAATGTATTGATCGCAAGGGTCGCATGGATCGCAAGGGTCAAATGGGTCGCATGGGTCGCAAGGGTCGCATGGATCGCAAGGGTCAAATGGGTCGCATGGGTCGCAAGGGTCGCATGGATCGCAAGGGTCAAATGGGTCGCATGGGTCGCAAGGGTCGCATGGATCGCAAGGGTCAAATGGGTCGCATGGGTCGCAAGGGTCGCAAGGGTCTTAATGCTACAACACAAGAGATGAGAAAAATCAAAGTAAAATCAAAGTAAATGAAGCACCTTTCATGTAAATGATCAAGAGTAAAACTTTCTTACGAATACTAATCGACTCCCCGTGAACGCTTGAACAAGTTCCGTCACTCGGTAACCATTTGGTGTAACGGGGAAAGACATAAGGTGAAGAGAGTTGAACATTGGAAAAACTTTTCAATAAACCTTCGATCGATTCCAATGTTCAACTCTCTTCACCTTACGTCCCCTACCTACCAGTGTATTGGACCTTAATGACAACACAAGAGATGATTTGGTGCTACAAATTGTTGTAGCTTTTCGGTTTTTCCACCTCTATTTATAAACTCATATTCAACGAAAAATAAATGAACTCCGTTTTAACCAAGGTGCATGCATTGACAACATTAAAGAACCTTTTAATATAGGTCTTGAATGAATGAATGTATTGATCGCAAGGGTCGCATGGATCGCAAGGGTCAAATGGGTCGCAAGGGTCGCATGGATCGCAAGGGTCAAATGGGTCGCAAGGGTCGCATGGATCGCAAGGGTCAAATGGGTCGCATGGGTCGCAAGGGTCGCATGGATCGCAAGGGTCAAATGGGTCGCATGGGTCGCAAGGGTCGTATGAGGCTCTGTGACCCTTGTACCAAATATTAGAAAAAAAAACAATGTACCAAATATTAGAAAAAAAACAATGTACCAAATATTAGAAAAAAAACAATGTACCAAATATTAGAAAAAAAACAATGTACCAAATATTAGAAAAAAAACAATGTACCAAATATTAGAAAAAAAACAATGTACCAAATATTAGAAAAAAAAAACAATGTACCAAATATCAAGTTAGTCTTCGGGTTCAAAGGTACGTTCTCCATTATATAATATATCAGCCGCCATCTTCTCACGCATGGAAGTAACATTGTCGTCGCAAATTAAACGAAACATATTCATATCCTTTAATAACGAGGCTTCTACGAATTTATAGGAGAAAACACCACAGTCATTCCCGCTTTGGTTCTGTGGCAGACCTTCATAATACACATACCTCCATGCATCTTCTCCAGAAGCCAA
This sequence comes from Gynandropsis gynandra, assembly GCA_036759665.1. NCBI lineage: Eukaryota > Viridiplantae > Streptophyta > Magnoliopsida > Brassicales > Cleomaceae > Gynandropsis > Gynandropsis gynandra. Next base: position 12,153,517 of record CM071862.1, on the reverse strand, counting down.
AGAAGGAAACCCTCCGAGAATGAGCATCTTGGGGACAGCTTTTCTTATCCTCTCAATCACCGGATCGATATGTGTTTCCTTAAGGCTCATCCTGCAGTCGTATACCGTGATGCATCGGGTTTTGAAATCCGCTTTGATGGCTACCCAATGACATCCTACCCATCGATTATTTATCGATGGAATGTTTAGAACCGAGACAAAACCTTCATAATCACTAATTGGTGGCTTGGCGTTCAAAAACTGACTAAGCTTTTCCGGCAAAGTTTCCATATCCTCGTACGTCCACATCGAGAGCGTCTGCATGAAAGCAACAGGACAAACGTAATAATTCTGATACGCGCTGGGATCCGATGCCAAGCGAGAAGACAGCTCCATCAACGCCTCATCCAATTGCTGCAAAAAAAAATTAACACACAGGAATGCATATGACACAAAACTCCGTGAGACTAAGGGTGTTCCCTCTCAAGTTCGAAATCACTTATTTCTTTCTTGCTATCAACTTTTAAACAGGTTTCACGGCGAAAAACTGTTCGGCTTTCTCGTTTTCGGCAGTTTTTCACGTCGAAAAACTGCCGAACTTCCATTTTTCCACGTTCGAACGTTAAGGGCAAATTTGTCTTTTCTTCAGTTTTTATTTTTCGGATTTAATAATTATTTTGGGGAAGGGTATTTTTGAAGTGATTTAGTCCTTTGAGGGTATTTCTGATATTCCGCCGTCTGAAACGTATAATGACAAATCTATAATATTAAATCTAGATAAATTGATTTAGTTTTTTAAAATAAATTTAATTTTAATTCAATATTAATCTTGATTTGTGTTTCGGTTTTCAGAAAATATTTTTAGCCATTGGATTTCTTATAAACAAAATTTATATATGATTAATATATGTATTGTGTGTATATATGTATATCTGTTTTTTGTAACTATATAAAAAGACTTATTTATTTTAAAAAATTTCTATTATTAATTTAATCATCATTTGAAATAGATTTTGAGAGATGAAAACAAGACAAAAAAAAATAAAAATACTTCAAAACAAGTTTAATTTTCATATGATTTATTTAGTTGAAAACAGTAGAACGACAACGTTAATCAATAACCAGAATCAAGATGACCAAATACATGAAAAAATATCAGTTTTATTTATGAATCAATCTTCTAAATACACTTATCTTTCTTTACAATGCACTTAAGATTTCTGAGAATAACTCTCTTTGAGTTAGATGTAAATAAACGCTAATCGTTTCTCACTCTACTTTTCACTGCATCGTTTTAAGCACACTTGCAACTTTGTGATCTGTTTTCACTTGTCTGTCGTACTTCATAGATGCTTCAACTTCGATATGTCAACTACTTTTTATAGCATGTTAACACATCCAATCTTCTCGTGTGACCAGGTAGACCCTCCGGTTATCCAGCTGCACATGCTCACCCTTTTTCCGTCACAACTTGATCCCTTTTGCTTCTCTTTGACTCCCTTTACTTCTCCTTATTGTTATCTTTGAATCTTTCTTCTCCTTAAGTTACTCAACAACCTGATTTTCAAAAGATATCACATGTTCCTAAAATATTGCATTAACAATCTCCCCATTTGAATTCTTATCACATAAACACAGATAATGAACGCACATAATTTGAATATATTAATGCAATAAAAACATTCATACGAGTTCAAGTATTTAAGTACACTTAAAAGACGTAAGTTCAGAATATCAAGTCATAACAAGTGCACTTAGAGACATAGATAGGAACATGAAACACAAATTATTCTCTCGCCCTTTTTCGTGCTGCTTTGCTCGATGATTGTGTCATCCTCTCTTCATCTTCTCCCCCTGTTTCTATCATAAGAGATTCAAAAATATAAATCATATTCAAAAACAAAAAAATATCATGAATTTTATAACTTCACTAATTTACTCTGGTTCAACTTTGAGATGTTCTTCAATTCCTTCTGGATACTCTGCATTTCAGAAACAACTATTGCCAACCTCCTCTCCAAGTCAATGATGTTTTGCGAAACATAATTCTCAACATTTCTAGTTTCTTCCGAGCCTTGCATCTTTGCAACATATCTTTTCAAAAATTATCCGTGGAGAAATCTTCTCTATCATCTCGTTTGTCTCAACAATATCTAAAAATTGTTGAATCGTGATATTCTGGATCAAACATGGGAATGGCAATCCTGAGTTTGATAACCCATGTCCTATGATCGAGTCCAGAACCACTTTCCCAAAATTTAGAGGGATATTGTTCTTGATACAGTAAAGGAGGACAACCGTGTCATGTCGAATACCATATGTTGTCTTTTTGGGGACCCAATTGTTCGACACATTTTGTTCAACAAAGCATATTCCTAATTCAGCTTCGAATTTGGGATCTCTCATAGCCAAGAAGTTAACTCTGCATCTGTGAGTTCTTTGGTGATAACATCCATGTCTAGATCAATTTGTAATTCTTTGGCTCTTGATGTCTCTATATTAGATGTACCAAAGACATTATTTATGATCTCAGCATTGAACTTCATCATCTTTCCCCTAACGTAAATTTGTCCAAACATCTCTGACTTTGGGTTATCAATCTCAGGGTTCAGGTTAGCATAGAACTCGTAGATTAATTCCTTACATACAACTACGACATTTGTTACTGTGTGAGTCCGATTTCGTTCCACCAACAGCTTCCACAGAGGCAAATATTTGAATTGATTTACGTTCAACTCTCTCTCTCACTAGATATCTCACGTTCCTTAAGGATCTCGTACCTAGACGAACCTATTTCTAGGTAAGATTTCCTAGAGTAGGCTTTTGAAGGGGACATTGCGGTACCTTTCCTTGGTGAGAGAACACGGGGCACAAATGATCGTTCATGATCCGACACATTCCGTCGAATGCTTTTCTTAGATGACGAGCTGGAAATTCCCTGCTGTGGTTCAAGGATGTGAGACGCTTCTACCGATACTATAGGAGGTGTGGCTAGTCGTGTATTTTGCCTTTTTCATGGAACCATTCTCTTTGTCGCCATTGTTTTGTATCTTTTTCCGTTTATCCTTGGCGGATTATTTGTGAATATAAGATCTCCTAGTCTTAGTGGTTCATTATTGAACAGTATTGTTGCATCATCTCCTAGCGCACGGATTCCTGAAGCTATGGTGTTCATGGTTGAATTTGTTTAGAAGAAATTGCGCAGAAATTTCACTCTCTTTTTCGCAAAGAACAGTTACAGTTTTCGAAAATGCACTCAAATGAAAGAGAGAATGGTTCAAAACAAATGCATCAAATGGTTCAAAAAATGAAATAACTGCACCAATCATACCAGCCACCAAAATATCACATCACAAAACTATTTTCAGAATAAACCACCCTATTTGCAGAAAGTAATCACCCGTTTTCTCGATTTATTTTCAAAATTATCTGATACAAAAAAGATGAATAAGTGAAAACAATCAGATCGTTAAGAAAAATCAAATAACTCATAAGATTGATTTTTAAGTACACTCATAAGACGTTATAATTGAAACTGAATAACTCTCAACTTAGACCCGAGCTTATACTCATAACAAGTTTTTTTTTTCAATTTTGCATAGAAATAGTCACAAAAACTGTTAGAGGAGTAAGTGATTTTATTAAGTGCACTTTAGTAGACTGAAAGTACACTTAAAACATGGGTGTTTTTTCTTTCAACAAGCTGAACGTGAGATTACTTAAATGATCCAAGTGTACTCAAAACATCAAGACTTACATTTTATTTTTCTTTTTCTCTAGAAGATCAACAAAGTTTTTTAAACTCATCATTTTATCAGCACACATTAAAAATTTGGAGTTCGCAAACACCTAATGATTTCCTTAAAGAAACAAACTGATTCAAATCCAATGGTTTTGTAAAGATATCTGTTAACTGATGTTCAGTTGGTGTATATTCCACTCTCATTTGCTTTTGTTCAATCTTTTCTCTCAAAAAATGATGTCTAATCTCAATATGTTTTGTCTTAGAATGTTGACCTGGATTTTTCGAAATGTCTATTCTTGTATTATCACACCAGGCAACAAAAGTTTTAGAACTCATACCATAATCCATCAGCATCTGATTCATCCAGCAAGTCCCAAAGCAATGTATTCAGCTTCTGGAGTAGACAACGACGTAGAGTTTTGCTTTTTTGCTATTCCATGACACCAAATTGTTTCCAAGAAAGAAAAAGTCTCCAAAAGTACTTTTTCTATCGTCTGCATTGCCTCCCCAACATGCATCACTAATACCAGCAAGTGCACAATTAGTATATTTGGTGTACACAATCTCATATTCAGATGTCCCTTTCACGTATTTAATTATTCTCTTCACAGCCAGCAAATGAGATTTCTTAGATTTTGCTTGATATCTGGCACAGATTCCTACACTCAAATATAGATCAGGTCTGCTTGCAGTGAGATACAGTAGGCTTCCAATCATGCTTCTGTAGAGTTTTACTTATACATCCTCTCCATCTGAATCTTTTTTTCAGTTTTATTGTTGTTGACACAGGTGTACTTGTTTACTTACTTTGATCTAATTCAAATCTCTTCACTAGATTTTCGCATATTTGCTTTGAGATATGAATAATCCTTCATCAAGTTGTTTTACCTGTAATCCGAGATTATAGCTTAGCTCACCAAACATACTCATCTCGAACTCTTCTTTCATTGTTTGAACAAACCAGTTGATCTTATCCTGCGATTTTGAACCAAACACAATATCATCAACATAGATTTGTACAACCACAAGAACATTATCAGAATTGTGAATGAATAGAGTTTTGTCTACTCCCCCTCTTTTGTAGCCGTTCTAGATTAGAAAGCTTGTTAACCTTTCATACCATGCACGTTGAGCTTGCTTTAGTCCATAGAAGGCTTTCTTTAACTTATAGACATGATCTCGATGATGTGGATTTTTAAAGCCCTTCAGGTGTTCAACATAGACCTGATCTTGCAGAATTCCATTTAAGAAATCACTCTTGACATCCATCTGAAATAGTTTAAAACCAAAGAAACACACAACTCCAAGAACCAGTCTAATCGATTCTAATCTGGCAACGGGTGCAGAAGTTTCATCAAAATCAAACTTCATATTGAGTATAACCCTCTGCAACCAATTTTTCCTTATTTCTAACAATTTCACCACGTTCGTTGATTTTATTCTTAAATACCCATTTTTTCCGATAACATTGACATCAACGGGACGAGGAACCAATATCTAAACATCATTTCTAACAAACTATTCTAGTTCCTCATGTGTAGCCTTGATCCAGGATTCATTATCTAATGCATCACGAACGCACTTGAGTTCTGTTTGAGACGTAAAACACGCAAATTTAACCATATCATGATAGTTTACCCTAGGTTTTTACGTGTTTTTCTAGCATCTCCAATGATATCGTCAATTGAGTGATTTCGATGCACCGTCTTCTGCTCCATGTCATTTTTGTGATGTTCACGCTCAGTATGTTCATCTTCCATTGTATTTTCAGTAACAGTTTGTTCACATTGTATCTATAGAGAATGGAAACAAAACATTGTCAGTTAAATGATCTTCATCAAATACAATATTCACAGATTCAACAATCGTTCTAGTTGTTCACAGGTAAATTCTGTAAGCAGTTGTATTAGTACCATAACCAAGAAAGATTCCCTCATCACTTTTTGCATCAAACTTACCAAGATATTTCCCGTCACCAATACATAGCAAGTGCATCCAAAAACTTGAAAATAACTTAAGTTTGGACTTTTACCTTTCCAGAGTTCATAAAGGGTTTTGACATACCTGGTCGAATATATACACGGTTTATGATATAGCAAGTTGTGTTTATAGCTTCTGCCAATAATCGAATGGAGATAGATTTTGCATAAAGCATGGCATGAGCCATCTCTTGAAGAGTTATATTCTTACTTTCAACAACACTATTTTGTTGTGGTGTTTTTGGTGCAGAAAACTCATGAATAATACCATGTTTTTTATAGAACTTTTGAAATACATCATTTTCAAATTCCTTCCCGTGATCACTTCGAATTCGTTCAATACTACCTTTTATGTTTTTCAATTGTAGGTATAAGTAATGGAACATTTCAAAAGTGTCAGATTTTTCCCTTAAGAATTTAACCCACTTGTACCTAGAGAAATCATCGATAACAACAAAGATATACCTTTTTCTACCAAAGCTTTCAGTCCTCATTGGACCCATCAGATCCTTATGTACAAGTTTTAGTATCTTACCAGTCTTACATTCCGACATTTTCTTGTGATGAACCTTAACATGTTTTCCCAATTGACATGGTTTACAAATTTCAGTTCTATCAAGATTCAGTTTAGATATACCTCTGACAACATTTGAACTTGATAGTTTCACAAGTGAATGATAGTTGACGTGTCCCAGTCTTTGATGCCATAGAGATAAATTTTCCTTTGTTGCTTTGAGACAAATCTTCCCTTCACTCCAAACATAGAAATTGTTTGACGAACGTGCACCTGTAAGAATACATCCATTGTCAGAATTCATAACTTGACATTCTCTTTGATTGAACTGAACCCTATGATTGTTGTCGCATAATTGACTGATACTAATTAGATTAACCGTCAATCCAGCTACATATTACACGTTCTTCAGAAAGGGTTGTCCATGTGAATTTATGTCTCATCTTCCAAGAATTTTGCCCTTGTTTTCATCTTCGAAGATAACACTTCTTGTATTCTTAATTTCCGCAAAGTTTGATAGAAGCTCTCTTGAACCTGTCATGTGTCTAGAGCAATCACTATCAAAATACCAGATGTTTGATTTTTCTTTTTGTGCAGAGATGTAGGCAACATTGCAATACATATCACTTTTCTTTATCTAGATTTGTTTTATTCTAGGAGAAGTATACTTACCTGAATCAAACCTGAGTTTTTTTATTGCATGTGATCTGTTTGTATCCTCTCATTTCGTAGAACTAGCATCTCACAATATTCTTCTTTTGATACAGAAACTGAGACCGTCCTCCAGAGTTGTATCCATGATGATTAAGCTGTCCAAAATATCCATGATATTTCTTGTTTGAGTTGAAGACTCTGTGGTCTCTTTTCTTCTTGGATAAGTAGCTCTGTTGTAGTCTTTCTTGCGCCGCAGAAGAAGTATCTAGCAATTTACCTCCAGAAACAAATTTGTCCTTAGTATTTCCTTTTATTTCTTGTATAACCGATTCCATGGTTATATCCTTTTCGTTTTCCTAATGAAAGCAAGTGGACAAGTTTGTCAGTGCCATTTGAAAGCATTTTCAGTTGCTTATTTGTTTTTTCAAGTTGGCTTTTGACATAGCACATTTCTTCTTCTTTTAGTGCTACTTCCTGCTTCATTTCTTCAATTTGAGCTTCTAGTTTCTCATTGGTTTTGACTAGTTGAACGTTTAACTTGCTTATTTTCAGCCACTCATTGTAGATAGTTTCCACATCTAATTCATCTTCTTCTTCAATTTCTGTCTCATCAACTTTGTTACCTTCTTTTTCTTCCTTTTCATTTTCTTCTATTATTCCAATGAATACAACAAAACTTGACAAGTTTTCTTCATTGTCGTCTTCGGAATCTGAACTTGATTCACTAAACGTGATTAGTGATTTTCATTTGACCATACTTTCGTCCGCACATTCATTTTTTGTGTGTCCAAAGCCCTTGCATTTGTAGCATTGTTTTCCCGTAGTCCCTTCAAGATACTTTCTGTTTTGATATACTCGGACAATCAGAATTAAAGTGTCTGAATCCTTTGCAGTCATGACATTGGACTCCTGATTTGTTATCTTTTTTGCTTCTTTATTTATCAAGTGTTGATTGTCTGGCTCATGTATGTTTTTTCATGAATTTTCCAAACTTTTTGGTCAGTAAAACAATGTTTTCTTCAAGATTATCCAGTCTGAAATTTGCATCGGTGACTTGAAGAACCATTCCTTTATTTCCTTCTTTCGTAGAATCACCTTCTTCAAGTTGGAGCTCTAATTCATAGACAACTAGAATCCCAACAATCTCTTTAAAGCTTGTAATATCAGTGTTTAAGGACATGTTCATAGCAACTTTTTGAGCATGAAATTTCTTTGGCAGACATCTAAGGAATATCTTGACCAGTTTCTTATCATCGAAGGTTTCTCCAAGTACACTTACCTCATTAGCAATTGCATTCATTCTACTGCTAAACTCCTTGACACTTTTGTATTCACCCATTTATAGTTTTTTAAACTTATATTCCAAAATTTCAAGTCGAGTTCTTTTGACGCTTGTAGTTCCTTCATGTATGGTTTCTAGAGTATCCCATGCGTCTTTAGCAAATTCACTTTCTTGAGTTTTATTAAATTCATTTATATCTACAGAAGAAAAATTGTTGTTACAGCTTTTGCATTAAAGGTTGAATTTGTTTTCTCACTGGGTGTCCATTGGTCTGAAGGTTTTTCCTTGACATTTCCGTTTTCATCTATTACTGTTTGTGGATTCCAACCATTATTTACGGCACTCCAAGAATCTTCATCAATCCCTCTTATGCATGCTCTCGTTTTACCTTCCAATATCCATCGTTTGAAGCATCAAGCATGATTGGTTTTCTGAACGAATATAAGTCTCTTGGTTCTTCCATATTGTTGTCTTCTAGGATCTCGAACCAGTCATTAGATTTACTCTAAACTTAAGTTACCAGCTCTGATACCAATTGAAAACAGCAGAACGACAACGTTAATCAATAACTAGAATCAAGAGGACCAAATACATGAAACAATACCAGCTTTATTTATGAATCAATCTTTTAAGTACACTTGTCTTTCTTTACAATGCACTTAATATTTCTGCGAATAAATCCCCGTGAGTTAGATGTAAATAAACACTAATTGTTTTCTCACTCTACTTTTAACTATATCGTTCTAAGTACACTTACAACTTTGTGATCTGTTTTCACTTGTCTGTCGTACTTCCTAGATACTTCCACTTCGATATGTCAACTACTTTTTATAGCATGTTAACACATCCAATCTTTTCGTGTGACCAGGTAGACCCTTCGGTTATCCAGCCGCACATGTTCACCCTTTTTCCGTCACAGCTTGACTCCTTTTGCTTCTCTTTGACTCCCTTTACTTATCCTCATATTTCTCTTTAAATCTTTCTTCTCCTTAAGTTACTCAACAACTTGATTTTCAAAAGATATCACATGTTCCTAAAATATTGCATTAACATTAGTCATGACAAACTATTGGTCACCTGCGTTTATATTTATATGTAAATTAACATATGAGGAGTGCAATTATTTATCTTGCTCAATTCGTTCGTCCCCAATAAATCTTGTGAAAAAATAAGTAATTACAAGTAAATTCTTGATGAACCTTGAAATTAAAAATCCATCCCAAATTAGTAAAAAATGTGGACGAATTGTAGACAATTTGTTCATTAATACATATAGTGGAAAATTTACTTGAAACTGTCTCATAAAGCCTAAAAGAAAAATTTGTCTCGATAACTTTGTTTCTCTTTGATCATCAATTAGTCTATTATAATACATGTAATTATTACAATAATAACCTATTCGAATTGAATCGTGGATATGATAAATTGCAGATTGGCCTTCTTTTTTCGTATTCATTGAGTTCCCTAATTTTTATCCACTAGGATGCATCACATTCATGTATAAAGAGGTTAGGTATACATGACGATATTACCAAACTAAATTTTAGTTTAAATTAGGAAAAAATGTCTATATCTCACTTTAATCCTATTCCCCCTGAACTTTTGCTCTCATCCTATTATCCCCTGAACTATCATTATTCATCCTATTCCCCGTAAACTTTAAAAATTCATCTTATTTCCTCGCTGTTAACTTTTCTGTTAAATATTTTTAAAATAGCCTATTCCCCCTAAAGCACTTTAATCTTATTCTCTCCCTGAACTTTTTTTTCTCATACGACTACCCCTTAAACTATTGTTACTAATCCTATTACCCCCTGAACTTTAAACATTCATCATATTTTCGCCTGAACGATATGACTTATGACCTATTGCCCCCTAAACTAGAAGTCATATAGTTCGGGGAAAATATGATGAATATTTAAAGTTTAGGGGCGAATAGGATTAGTAACGATAGTGTAGTGGAGAATGAGATGAAAAAAAAGTTCAGGAGAGAATAGGATTAAAGTGCTATAATTTAGGGGGAATAGACTATTTTAAATATATTTAACAGAAAAGTTAACATAAGGGAAAATAGGATGAATTTTTAAAGTTTAGATGAAAATAAAATAAATAATGATAATTCCGAGGAAATAGGATGAAAGAAAAAATTCAAAGAGAATAAAATTAAAATGAGATATTTTAGAAACAACAGAATTAAAGCGGGTTAATTTAAAAGAAATTTTTTTCCCTTTAAATTATTAAAACATGGCTTATAAATTGTAATAACAATGTTTTATTAGAAAACTGCGATAATTATATTCTCATAGAGAAAACTAGAGATCTCATAAATATTATATTTAAAGGTATAAAAAAGTGATCGTGATATTATTTTCTTAAAACTGTAGATTTATATAACACCGACGTTACAATCTTATATCATACACATACTAAAAGCACAACGTCCGTGAACAGTGCGTGGGGAACACGTGGCGCCATTTCCTCTGTCCGATCTTAATGATGGACACGTGTACGCTTCATGATAACCGGGTAAAAAGCCGGTTGTTGGGTACTCCACCTCCACAATCCGACGACCCGCGTCCAAAAAACCGGAGCCCCGGCTGTTGCCACATCTGGGTCGTCCGTCTATTTTGATCTGGCCTTTAATGGATGGCCAGATTTTCTCACCGACAAACCAAATCCAATCATGGCCGTCCGTCCACTTTAGGGTTCCTTTATAAATTCTGTTACTGCACCAAATTTACAGTTTCGTTTCCTGTCTTCATTTTTGGCTCACACACCGGAATTGCATGGTCGCATGCCGCCGGTAACCTGGGTATTATGTGCATTTACCGCCAGGGCTTTGCCCCTCCACTGAAATGTGGCTACCCAGTTGTTTTCGTTCCCTTTTCGTCTCTTAAATCGTTTTTTTCCCGTCGGCTGTTTCCGGCGGCTACGAGCCGTTTGTCCGGACGAATGCGTGGTTGTGGTTGGTGTGTGCCGTCGGGGTTATACCCCCACTGAAATGTGGCTCACCCTCCTTCCATCAGTTTCTTATTTTGGGTTTTCCCACTGTTACTTCTCATTTTTGGCTTCCACAGCCGCAACGCACGGTGGCACCCAGTTGTTTTCCTTCCCTTTTACTATCTTTAATCTTTTGTTTTTTTTTTTCTTTTCCGGCTGTTTTCCGGCGGCTCAGAGTCGTTTCTCCGGCCGACTGCGTGGTTATGGTTGGTGTGTACTGTCGGGGTTATACCCCACACTAAAATGTGGTTCACCCTCCTTCCATCAGTTTTTTGGTTTGGGTTTTCCCACTGTTGCTTCCCATTTTGGGCTTTTTCGCCGGCAATGCAAGGCGGCGTTCCGCCGACCACTTGGGTTTACTCCGGCTTTTATCGTCGGCATTATGTTTCCCCACTAAAATGTGGGAGCCCAATGGTCTTCCTTGCTTTTTTTCATTTAACCGTGTTTGTTGGACGTCGTCGTCTTTTTGCGGCCGTTTTCGTTATCCTATTTACCGCCCTCCCGATTGGTCGCACGACTGTGGTTGTTGTGTACAACCGGGGTTATACCCCTCCATTGAAATGTGGTTCTCCGTGCTTCCTCGGTGTTTTATCCTTGCATTTTCACGTGTGTTTGCTTGCATTTCTTTGCTTCCCTTTGATTCGTACACGAGGGTTTCGGGTGCGTAGTGTAGGTATCATATTGCGTTTACTGCCGGGGTCATACCCATGCACTGAAACGTGGCTACATTTAATTTGCGTCTGAGAAAATGAAACCCTTTTTTGAAATTGCATGTTTGGTTTATGCTTCGTTGGTATGTTTCTCTCTTCTGTTACCGATGTCGTCTCGGTGTATGCATTGCTCAATAGTGTTATTTTGAAGAGGGTTATCGGTTAAGGTTATCAGCCCCTTTGTTTGTATGATTTCGTAGGGATCGAATGTCTTTGAACGTCCACTCCCGCCATTATGTCCCTCCCAGTGGAAGTGGTCACTGCTGGGCCTAGGCCATTTAACTTTGCCATTTAATTGGGCTTAACAATAAGTGGATATTAAAAGGTTGTTATTGTTTTCTCCTATGATATCTATTTGGGTTTGCATGAATTCGGCCGGTTTTAAACTGCTTATGGGTCGGCCTCTCATTAGGTTACTGAGGTCTATTTAATATTTCCATTTGTTTAAACGGGGTAAATAGTGGATATTAAATATTCATCGTAGTGTTCATGTCAGAGTTCCGGTTATAGTGTTTTACCATTTAGTGTACACATGTCACTGATGTCAGCAGATAAGTATTGCATGGATTTGACATTTTACTGTTACGTGTCATTTTACATGCCCATTCACTGTGATTCACAAGACCTATTATTCTTTCATGTCCACTGCATAGTTACGTTAAGCTGAAATTTACAGTGACTCATCCCACCTACAACTCCTTCTTACCGAAGTAAAAACATATGTGGCATCCAGTTCGATGTTGCATCTCACTGTGTAGTTATGATTGCTTTTGCTGACTCAGCTGTCCACTTATAACGATGTTGTGGCATGTTTAAGTGATTGTTCTCCCGGTATAAATAACAACTCTTAGAGTCGGGATTTTATTGTGGTTTGGTGATTGCTTAGATAAGAAAAATCTTTTATAGTTCAGTTCTGTGTTGTATCGCTCTACTCAAAATGTATTGCCCGTTGTCTGATATCCGACCAACCCAAGAAATCTCTTTCAGAGTCCGTGTTCGTGTAATCCGAATATGGAACTTCGACGTCCAGCCTGTTCCCAGGTCAACTTCGAACTGGGAGTTACTGGTGTCGGACAAATGGGTAAGCTTACGTTTTCAAGCATACCATATATGTTGTTTTCTACTCGCCTTTTAAGAATGCTATTTCTTACACTGAGTACTGGTTTCTCGCAGGGTAACCGAATGCAATGTTCTGTGAGGTCAGCCTTTTGGTATCGGCACCAGCGCTTTCTTGTGGAGGGTGCTTGCTGTATAATCACTAATTTCGATGTCAACCGTAGCTTCGACGAATATAGAGCTTCGCATATGCCATTTAAAATCATATTCACTTCCACTACAGTTGTGCGCCCTTGTGGTGACCTCGATAACACGAATAGGTTTTTCGAGTTCGCTTCGTACCCTTATATACTGTCAGGTGCGTTGGAGGAATCCGTACTCATCGGTACGTCTGTCTCACTGGTCATTAGAAGGCTAATAGAATTATTTCATTTCGCAATAGCTGATCTGTGTTCTTTTCGGTATGTACAGATGTTATAGGTGAAGTCGTGGCCGCGGGTGAATTGTCGGATGTCACTTATACAGAACGCACATCCAGGCGCTTGACAGTCAAGCTTCGTGATGCCAGGTATGGATTAGAAATGAAATCCGTTTACCTAGAGCATTATCTTTTTCTACCATTATCCTTACTAACATTGGGTGTTATGTGGCAGTTCGGACGTAATAGAGTGCACCATGTGGGAGTCCTTCGCATGTCAAATGTACGACTGCATCCGGCTTCATCAAAATGGACCACTCATTATAATCTGTCAACTTTTCAAGATTAGAACATGGGGCGGTAACATTTCCTTTTTGTACCATCTCATATATTTGTGTCTTCTCATGCATTACGTATTGTTTCTCTGATTCGTCTATTTAAATTATAAGTTGTCTGTGTTTTGTTTGCAGTGTTTGATTTTTACTCTGGCAGAAGAGGGACTGCACTTTTATACACCGATGTAGTTATTAACAGTTTTATCGTAGATGTTGTTTTCGATGTCGATGTACTGATGTGATGATTTGCATTGTTGTCACGTATCACTTTTTGATAACCTTTTCGCTTTTCCGGTGGACCTTGTTATGTAAACTTTTATGTTTGCTTTTGATAATATAAAATATAATTTCAGATGCACATCTGCTTCAAGCTTTATGTTTCTCTTCTACTTACATAAATAATCAAATTTCTGATATAATAAATTTTAATCTTTGTTTTTTAACAGATCGGCGAACGCTTCGTAACGTCCAATTCTCAAGCAAACTTTATTTAGATCAAACATACCCTGCTATTACCGAATATAAATCTAAGTATGTCTGCATTTAAGTAATGATAACATTGTGAGATTACATATATATTCCAAATTACACTACTCATAAACTAACATTTTGAGTTTTTGTAAAATAAATTTGTTATCCACTAGGTTTTCAGCTGCCTCTCTTTCTGCTCCAAAAATGATAAGTTCGCTTGCTCCCCGTCCGCAGCCCAGCGAATCCCTTGATTTCTGGCATGCATTCCCGGTGAAAACCATTGTAGAATTGGAAAAATCAGTGGAAGTATATAAATTTTGTTTCTTTCTTAATATATTACTTTTTCCATGCTAACTCCTCAAATTATTTTTCCGCTCTCTAGACTTTGACTTGCATTGTTCCTGCGCTCATCACAGAAGTTCTTAATAGGTATGGCTGGTATTACCTAGGTTGTAATACATGTTCCCGAAAAGTGAATTCCATTGCAGACAATACTTCAGCCCGTTCTACGGTGCGACGTTTCTATTGCGATTCGTGCAAAACAACGACGGACATCTCATTTTCCAAGTACTTTCTAATGTTGAGTTCATACAATTTCTTATGTAAAAATTTATTGACATATCAACGTTTTAATATTTTCTCATGCAGATATCGCGTATACGTTAAAGTGATCGATGCAGTGGCGAGGCCATATTTCTTATCTTCGACAAAGAAACCGTCCAACTGTTACGCAAATCTGCCTTGGACATCAAAACCGAGGATCCAGAGGTACAAATCGCTTCCTCAAAAAAATATTTCCCATTTATTACAACTTTAAAAACATATATTATTTTTCCCCCATTACATAGGTACCCCCTACTGATATCCCTCCAAGTTTAAGAGCTCTGGAAAACCGAACTTGCCTCTTCAAAATTACAGTTTACCCCCAACATCAGGGCCTGCGCTCCTCTGGATCACGCAGTTCTACTAGGGCTGCTCTGCCTATTTATCGTGTTAGTAGACTGATGGACAATGAAGATATACTCCGTTCCATTTCTGCACGGGTATATTTCAACTCTTTATCCTTAATTCTTTGATAAACTCTCGATTGAAAATATGTATAACTTTTTGTTCTGACATTTATACAAATTTTCTCGCAGACTCCTTCATTCGTTCCATTCATGCAGGTATTATGGCAGTTACACATTATTTTCAGTTCTTCGCAATGGTGAACGTTAATACTCATTCTCTCAAAACGATACAAGAAATTACAGAACGAAGTGCTTTACCGTTCCTGTTATATTGTTTCCAGTTCTCTCCAGACAACAGTTCCATGGGATCTGTTCCTAGCTCCCCTTCGAGTAGCCACTCCTGCGGAAAACGCCATGCTGATGAAAGCGAAAGCCGCTCAACTCTCCAGTCCAGCACGTCGAAGGTAAAGCCAACAGAACCACAAGTCAGCTACTCGAAACGATCGGGTCAAAACTAGCATGCAGACCTGATCATCTCTCTTTTGATGGAATGCGTAGAACACTTTTTGTTATCCCCGTTGTAGAAGTACTTTCTACGTATAGTATTGTACTTAAATAATCGCGACGAACTTTTGTTTGGCAATGCTCAGAAAAAATCTTGCTGTAAAAAAAATTCTGAGCTCTTAACGTTTGTTAATGTACGAAACGGGTTGTGTTTCATAAATTACTCTTGCTGCACTTTCATTAACTAAGACGTAATCACTATCTATGCATCACTTATATTTTCCCGTTTAATTTCACAATCCTAAAACATATTACTGTGTACAGCAATACACATGGTACTCCGTGTATTGCGGTGGCAACATTAACGCGTTTTCACCTTTATTATTACAGTGAATTCATATGATGCCCATATTCGGAAGTGCCGGTGAATTATATCAAGGTGATTGCTCAAATGTTCAACCAGAAAATTACAGAATGCCAATCGATTCAAATGATTCCCCCAGTAAATACATTTATTTTGATATTATGTACGCATTATATATATGAATTGTTTAATAATGTATTGTAGTATGCATAATCAATTATTCATACCGTTATTATCATATATAGGTACTGTTCCTTATGCAGACGTTGGGGACCAATCATATTTATGTCAGTACTGTAATGCGAAAATGTGGTACAGTGAGCGCTTAAACAAAAATCGTTATGACAATATTCCGAAGTTCAATCTATGTTGTTGTAAAGGAAATATATCGTTACCCAGATTGATGAAGCCACCGCAATACCTTAAAAATTTGCTCAGTAGTAATCACAGATACCACAATCATTTCAAAAGACATATTCGTGCATATAATATGATGTTCGCGTTTACATCTATGGGTGGTCGTATTGATACTTCAGTAAACTTTCATCAAAAGCCATATATATTTAAAATACATGGACAGCCCTACCATAGAATTGGCAGTTTATTACCAGAACTTGGGGAACCCGCAAAGTTTACCCAGCTTTACATCCATGACACCGAAAATGAAGTTAGTAACAGGATAAGTGCACTCAGGTAAGTAATGATTGTATTGGTATGAATACATTTTACGGAAAAGTTTTGATCCAAATTAAATTGAATTTGTTCTCATTACAGCGGTACAGACGAAACATCATCCCGTCACAATCACTCTGTGCACGAAGAGATTGTAAAAAACATCCAACAAATTTTGGACCAGCACAACCCCTATGTGAAAATATTTCGTACGGCTCGTGATAGATTTGCATTGTCTTCACAATTGGAAATGAAATTATGCTTGATGCGAGATCGCGATAACCAAGATATAACGTACAATTTGCCTGAAGTTTCAGAAGTAGCAGCTCTAATAGTAGGCGACTTCGACGAAAGATTACATACAAGAGATATCGTTTTGCAAAAACATAGTACTGAATACATAAGAATCAATGAATTGCATCCATCGTATCTTCCATTGCAATATCCTTTACTATTTCCTTATGGAGAAGACGGTTACCATCTTGGGTTAAATTTAAGGCCAACGAATTCTCTAGCGAAAAAACCCAGATCTCGAATCAGCTTACGAGAGTTTATGGCATATCGTTTGCAAGAAAGAGCCATTGAATCTTCCAATATACTACATTCAGGAAGACTTTTCCAGCAGTTTGTTGTTGACGGTTTTTGTATGGTGGAATCAGAAAGACTTTCGTACATAAGAAATCATCAAAATAAATTGCGAAGTGAGAATTACAAAATAATACAAGACAATGTGCAATCAGGTAATCTTTCATCAACAACAGTTGGAAAGAGAGTTATATTGCCTTCATCGTTTACAGGTAACTCACGGTATATGAAACAGAATTACTTAAATGCAATGGTTGTATGCCAGCATTTTGGATTTCCTGATTTGTTTCTGACATTTACATGTAATCCTAAATGGCCTGAACTACAATGAATTCTGCATTATTACAATGACACATCCAAAGACAGACCTGATCTTTTAGCACGATTGTTTAAAATCAAACTTGAAGAGCTACTAACAGATTTAAAAAAAACGGCATTTTGGAGATATTAATGCAGGTAAATTTCGCTACTTACAATTCATCCTCTGCGTAATTCTTTCAACCTAATTTCATGACATGGTGTTTCCAACAGTTATCTACACAATTGAATTCCAAAAACGAGGCCTACCCCATGCACATGTTTTGCTCTTCCTTAAAAGACAATCCAAGTTACCTACTTCAATTGATATCGATGCAATTATATCTGCAGAAATACCAGATAGTGATATCAATCCTCTGCTCTATAATGTGGTTCAAGAAACAATGGTCCACGGACCATGTGGTATAGCAAATAAATATTCAGCCTGTATGGATAGAGGCAAATGCACGAAGCGATTTCCCAAACAATTCACTGATAAAACGTACATTAACAGTGAAGGTTATCCTGTTTATAAGAGGAGAGATAATGGAAGATTTGTAATGAAAGGTGAGATCAAATTAGATAACCGATATATAGTACCGTACAACCCTTACCTTCTTTTAAGGTATAAAGCTCATATCAATTTAGAATGGTGTAATCAAACGAGAGCGATCAAATATTTTTTCAAATACATAAATAAAGGTTGTGATAGAGTAGTTTCAAAAATAACAGCAACAGGAGAAACGGTTCCGAACAAATCGCTTGATGCAATAAACAACTATTACAGCTGTCGTTACATTTCAGGATGCGAAGCTTACTGGAGAATATTCAGATTTGACATCCACTACAGGAGCATATCTGTAGAGACACTGAAATTCCATTTGCCCGACCAACAAAATATCATATTTGATGAGGAAGCCGAATTATGTAACATAACATCGAATGAACACATGCAACGAACTATGTTAACAGAATGGTTTAAGTGTAATAGTTTATGTTCTGAGGCTCGACAGTTAACGTATTCTAATTTTCCAACGAAATTTATATGGAATAAGAAACTAAAGACATGGAAAACACGTCAGCGCGGGTTCCCTTTAGGACGCTTACACCATATTAATCCGAATGCTGGGGAACTATACTATTTACGTATGCTACTGAACAAAATCCGCGGTCCTAAATCATTTGAGGATATCCGCACTATCGATGAACATTTACACGAAACATTTAAAGATGCGTGCAGGGCGTTAGGACTTCTGGATGATGATGAAGAGTATATAAATACGATAAAAGAGGCCAGCCAATGAGCTTCTCCAGCATATGTCCGCATATTATTTGTTATATTGCTAACATCTGAAAGTCTTTCGTGTCCAGAGCATGTATGGCTAATGACATGGCCTGTTTTGTCCGACGATATACTATACAAACGTCGACGTATATTGAATTTACCAGGTTAGATTTTCTAACGTTATGATTTACATAGGTACATTGTCATACCATAACCATTACTATTGGAATACCGCAGATTTCAACATGTCTGACGAAGAAATCAAGAACGCTGCCCTTGGCGAAATTGAGCAATTGTTACAGAAAAATAACAGGTCCTTAAAACAGTATCCTTCAATGCCATTTCCTACAGAGGCTCATAATCAATCTACATTAAACAGATTAATATACGAAGAACTATCCTATGACCGTCAAAAAATGGAAAGCGAATTCCTGAGTCTAAAATCGAAGTTAACACCAGAACAATACACTGCCTTCAGCGAAATTATGGAAGCAGTTTATCAAAATACCGGTAGAATATTCTTTTTATATGGACATGGAGGTACTGGGAAAACTTTTCTATGGAAAACGTTAGCCACAACAGTCAGATCTCGTGGTCAAATTGTGTTGAACGTTGCGTCCAGTGGCATTGCTTCACTATTGTTACAGGGAGGTCGTACTGCGCATTCTCAATTCGCGATACCGATTGACGCAAACGAAAACTCATTGTGCAATATCAAACTGAACACAAATATAGCAGAACTCATAAAACAGACAAAGCTGATAATATGGGATGAAGCTCCAATGGTACATAAGTTTTGCTTCGAGTCCTTGGATAAAAGCATCAAAGATATCATGGGTTCAGTCAATCCTTTTTTAAAAACTAAACCTTTTGGTGGGAAAACAATAATATTCGAAGGCGATTTCCGACAAATCTTACATGTCGTTACAAAAGGCACACGACATGACACTGTTCAAGCGAATATAAATTCTTCTTACATTTGGAGCTATTGTCGTGTACTGAAATTAACACAAAATATGCGTTTACGTGTTGGTAACAGTTCTTTAGACCACAATGAAATAGAGAATTTCTCAAGATGGATATTGAATTTAGGCGACGGATCGTTATGCGAACCCAATGATGACGAATGTGTCATAGACATACCAAAAGATTTATTAATATGCGAAACAGTCAATCCAATCGAAAGCATCATTGCACATGCATATCCAAATATTACAAACGACTATAAAAATCCATCTTTCTTCGAAGAACGAGCTATTTTATGTCCAACTAATGAAATCGTGGATCAAATTAATGACAAGCTTTTGCAATCATTATCCGGCCAATCGAGAGAATATTTAAGCTCAGATACATTATGCAATGCAGATTCTGATAACACTGATACATGTGAACTGTACAGTACAGAATTTTTAAACAGTTTGAAATATCCAGGTCTTCCTAACCACTGTCTAACACTTAAAGAAGGAGCTCCCATTATACTTTTACGCAACCTTGATCCCATGCTGGGCCTCTGTAATGGAACACGACTTCAAATAACTCAACTGGGAACTAATATTATAGAAGGCAAAATAATTAACGGAACTCATGCTGGAAACAAAGTCTTCATACCACGACTCCCTTTAATTCCGACTAATACCAGTTTACCTTTCAACTTTAAACGAAAACAATTTCCAGTTATGTTATGTTTTGCAATGACGATTAATAAAAGCCAAGGACAAAGTCTCAGCAGAATCGACATATATTTACCAAAGCCAGTTTTTAGCCACGGACAATTATATGTTGCAGTTTCGCGAGCAAAAACTCGAGAAAGATTAAAATTTCTTATTTTAGATGATAACGGAAAATGTACATCAAAAACAACGAATATTGTATATAAAGAAATATTTAATAATATATAATTATGTTACAAATTCCAATACATCGCAGTGTTTAATTATCATCTACCTCATAATACTTTTCAAATAGGAAAAACAGCCTATTCCCCCCTTGATTTTCATGCTTTAGTCCTATTCCCCCCTCGATTTTGACCCTCGTCCTATTCCCCCCTCGATTTTCAGTTTCATCCTATTTCCCCCTCGATTATCATGTTTTAGTCCTATTCCCCCCTCGATTTTGATCTCATCCTATTTCCCCCTCAATTATCACAAATCTGCCTAAAACCCCCTCCGATTTTGATCCAATTTTGACCACATTTTGATTTCAATTTTGACCCAATTTTGACACAATTTTGATTTTAATTTTGACCCAATTTTGATTTTAATTTTAATTTTGATTTTAATTTTGATTTTAATTTTGATTTTAATTTTGATTTTAATTTTGATTTTAATTTTGATTTTAATTTTGATTTTAATTTTGATTTTAATTTTGATTTTAATTTTGATTTTAATTTT
>CM071862.1:12027167-12132116 GCA_036759665.1 Gynandropsis gynandra | reverse complement strand
AAGATTTTATTGGATATTTTTACTTAATTTATAATAATAAAATAATTATAGACTTACCGTTGTTATACCGTTTATCATAATTTAAATGGTCGAATTCCAATTTAATTAATCAAATTTCGATAATAAAATCAATATAAAAAATATATGTGTAAAAATATTTATTAATATTATTTACCGATAGATCAAAATAAATGATATAATTGAAAATTAAATAATTAGTCGATTATAATTATTGATTCAAATATATAATTATTGATTCGATTTTAGGATGTCTTGGGATAATATTAAATAAAAAACTTATGCTTTGATGGTTAACGGTAGGATTTATATGTTACGAATAACTTGATTTATTAAAATTAAAATTAAAATCAAAATTAAAACCAAAATTAAAATTAAAATTAAAATTAAAATCAAAATTAAAACCAAAATTAAAATTAAAATTAAAATTAAAATCAAAATTAAAACCAAAATTAAAATTAAAATTAAAATTAAAATCAAAATTAAAATTAAAATCAAAATTAAAATCAAAATTGGGTCAAAATTAAAATTAAAATTGGGTCAAAATTGGGTCAAAATTGAAATCAAAATTTGGTTAAAATTGGGTCAAAATCGGAGGGGGTTGTAGGTAGATTTTTGATAATTGAGGGGGGAATAGGATGAGTTCAAAATCGAGGGGTGAATAGGACTAAAACATGATAATCGAGGGGGAAATAGGCTGAAAGTGAAAAGCGAGGGGGAATAAAACGAGGATCAAAATCAAGGGAGGAATAGGACTAAAGCATGAAAATCAAGGGGGGAATAGGCTGTTTTTCCTTTCAAATATACCATTTACGATTATATGGGTGCGAAGTGTGGGATTCATACTAGTATATATATATATATATATATAGAAGAATATGTAGTTTGGTATGCTTGTGATTACATCAAATAATTAAATTTGTTTTATCTCCGTAAATGACGGCAGAATAAATTTACCACAACTTTAGTAACGACAAACACAGAATCAATGTCGGGAAAGTATAAAATGGGAGATATCAGATTAACGCGCCTAAAAGCGCGTGTAGAGCAGGATTCACTAGACGACAGAATCTCTTTTTGTCAGTTTTTGGGCCACGTTATTTCCCAAATTCCTACTGATTTCCTCTTTAACTCCACAAACGGTCAAACGAATTATCAATGTATAAATGCCCATTTTCCCTTTCATAGATCTTTTTAATAAGAAAACAAGCTTCGAATGTATTCTTCTTTTGTTAGTGAAAACTATAATATCATTAGAATATGTTCGATTTGCTAATTATTTCGTAGTAATTACCAGATTTTTTATAATTTTTTGTATTAAAATGCAAATTAACTATAATTACTTAATCTAGAAACAAGTCTAATATATATATTGTCCTTGAATTTTTAAATATTAACTCATTTTTACTTATAATGTATTCCGGTCTAAAGAATTAAAAACCCCACGTTTACTTTTGGCTCTAGTACAAGATACTCTCATTTTACGTTTTAGAATATTTCTTTTATGCGGATAAAATAAATTTTGCTTTACGAGAACTGGTTAGAGTTATTGTACTACTATGTTGAATTAATTTTAAAATATAAAAAATTGGAACCTCGTAATATCAATTATCTGAAAGATTATCAATAGATATTGTGTTTAGTACTGAGTTTAATTAATATAGACTAGATTACCAGACGGTTACCATCAATGTTTTTGAGAAGGAATAATTATAAAAAGGTAGATAAAAAATAAATTAAATGTATAATTTTCCTAAAAAAAAGGGATTTGGCCGTGATGAAAGAAAGGAATCTAATATATATATATGAGATGAGATTGGTGTTGCTTTTGCAAGTACCGATATGGAATAAAGCACGTTCAAACCCATAAAGCTATCTAAGATTACATCACACAAAAATCTACCCACTCCATTTTTCCTTATGAATCCATTTAATTCCAAATTATTTTGACGGGACAAATTGTTTCTACTAACCATAATATACAAAAATAACATATACTATTTACAAGTCATTATTATTTAATTTACCGTTAGTCGAATATCCTATAACAAGAAAAAAAAGAAATTACATGCAAAATTGATATCTTGAAAAAATATTGTCATAAATTATAGAGAAAACCAATTAAATCACGGGTCTGTAAAAAATAATCTTTTAAATCACCGTTAAATTTTTATAAGCAGACGAATATGGTCAGATCATGACCATATATGTAACATTGAAATAAACGATTATTAATTATTAAAATGGTAATATTATTGAAAAAATCGTGTAAAAATGTCAACTATAACAATATATATATATAGAAAGTTTGTATAACATATATATATATATATTGGTGTGGTATCCGTTACTTTTACTACAATACCGCAAAAAATGCTAAATATATAATATTATAATAATTTAATGATAAATACTTAAACGATTGTTTAATATTTTAAACGATTTTGGATCTATTTCAACTTAAAAGATAATATAAAAATTATATTTTATTCAATTATATATATATAAATTTATAAATAGGGTTCTAACTAATTTGAGAAAATACAATTTAATATAATATCATTATAATGTATATGTATACCTATATGTATACACCTAATATATGCGGTGGTCTCATCTTTTCGTCGGTGGCCTTCTTACTTCAATTTTCTTTTAGATAAAGCTTAATCTTATAACCCAATATAAATAATCAAGAAAGAATATTTTGTATAGCACAAAGGGCCCAACAGTAGCATAAGGCTCGGAAATCGAAGCCAAATCTTATAATTGGATCATATATGTATGTCAGTCCATATTATGTACATATGTTTGCATTTACGTAATGGAAAAAAATAGAGGAGCTTGCATGGATTTATGTGAAATTATAGGCATACTTTAGACGAAGACAAACAATGGATACGTGCATTTTGTGTTGGCAATGTCAGCTTTCACTTCTATAGCATGTGTTGTAACATACACTTACAAGTAACATACGATTACACCACTTGGTTTCTTTTTTCAACCTACAAAACTCCAACTAAACATCAACTAAACATACGATAGACTATTATAAACCCATCATATATTATAATGTAGCCAAGATGAGTTATCTCAACTTTTGAATAAATGATACAAAAGCAAATCTTCCACCCAGTTTTGATTCCTATCGTGGGGAGTTTGAACTTGATAAATTGTTTTGAATCTAATTTAATCCAAAAGTTATTTTAAGAATTTATGATTTTTCAAGACTATAGATGATAGATAATTCATGATCTATATTCTAATCAATGAAAAACAATACAACATAATACTCTCAACACCTTTATAATTAGTTCTAGAACGTGCATATTAAAAAAATCTCACTTTGGAATATTCAAATCACTATGAATTAACTTTTGACATCATGATTTTTGGTCTAATTCAACTTAAAGATTAGTTTAAGAGTTTATGGTTGCTTAACACCCTATATATGTATTGATGATCCAAGTATTAGTCAATGTGAAACAATACAACATAGCGGAGGATATTCATATTGATTGGGGTTTAAATTAGATGACATATCACAACCGTCTTTCACTGCAAAAAAGAAAAAACACGACAATATCAATGGACGGATCAACAGATTCGTCCGTCGTTTATATGAGTTTTTAATGGATTGCAACGAATGCCCAAGAATGTTCAACGAGTTCAAATTCGTTGCAATTATCAGCGGACGAGCAACGAATTGCGTCCATTGTTATGATCCGTTGAAACACCATTAGAAAACCAAAAACACTAGAATGACCGTTGAAATTGTAAATTTTGAGGTCACCGTTGGAATATTTCAACGTGGCATTTCGACGGGCATCCGTCGAGGGTTCCAACGAATGTCCATTGAAAAAAACACTATTTATTCATCGGAATCAAGGCTTCTACCATCGAACTATCAACAACAAATATATATAAAAAAAGTAATCTTCTTCAAATATAGATATATATATAGATCGAGATAGTGGATGTAGAGAATAAAAGATCCTGTAACCGAAGTTACTCAAGAATTATTACACGGATTGGAGCAGTTCATGAGTTTTGCGTCGATACAACCTTTGTGTCAAGAACGCAGGACAATAATATATCCTTGCAAAAGATGCAAAAACATAAAGTATCGAAGTCAAGAAATTGTTTGCAAACACCTTTACAACGTGGGTTTTGTAGAGAATTGCGAAATTTGGTTATTTCACGGGGAAAATTGTGGCATTAGTGATATTGTGCAAGAA
Source organism: Gynandropsis gynandra (assembly GCA_036759665.1). Taxonomy (NCBI): domain Eukaryota; kingdom Viridiplantae; phylum Streptophyta; class Magnoliopsida; order Brassicales; family Cleomaceae; genus Gynandropsis; species Gynandropsis gynandra. Next base: position 12,127,863 of record CM071862.1, on the reverse strand, counting down.
ACACAAGAAATATAAAGAAATGAAGAAATTTTTTATGAAGCATCGATGACCAATTCATATGTGCAAATGGTGTCGGATGCTTTTCCGGGAGTTGTTGAATAAACGCATGAAGAGATGTCGAAAAATGAGGAACGCCAATTTTTCAATCTATTAGATTCGGTGAAACGACCTATATATGAAGGTTGTCGTGAAGGTCGGTCCGATTTATCTTTATCCTCAAGATTGATGAGTATAAAAAACAGACTACAATGTTGCTAAAAATTGCATGGATTAATTTTGCAAAACTATGCGTGAATATTTACTAGAAAATAATCAAGCTCTCGAGATATACTACGAAACAAAGAATGTTTTAAAAGATTTGGGAATGCCACATGAGAAAAGTGATGTTTATAGAAACAATTGCATGTTGTTTTGGGAAAATGATAAATTGTTAAAATGTAAACTTTGCAGTGCAAGTAGATTTCTTCCAAAGAAACCATCTTCACGTAAATATGTACTGTACAAAAACATGTTCTATATGCATGTAGCAAACAGGTTGAGAAGGTTATTTGAATCGAAAACACCACTGCGTCAACACTACAAGAAAACATACGATTTCTAACGAATATATTCGTTGGAAATCACCATATTTCCATTGGAAAGAGAAATGGATCTAGAGTCGTTGTAACGGACGTGCAACCGATAAAATCCGTTGAAAACTTACAACGGAGAAATTTGTTGGATACTTGCAACCGAATGTCCGTTACAACGACTGCAATGGATGCCCATTACAAAGCGTGCAACGGATGCCAGTTACATGGAATGCAACGGATGCCCGTTAAAGCATTGTAAAGGGTATCCGTTGCACGTCCGTTGACATGTAAATGGCAGAAATTGAACGGTTGCAACAGATACCCATTGTATGTATGGCAGGAAGTGGCAATAGAATTCTGTTGCATAGGGGCGGGAATATTAGATTTCAACGAATGCCCGTTACATTTTTAAAAAACTGTCAACGAGCATCCGTTGGTAATATTACAAAAAAATTTTAAAATTTTAATTAATAAAAAAGTTTTTTTTAAATTAAAAACATAATCTATATTACATATCATCTAAGTTTTTAGTGCCATCTTCATCCCCGTGATCGCCAACACCTCGTGAGGCTTTGCATCAGAGTCGCTTATCGGGTCTTGTCGCTTCGTTGTTTCCCCCGTCTCTTTTGGCGGTTGATATGCTCAGTCGGTTAGCAATTCGATGATGCTCTCCATGTGATGCATCTTTGCTCGAGTTTCTTGAAGAGCATCTTGCATTGTCTGAAGTGTTGTTTCGAGATGCTCGATACGCCGTTATTGCGTATAACTCTCTTGAACCACGGGGGATACCATCGTGGCACCCTCGATGATATCCTTTTGAAGTAAACCGAGACTTTATAGACGTCCCTTATACGGTCTAACTGACTACAAAATAAAAAACGTTAAAGTTAGAACCGTTAGAAAATATTTTATTTAATAAAATAATTACAAACAATAATTTTATTTTTTATATCCAAATAAATTTTTTCCTTTTTTAAATGACTGATATCGTTGGGAGTTGAACCACAAGCTTTTGATTGTTGTGTGATCTTATTCGTCACAACTTTCACAGTCCGTTCCGCCCGAGAGTCGACGAGATCAGGTTCATCGCTCTCTTCTCCGACGACGATTGCTTCTTGGCGTGGGTTTCTACACCAGCTCAAGAAGAGTTGGTTCTCTACCTATTCTCTGCTTCTATTATATAACATAAATATAATTATATAAAAAATTATAAAACAAAAAATTTAAATAATGAATAAAAGAAATTTACCAATTCTTTCTTTTTTTTTGGGAATAATTTTGATCCCGAAGTATGGCGATGCGGACCATCTCCGGGAACCTTCTTGTTGTACCGACATTTCTTGGCCTTCTCACTCTTGGCCTTGAAGTCCTCAGACTCCCAATGTTGGACGAGTTGGTTGAATACCTCGTCCGTTGCCTATGTTAGTTTGGTATTCTCCTTGTGGTAGTTGTGCTTGGCGTCGTTCATCATCAAGCACAACCGGGCTTGCATATCGTGTAACCAAGCTGTGTAGATGCGCGATGTAGAAAGAGTCCGGTGGGGGTGAAGGGGGGTTTACATACAACCGAGGCAAAGTGGTCTGTATCCTTCTTCCGGCGTCTATATGCACAGTGCAAAACAAATTATAAAAAATTAGTTTACAATAAATGTAATTAATCATTTTAAAGTTAAATTTTATATTAATTTTTACTTACGATGAAAGTACACCACCATTGGCGGTGTATAACTTCTGCCGTCACCTGCCAGGAAAAATAGAGGCGATTCGTACACGATTCTCGCATGATTTTAGAGATGTTTACGACGATAGTTGCGATGTTTACGTGTGATTTTATATCCGTTTTACTTGTTTTCATGTTTTTATTTTCTTACAGGTTTTAATGCGTATTTGGTTCGTTTCGAAACGAAAGAACATACACGGGATAAAATACGACCATCGAGGATCCCAACAGATCAAACGGGACGAGAAACAGACAAGACATGACCGAGCATATGTTGCAGCACGACCGAGCTTCAAAGAAAAACACCCTGATTGAGCACACAACTAATTACGACCCAGCATAAGCAAGAGCACGATTGAGCACTCCTCCAAACACCATGTGCACGGTCGAGCACAACATGATGCACGACTGTGCTCTTTTGCAGCAATTACCCTCGAGACTTCTGCATGGGCCGGGCACACTTGGAGCACGGTCGGGCAACCTTCATAACATGATGCACGACCAAGCATGTTGTGGTGCATGGTCGGGATCTTTTGCAACATTTCACCCCCGAGACCTTTGCACGACCCAGGAACAAGTGAAGCAGGATCGGGCACTCAAGGAAGCCAGCCTAAAATCAAGGGAATGAAGCATGCCCAACGGGCATGACATGGAGCACGATCGAGTATGAACAGGTAAAACGTCCTATGTCCGTTTTGAATGGAAATGAGACGTCAACAATTCAAATTTTAAATAATAATACATCAAGAGCACAGAGGACATACATTCATTCACTCATTATTCATCCATTCTTCATCATTCATTCATCATCCATCATAGGAGAGTCCTCTTGACAGGATACACACACGAAGATGAAAATTGAATCGGCACTTCGCCTCGTTTGATATTTCTATGTTCCTTACTCTATCTATTTCATTTGTGTTGTTTGGATTCAAACTCATGACTCAGTAGTTGATTGGTTCTAGGAGAACGGATTAGCCCATGGCTATCCTAGAACCTCTTGGATTTATTTTTTGAATGAAATTTCCCTTTGCTAATCTATTCTTTGTCTGAGCGTTGTATGTCTTGTATTTATGAGGGCCAAGTAGATGCATGTGTTAGGGATTAGGAGAAGGACCGAAAGGAGAATTCTAGTCCTAGAAGATTAGGCTTAAAACAACCGAGACTAGGTCACGAAAGTAGAGTAGTAATGGTTGATGGTTAATTGGGTGAATCATAGATCGTATGGGTTTAGTTTGAGGTATTAACCACAAAAATAGGGGATAACTCGATTGAATCACATTCCTATTCCTTGAGAGAGGGTAGGAATTGCATTGGGATCGTCCGTCTTAGATATCTTAATATGGAATGCATGATTTGATAGATCGATCGTTGGTTTCAGAAGCTTTACGGCGAACTCGTATCCTAGAACGTCTGTCTCATCGTTAAAAACTCATTAGTTTACTGCATTTTCATTATTGCATCTCACAACCATTATTTCATCATAGCAAGTTTGATTCTAGTTTTATCTTAGTCTGTGTCGCGTAGTCCTTGTGGGATAGACACCTAGAGTACTACACACGTGTGATGTCGTTGCCGGTAGTTTAGGTTAATTTAGTTTAACTTGAATCGCATTAGCGATATCCCATGTGGTTCAATATAATTACACACAAGAATGACGTATCGAACATCTTGAAATCAAACTTCGAGAAACTCGAGCACATATGCCTCACATGAAGAGCATTATGGAATTACTAATCGACCGAGCGTATTAACCACCAGAACAGACGGGGGAAACAACGCCGATACAAGACCTGATAATCGACTCTGATGCAATTTCTTCACGAGGTGTTTGTGATCACGAGGATGAATACGGTGCTACTAAATTAGATGATTTGTAATAAATTATATTTTTAATTTGTATAAATATTTTTAAAAAATAAATTTATTTTAATTTATTTTATTTTTTCATCGAGTTGATATATTTTGAAAAGTTCAACGGGCATCCGTTGGAATGAAAATTTCCTGCCATTTTTTGCAACGAAAATCCGTTGAAAATTCCCACCATTCTGCTAACGGGTATCCGTTGAATCCCTTTAATTCCTGCCATTTTACGTTTCAACGGACGTGTAATGGATATCCTTTACAAATCTTCAATGGGCATCTGTTGCATTATTTGTAACGGGCATAAGTTGCTACTGTCCAACGGATGTATCCGTTACATGCCCGTTGAAAGTTATCAACAAATATCATCTGTTGCATGCTCATTGCAAATCCCAACGGATGCGGATTTTCAACGATCGATTCCCAACGGCTCAGATTGTACAAGTCGAAGAACAATTTGCAAGTTTTATGTTAACTAAATGTGTATGTATATTTCTAATCATTTTAGGATCATTCCAAGGTCTGAACGAGCTCGAACACCTGATCTTAGCTATCTCACTCCATAATCTCCTTTGGATCACTTGTGAGGGGATGAGTCTCGTCGAGTTCTAAGAAGAGATCTTTGAAGTATTGATGTATTTCTGAAATTCCCCTTTAGTTCATTCCAAAGAAATTAATTGTTGATTTTGTTCCCGGGACCTTATGATGTGCGGAGCTATATACTTTTGCAGTAAAACTAAGGCCCAAACTCCTCATGTTCAGCATTCTCGTTCAGTTTGGATAGGGATTGCACCAGATTCACCACATACTTCCATAGTCCTCAGCTTCCAAGGTTAGACTTTGACAATTACGACCAAACCAAAGTAGTTTTTTTCATTGTGATTAGGATCCTCCTTGAAATAATTTAAGATATAGCCATGATGAACAAAAAGAAAAAGAAGAAGAAAACGATTGAGAAATAGAAAGAGCTCCGGCCAAGATTGTTAAGATTAGTGTTTACGAAAGCGTATCAGGAACCTATTTTAGTTCGAACCAGGTTCTAATACTATAAATAAATTTAAGATTATTGAAGAGAATGTGGAAAATTTTTACAGTATCAAATTTATGTGCATGGAAATAAAAAAAAGAATGAAAAGCAAATATACGATTGTTTAAATGAGACAAGGAAACATGGAATTTCCTTTTTCCATGAGGGTGGCAACCAAGAGTAAGGAGACTTAGAGAATTGGAGTGTTAGATCCTTCTTGTTGAGAGAGAGTTTCTTGAACCCTGTTGATGAATATAAGAGTTTAGCATTTTTTGTTTAAAATATTGAGAAAAAGAGAAGATAAGAACTGATAATAGTTTTCTTTTAATTTCAAACCCATACCTGGAAAATTGGTTTTTATTTTTAAAAAAATCTATTTTTGTTCTAAAACAAATCGAGAAAAGGAGGAAAATTAGAAAGAGGAGACATTTTTCCACAATTTCAAACCCTCCTCTAGCATAGGAGAAGAACTGAGAAAAGGAAAAGAGTTTTTCTCGGATAAAAGAAACCTAAATTTTCTCTAAAATAAAAAAGATTTTTTTTAAAAAAAATTACATTTTTGTACTGATTTACAGGAAATCGGGGCGGCTTAGCACTGTGAACAACTAGACAGTTGCAAGGCCCAACAGGCCAAGGATTTTATTATTATATTAACCTAATTTTAGGTTAATATAATTAAATAAAATTAAACATTGTGATGCATGTAACTTCAATCAAATGGGAAAATAAAAAAAAAGAGAAGGAACTCTGAATTACATGTCATAATTAGAAATATAATCATGGATAATAAAGTTATCGGAGAAGATAGGGTGATGATCTTTCCTCTTCTCAATTTCGGTTTTGTTGTTGATTTCTGAAGAAGTTTCAATATTTAAAATGAGGCGTGATTACAATAGGATTTCTAGGATCATAATAGGAAAATTGAATAGTTACATGTGAAGATTGGATTAAACCTTAGAATTATCATGTTAGGATTGATGACATATATATGAGTTGCTTAAATGATTATAGATGATCTAGAGAATTGACACTCGATCAAGTGCTGGGATTGGAGAACTTCGACTTGGTTCTCAAAGATATATATATATATATATATATATATATCATCAGGATATCATCAGATTCCAATTGCAGAAAATAACATTATGTTATGAGTGGAAGAAACCGTGGCATAGAGTACATATACGTATTGGTCTCACCGAGTACGTATTTCGTACTCACCTTATTTATGGGTTGTCGTGGATGAATAGGATATAACAAGAAAAAAGAACACTGAGGTTGAACAACAGCATTAGAACTTGCAGTAGACTGATGGAAGAGACGTGCAAAAGGTCTCGATAAGCTTTATTTTGCATTTCGTATTTTTTATCGTGACTATGATTTTATGTATTTTATATTGCTATTTGGTCTGGACCAGTTTATTTCGAAATAAAATATTAATTCTATTTTATAAATGTGTTTGAACTATGATATATGTGATCACCTCTTGAAGTTGATGGTACGTAGTTCCGAAATGGGATATTACAATAGTCGACCAAGTGATTTTAACTTTACATAATTCAAAAATTAGTTTACCCCAAAAACTTTCATCTATTTCTTTTCCACATGTTTATAAATATGAAAAAAAATCGTAAAATAAAGCAATGGTAATAATAACTAAAATCAAACATCCTATTTTAGAATGGATGAACCTATTTTAGAATGGATGAGCCGAAAATTAAATAACTACAAAACCGTTATCGATGATTCTTGTTCAAAATTTTTGAAAACATAATAAATTAGGTTTGTGTATACACAAACTGGCAAAGGAAATAAAAGAACGTATATTGCGTTTACAACATATTTATGAAATAGAACGCTTAATGGATTTCACTTACTATTTCATGTTCTTATTTTAAACAAGTTATAGACTATAGACAATGGACCTTTCTCATTGCCAGTGTCGTAAAAGTCGTTAGGCATTAGTCGGACGGTCTGACAGCGGCTAACGACTAGTCGAATTAGTCGGTGATTAGGCCTTTTTTAATATAATTCAATTTTCAAAACTTTACAATACAATAAATAATTAATACTAAAACTATTCTTTTTCTCTATATGAATCTAAAAATAAATAAATAAAAACATAATTTTAAAAAATAGAAAAAAAAACAGAAAAATCAAAATATACTATTTATCAATAAATATTTAAATGAAAATAACATTAAATTTAATATAATAAATATAAAAACATAACATTTATTAAATGAGACCCACTTTTTTACTATCTTGAAAATCTCGTGAAATGAATCACAATTACAGAGGAGATTTTTTCTTCTCCTCTCTCCTTTTTCCCTCACACCTTCCTCTATTCTTTTACCTATGAACAGAGCAACCGAGACAAAGAGACTAGCTATTAGCAACGCTGCCAGCAAATATCACGGGTACGATGTCGTTTCTGTTGGAGGATGCATCGGGGAAGCCTCGAACTTATTATGCAGGTGATTACGTCAAGACTCTTCAGCGAAAAAGAAAAACGATGTCGTGTAATCGGACATCCAAGTGGGAATTAATCAGCATCCAGACATCGACCGTTTAACATGGGCGGCTTTGTATTTCACTGGACGGTTGGATTCCGTCGGGCGCTTAGGTGCTGATTAATCTACCGCGTAGGCCACGTTTTATAAGCCTGCTCATGGCTATGGATAATATTGTTAACTTTAATTGCAAATTTGTCCCAAAGCATCTAGTCTTCCATTTCAAAGACACCAATAAAAAAATTAGTTATCTTCAGTGAATTAACATGGGGAGTAGAAAAATTTACTAGATCCTTTAGAACGAAAAAAAATATTCTCTTTAGTAAATTTACATGGTCGAGTAGAAAAATTTATTAAACGCTTTAGAAAGAAATGATAAAATATTTATTGTCTAACAATTTCATTCTAAGACCTTCACAATTCTATGGGAATAGTTGACTTCATCTGTGTCTCCAACAAATTGATCATCTCGTTTTCGTATACGTTTCTCGCATGATTTTAGAGATGTTCCTGATGATAGTTGCGATATTTACGTATGATTTTGTATCCATTTTACTTGTTTTCGTTTTTACATGTTCTTACAAGTTTTAATGTGTATTTGGTTCGTTTCGAAACTAAAAAAACATACACGGAAAAAAGTACGAGTATTAAGGATCACAACGAAGCAAACGGAACGAGAAACGAGCAAGACATGAGCAAGATATGAACTTTCCCGAGACAAAGGCATACACGACATGGCATGATGAACTGCACGACCGGGCATGAATTGGATATAATTGTACCGAGAATGATGCACGACCGAGCTTTCACAATACACGACTGATCACTCCTCCTTAAAAAGTGCACGGTCACGCACAATTCCAAGCACAGTCGGGCTCATAAATCAGCAAAATACCACCAAGATGCATGGCTCGGGCGTTAACACTGCATGACCGATCACCCCCATTGATGAGAGCACGGTCGCGCATATTGCCAAGCCCAGGTGATCACTTGCATTGAAGACATGTCCGACCGAGCTGCATACCATGCACATTCGGGCACCCAACCCTAGTACGAAGGAATTAACGCGGATTACCGCTTGAAGGAAAAGGTTACCGAGCGCACAAAAAGGCAAAAGAACATGCACGAACGTAGAGTAGTTACGGTTGAGGATCAATCGTTTAGTTTAAGGTATCAGCCATGAAAGTGAGGGTAACTTGACTAGATCACGTTTCTATGCCTTGAGAGAGGGTAGAAACTCATATTCGGATCGTCTGTCTTAGATATCTTGATTTGGAATGCATGATTAGATTGATTGTTGGTTTCAGAAGCCTTCTGGTGAAACCGTATCCTAGAACGTTTGTTTCATTGTCAAGAACTCGTTAGTTTATTGCTTTTAGTTATTTCATCATAAAATCATATTCATTCGTAGCAAGTTTGATTCCTTATTTTAGTTTAGTTTGTGTTGCGTAGCCCCTATAGGATCGACACCTAGAGTACTACACACGTGTCATGCACTTACGAGTAGTTTAGGTTAATTTGTTTAACTTGGAACGCATCAAGTTTTTGGTACCATTGTCGGGGACTATTTGTCAACACGTTTTAGATTCGGACATAGGTTTATACTTGTTTTTTTATTTTTTTCTTTGTGTTTTTTTGTTCTTTCTATCTAATTCCTTTTACTTGTCCTTTGTTGGTGTATGACTAGATCTCAAGGTACCTCGAGCCTACTTCAGATCAACCCTAAGATCGAGAGAACTTACAGACAGTTGAAAAAGGGCAAAAGGGAGAAGGGAAAGCAGAACCGTCTGATCAAAGAGAGATGGATAACCAAAACGATATGTTGGGTGTCCATGGACAGCCTCAATTACCCATTGGTAATGTGGCACAGTTACAACAACAGAAACTAGCACCTCAACCGCGAGAGCCATAGGCCCCTCCACCACATCGACTTCAAGATTACGTGGTACCAAACATGAACAACCTCCAGACTGCAATAAGGATGCCTGTTGTTGCTAGAGAGTAATTTGAGATCAAGCCTGCGATGATCAATATGCTTTATCAGAAGCAGTTTATGAGTGAAAACCACGAAGATCCCCATCAACACCTCAGAGATTTCCTAGAGCTTTCTGGGACATTCAAGATACATGGAGTCTCGGAGGATGCAATTTTCCGGCATCTCTTCCCCTTCTCAATTGGGGGACGTGTAAAAACATGGTTGCAATCTCTTTCCAGTGGTTCTATCACTACTTAGGACCAGCTCTGCACATTATTCCTATCACGGTTCTTCCTTTCTAGCAAGACGATTCAGATGAGGGGAGAAATTACCACATTCAGATATAGAGAAGAGGAAACGTTATTTGAAGCGTGGGGAAGGTTTAAAGACCTATTGCAGATGTGCTCACACCATGGTCTAGAGCACTGGTACGTTATCTAAACTTTCTATAATGGAATCTCAGATGAGCATAGAACGACATTTGTTAATATTGCTAGAGGATCATTTATGGATCTAAGTGTAGAAGAGGCATACGAGCTGATCGATAACCTTGCCATGAACCACACTATGTGGTCCACACCGAGGGGTATGCCGAACAAGACAAGAGGTTTATACAAGGTAAACCAGAGCAAAGCAATGGGCAATGTGAATGCCTTGTACTATGTGAACTACGGAGATACGAAACATGTAGCTTATCAATGCACGGTGCAAGAGGATATGAAGCAGATGAATTATGCCCAGCAGCAAGGAAATATGCAATTCAGGATCACCTAAACCCGAACTGGAGGAACCACCTGAACTTATCTTACCGGACGAATCAATTGGTTAAGTTCTCGAGATTTCAACAAAAGCAGCAACCGTACCAGCAAGGTACCCAGCAATTCCAGCAAGTTTAGCAAGCTCCTCAACCTCCTCAAGCTCTTTCGTCAAGCCTTGAGGCGGTAATGCTTGAATTCATCAAGCAACAAAGGCAGTAACAACCTATTCAAGCCAAACTCAATGCAGATATGGGGACAATGATTAATGAGCTCAAAACACACGTGAAGATGCTAGAGAATTCCATAGCACAACAAGTTGCCTCATCCTCTCGGAATCCCGGAATGCTACCTAGAAATCCTGATCTTAACCTGAGAGAGCACGTGAATGCTATCACCTTGCACAGCGGGAATGTGATTGAGAACCTGTCCCCTAAAGAGCAAGAGAAAGTTGCAAGAAAATCTGTGGAAAAAGAAAAGGCATCGCGCTCATGGAAGGGGCTGAACCGGATTTAGATAATCCGTATGTTTCTCCACCGGCGTACAAACCTCCTATACCGTTTCCTCAAGAGTTGGTGAGCAGCAAAAACGTGGTGACATATGGACGGTTTGTTGAGAAGCTCCACATCAAGATACTGTTCATGGAAGTCCTCCAATAAATGCCTACATACGCCAAATTTCTCAAGGAGATTCTATCCAACAAGAGACGTATCGAAGAGAGTGAGACGGTAGCACTCACCGAAGAATGCAACGCCATTCATCAAAATAAGCTTGCCCCCGAAGTTGAAAGACCCCAGATGCTTCTCCATTCCATGCACCATAAGGGACTTCGACATTTACAAACAATTTAGGAGCAAGCGTGAGCCTCATGACACATTTGGTCTACAAGCGGATGAAATTCGGAGAGCTCAAGCCTACCAAGATATCTCTACAACTCGCAGATTGTTCGGTAAGATATCTGGTGGGTATTGTTGAAAATATCTCCACCAAGCTAAGTAGTTTTTGTATACCGACTGATTTTTTTGTACTTGACATAGAAGAAGATTCTAGGGTGCCTATTATTTTGGGTAGACCTTTCTTAGCTACTGCAGGTGCCATGATAGAAGTACAACAAGGGAAACTCTCTCTATGTGTCGGAGACGAGAAGATAGAGTTCAACTTGTCTAGCTCTATGAACAGACCTTCTTTCAAGGAGTCTTGTTTTAGAGTTGATTTTTTGGAAGACTTGGCGAATGACACGCTTGATCAAGTAAGTATCTCCGAACCTCTTGAGAGATGCTTAACACAAGTTTACAGGGATGCAGGACTCACAGACGAAGAAGCCGAGGTCTACGCAAAAATTCATGAGTGCTATTGAGGCACTATGGAACGCCCCATAGGCCCCTCCACCACATCGACTTCAAGATTACGTGGTACCAAACATGAACAACCTCCAGACTGCAATAAGGATGCCTGTTGTTGCTAGAGAGTAATTTGAGATCAAGCCTGCGATGATCAATATGCTTTATCAGAAGCAGTTTATGAGTGAAAACCACGAAGATCCCCATCAACACCTCAGAGATTTCCTAGAGCTTTCTGGGACATTCAAGATACATGGAGTCTCGGAGGATGCAATTTTCCGGCATCTCTTCCCCTTCTCAATTGGGGGACGTGTAAAAACATGGTTGCAATCTCTTTCCAGTGGTTCTATCACTACTTAGGACCAGCTCTGCACATTATTCCTATCACGGTTCTTCCTTTCTAGCAAGACGATTCAGATGAGGGGAGAAATTACCACATTCAGATATAGAGAAGAGGAAACGTTATTTGAAGCGTGGGGAAGGTTTAAAGACCTATTGCAGATGTGCTCACACCATGGTCTAGAGCACTGGTACGTTATCTAAACTTTCTATAATGGAATCTCAGATGAGCATAGAACGACATTTGTTAATATTGCTAGAGGATCATTTATGGATCTAAGTGTAGAAGAGGCATACGAGCTGATCGATAACCTTGCCATGAACCACACTATGTGGTCCACACCGAGGGGTATGCCGAACAAGACAAGAGGTTTATACAAGGTAAACCAGAGCAAAGCAATGGGCAATGTGAATGCCTTGTACTATGTGAACTACGGAGATACGAAACATGTAGCTTATCAATGCACGGTGCAAGAGGATATGAAGCAGATGAATTATGCCCAGCAGCAAGGAAATATGCAATTCAGGATCACCTAAACCCGAACTGGAGGAACCACCTGAACTTATCTTACCGGACGAATCAATTGGTTAAGTTCTCGAGATTTCAACAAAAGCAGCAACCGTACCAGCAAGGTACCCAGCAATTCCAGCAAGTTTAGCAAGCTCCTCAACCTCCTCAAGCTCTTTCGTCAAGCCTTGAGGCGGTAATGCTTGAATTCATCAAGCAACAAAGGCAGTAACAACCTATTCAAGCCAAACTCAATGCAGATATGGGGACAATGATTAATGAGCTCAAAACACACGTGAAGATGCTAGAGAATTCCATAGCACAACAAGTTGCCTCATCCTCTCGGAATCCCGGAATGCTACCTAGAAATCCTGATCTTAACCTGAGAGAGCACGTGAATGCTATCACCTTGCACAGCGGGAATGTGATTGAGAACCTGTCCCCTAAAGAGCAAGAGAAAGTTGCAAGAAAATCTGTGGAAAAAGAAAAGGCATCGCGCTCATGGAAGGGGCTGAACCGGATTTAGATAATCCGTATGTTTCTCCACCGGCGTACAAACCTCCTATACCGTTTCCTCAAGAGTTGGTGAGCAGCAAAAACGTGGTGACATATGGACGGTTTGTTGAGAAGCTCCACATCAAGATACTGTTCATGGAAGTCCTCCAATAAATGCCTACATACGCCAAATTTCTCAAGGAGATTCTATCCAACAAGAGACGTATCGAAGAGAGTGAGACGGTAGCACTCACCGAAGAATGCAACGCCATTCATCAAAATAAGCTTGCCCCCGAAGTTGAAAGACCCCAGATGCTTCTCCATTCCATGCACCATAAGGGACTTCGACATTTACAAACAATTTAGGAGCAAGCGTGAGCCTCATGACACATTTGGTCTACAAGCGGATGAAATTCGGAGAGCTCAAGCCTACCAAGATATCTCTACAACTCGCAGATTGTTCGGTAAGATATCTGGTGGGTATTGTTGAAAATATCTCCACCAAGCTAAGTAGTTTTTGTATACCGACTGATTTTTTTGTACTTGACATAGAAGAAGATTCTAGGGTGCCTATTATTTTGGGTAGACCTTTCTTAGCTACTGCAGGTGCCATGATAGAAGTACAACAAGGGAAACTCTCTCTATGTGTCGGAGACGAGAAGATAGAGTTCAACTTGTCTAGCTCTATGAACAGACCTTCTTTCAAGGAGTCTTGTTTTAGAGTTGATTTTTTGGAAGACTTGGCGAATGACACGCTTGATCAAGTAAGTATCTCCGAACCTCTTGAGAGATGCTTAACACAAGTTTACAGGGATGCAGGACTCACAGACGAAGAAGCCGAGGTCTACGCAAAAATTCATGAGTGCTATTGAGGCACTATGGAACGCCCCACACAAGGAGATTCCACATGAAACAAATGCCGATTTCACAGTGGAGAAGGTGCCCAAACTCAAGCTCAAACCTCTCCCTTATTCTCTTCGGTATGAGTTCCTTGGATGTATTGATATATACCCTGTTATTGTGAATGCTAACTTAAGCACAGATGAGACACAAAAGCTACTCGCTTGCCTCAGGAAACATAGGAGAGTGATCGGATACACCATCAACAATATCAAGGGACTGAGCCCTTCATTATGCATGCACCGAATTCTCATGGAGGACAGCCACAAACCATCCATCGAATTTCAAAGGAGGCTGAACCCGAATTTGAAATAGGTAGTGAAAAAGGAGATACTAAAACTTTTGGACGCATGTTTTATTTATGCTATCTCAGACAACGAGCTGATTCCAATAAGGACGGTCACGGGATGGAGGATGTGTATAGATTACCGCAAGCTCAACAAAGCTACTACGAAAGATCACTTTCCTCTCACATTCATTGACCAAATGCTAGAACGCTTAGCGAATCACGCGTACTTTTTCTATTTGGACGGGTACTCAGTTTCTTCCAAATTCCAATTCACCCTCAAGATCAGGAGAAGACGACCTTCACGTGCCCTTATGGGACGTTTGTTTACCGTTGTTTGCCTTTTGGCCTTTGCAGCGCTCTGGCTACTTTCCAGCGTTGCATGATGGCAATTTTTTCTAATTTAATTGAGCATATTATGGAAGTTCCATGGATGATTTTTCTGTTTATGGCTCTACATTCGATGATTTCCTTTTCAACCTTTCTAGATATTTGCAGCGATGTGAGGAAGTCAATCTAGTCCTCAATTGGGAGAAGTCCCATTTCATGGTTAAAGAAGGGATTGTTTTAGGACACATGATTTCATCAAGAGGCATAGAAGTAGATAAGGTCAAGATTGAGGTAATAGAGAAGCTTCTTCCACCGGTTTTAGTCAAAGAGATTCGTAGTTTTTTTAGAGCATGTTGGTTTCTATCGAAGGTTCATCAAAGACTTCTCCAAGATCTTAAAACCATTGACAGAGTTGCTAGCCAAGGATGCTACATTCTAATTCTCCAAAGAATGCCACGACGCCTTCAACACGATCAAGGGAGCATTGGTTTCTGCTCCTATCATTCAATCGTCAGATTGGAGCTTACCATTCGAAATCAATTGTGATGCTAGTGACTACGCGGTCGGGACTGTTTCAGGACAGTGGGGAGACAAGATCTCTCATGTCATCTCTTACGCTAGTAAGATCATAGACAATGCTCATATCAACTATGCCACAACCGAGAAAAGCTTCTTGTCGTTGTCTTCGCCGTTGAAAAGTTGAAATCATACCTAGTTGTCTCAAAGGTATTTGTCTACACGGACCACACGACACTCAAGTACCTCATAGGGAAGAAGGATGCGAAACAATGCCTTATCCAATGGATCCTTCTCTTGCCAGAGTTTGATCTTGAGATTAGAGATCGAAAGGGGTCAGAGAATGTCGTTGCAAATCACCTCTCTCGCATCATCATGGAGTAAGAGAGACCTATCAATGACTCCTTGAGAGACGACATCATTTGCACGCTTACCTCAGGTAAATTCGCTTTGTGGTATGCTGATGTCAATTTTATTATGAGCGGTATACTGTGCCCCGAGTTGTCTTTTCATACGTGCACGAAATTCTTTGCGGATGTCAAACACTACTATTGGGACGATCCAATTCTCTACATGAGATGCACGAACGAGGTAATTAGGAGACGCATCCCCGATGAGGAGGTAGAGAGCATTCTTTTACATTGCCACGGATCAGATTGTGGAGGCCACTTCAGCAAGTCCAAAACCACTTCAAAGGTGTTACAAGCAGGTTTTTATGTCCTACCCTCTTCAAAGAAGCCACAGGTACGTTTCCTCTTGTGATCGATGTCAAAAAATGGGAAATATAGGTAAAAGGAACGAGATGCCACATAATTACATCCTTGAGGTATAATAGTTTGATGTTTGGGGTATAGATTGCATGGGACCTTTTCCCTCTTCATGTGGTAATCAATATATTTTGGTAAGTGTAGATTATGTATCTAAATGGGTAGAAGCTATAGCTGCATCGACTAATGACTCTAGGGTGGTTATGAAATTCTTCAAGAAAATCATCTTCCCTCGTTTTGGCGTTCCTAGAGTAGTTATTAGTGATGGAGGCTCACATTTTATTGCTAGACAATTCGAGGCCCTCCTTAAGAAGTATGGCTTGAACCATAGGGTAGCTACACCGTTCCACCCGCAAACTAGTGGATAGGTTGAGGTTTCGAATAAGGAGATCAAGAGTATTCTAGAGAAAAACGTGTTTACGTCCCGTCGAGATTGGTCTATGAAGTTAGATGATGCATTATGGGCCTATATGATTGTGTTTAAGACTCCCATTGGCATGACTCCTTTTTAGCTTGTTTATGGCAAGTGTTGTCGCCTCCCCGTCGAGCTAGAGCATCGCGCCTATTAGGCGACAAAGTTCCTTAACTTTGATCTTAAAAGTGCAGGTGAGAAACAAATTTTGCAGGTAAATGAGCTAGACGAGTTTCGCCTATGAGAACTCTAAGATCTACAAGGAGCGTGCTGAGACATGGAACGACAAGAAGATCATCCCTAATGACTTTCAGCCAGGTGACTTGGTTCTACTTTTTAACTCTCATCTTAAGCTTTTCTTAGGCAAACTACGGTCCCGTTGGTCTGGTCCTTTTCAGGTACGAGAGGTATTCCCACATGGAGTAGTGGAACTGTGGAGCGAGACGAGTGGAACGTTCAAAGCTAATGGTCAGCGATTAAAGCTCTACCAAGCTGCTTAACCGATCGAAAGCTGAAACTCCATTTTCCCTTTTTGATCCACCCATCGCGAACGCATGAGGCATGGAGACATCAAGCTTAAAGACGTTAATAAGCGCTTTCTGGGAGGCAACACAACACTTTGTTTTCTTTTTTTCCTAGTTGTTTAGTTTAGAACTTGGTCAAACAAAACAAACAAACAAACAAACAAAGACTCCGGAAAGGACTAGATCTTAATCTAGCTAATTCCTAGTCTAGGCCGTTTTTAGTCCCCGGCAAGGGGACTGAGCCCTTCATTATGCATGCACCGAATTCTCATGGAGGACAGCCACAAACCATCCATCGAATTTCAAAGGAGGCTGAACCCGAATTTGAAATAGGTAGTGAAAAAGGAGATACTAAAACTTTTGGACGCATGTTTTATTTATGCTATCTCAGACAACGAGCTGATTCCAATAAGGACGGTCACGGGATGGAGGATGTGTATAGATTACCGCAAGCTCAACAAAGCTACTACGAAAGATCACTTTCCTCTCACATTCATTGACCAAATGCTAGAACGCTTAGCGAATCACGCGTACTTTTTCTATTTGGACGGGTACTCAGTTTCTTCCAAATTCCAATTCACCCTCAAGATCAGGAGAAGACGACCTTCACGTGCCCTTATGGGACGTTTGTTTACCGTTGTTTGCCTTTTGGCCTTTGCAGCGCTCTGGCTACTTTCCAGCGTTGCATGATGGCAATTTTTTCTAATTTAATTGAGCATATTATGGAAGTTCCATGGATGATTTTTCTGTTTATGGCTCTACATTCGATGATTTCCTTTTCAACCTTTCTAGATATTTGCAGCGATGTGAGGAAGTCAATCTAGTCCTCAATTGGGAGAAGTCCCATTTCATGGTTAAAGAAGGGATTGTTTTAGGACACATGATTTCATCAAGAGGCATAGAAGTAGATAAGGTCAAGATTGAGGTAATAGAGAAGCTTCTTCCACCGGTTTTAGTCAAAGAGATTCGTAGTTTTTTTAGAGCATGTTGGTTTCTATCGAAGGTTCATCAAAGACTTCTCCAAGATCTTAAAACCATTGACAGAGTTGCTAGCCAAGGATGCTACATTCTAATTCTCCAAAGAATGCCACGACGCCTTCAACACGATCAAGGGAGCATTGGTTTCTGCTCCTATCATTCAATCGTCAGATTGGAGCTTACCATTCGAAATCAATTGTGATGCTAGTGACTACGCGGTCGGGACTGTTTTAGGACAGTGGGGAGACAAGATCTCTCATGTCATCTCTTACGCTAGTAAGATCATAGACAATGCTCATATCAACTATGCCACAACCGAGAAAAGCTTCTTGTCGTTGTCTTCGCCGTTGAAAAGTTGAAATCATACCTAGTTGTCTCAAAGGTATTTGTCTACACGGACCACACGACACTCAAGTACCTCATAGGGAAGAAGGATGCGAAACAATGCCTTATCCAATGGATCCTTCTCTTGCCAGAGTTTGATCTTGAGATTAGAGATCGAAAGGGGTCAGAGAATGTCGTTGCAAATCACCTCTCTCGCATCATCATGGAGTAAGAGAGACCTATCAATGACTCCTTGAGAGACGACATCATTTGCACGCTTACCTCAGGTAAATTCGCTTTGTGGTATGCTGATGTCAATTTTATTATGAGCGGTATACTGTGCCCCGAGTTGTCTTTTCATACGTGCACGAAATTCTTTGCGGATGTCAAACACTACTATTGGGACGATCCAATTCTCTACATGAGATGCACGAACGAGGTAATTAGGAGACGCATCCCCGATGAGGAGGTAGAGAGCATTCTTTTACATTGCCACGGATCAGATTGTGGAGGCCACTTCAGCAAGTCCAAAACCACTTCAAAGGTGTTACAAGCAGGTTTTTATGTCCTACCCTCTTCAAAGAAGCCACAGGTACGTTTCCTCTTGTGATCGATGTCAAAAAATGGGAAATATAGGTAAAAGGAACGAGATGCCACATAATTACATCCTTGAGGTATAATAGTTTGATGTTTGGGGTATAGATTGCATGGGACCTTTTCCCTCTTCATGTGGTAATCAATATATTTTGGTAAGTGTAGATTATGTATCTAAATGGGTAGAAGCTATAGCTGCATCGACTAATGACTCTAGGGTGGTTATGAAATTCTTCAAGAAAATCATCTTCCCTCGTTTTGGCGTTCCTAGAGTAGTTATTAGTGATGGAGGCTCACATTTTATTGCTAGACAATTCGAGGCCCTCCTTAAGAAGTATGGCTTGAACCATAGGGTAGCTACACCGTTCCACCCGCAAACTAGTGGATAGGTTGAGGTTTCGAATAAGGAGATCAAGAGTATTCTAGAGAAAAACGTGTTTACGTCCCGTCGAGATTGGTCTATGAAGTTAGATGATGCATTATGGGCCTATATGATTGTGTTTAAGACTCCCATTGGCATGACTCCTTTTTAGCTTGTTTATGGCAAGTGTTGTCGCCTCCCCGTCGAGCTAGAGCATCGCGCCTATTAGGCGACAAAGTTCCTTAACTTTGATCTTAAAAGTGCAGGTGAGAAACAAATTTTGCAGGTAAATGAGCTAGACGAGTTTCGCCTATGAGAACTCTAAGATCTACAAGGAGCGTGCTGAGACATGGAACGACAAGAAGATCATCCCTAATGACTTTCAGCCAGGTGACTTGGTTCTACTTTTTAACTCTCATCTTAAGCTTTTCTTAGGCAAACTACGGTCCCGTTGGTCTGGTCCTTTTCAGGTACGAGAGGTATTCCCACATGGAGTAGTGGAACTGTGGAGCGAGACGAGTGGAACGTTCAAAGCTAATGGTCAGCGATTAAAGCTCTACCAAGCTGCTTAACCGATCGAAAGCTGAAACTCCATTTTCCCTTTTTGATCCACCCATCGCGAACGCATGAGGCATGGAGACATCAAGCTTAAAGACGTTAATAAGCGCTTTCTGGGAGGCAACACAACACTTTGTTTTCTTTTTTTCCTAGTTGTTTAGTTTAGAACTTGGTCAAACAAAACAAACAAACAAACAAACGTGACTTAACTTCCCTTGCATCCATCAGAGCTTCACGTCGAGGACGCCATTCAATTCAAGTCTGGGGAGCAGCTCACGTTTGTCAGGTGACTTCGTTTCATTTTCTTTTATTTTTCTTTTTGATTTCGTTGTTCTTAGCTTAGTTTTAGTTTGATTTTTGTTTTCATGAGTTAAAGTCATCCCACGCATGTGTCCGGTGCCACGTTTTGAGATGAACCTTGAACCTAGAATGTTTAAGAAGCTGGCCTTTTATGTGATATCTTGCATGAGTGAGCTTAGGTTTTTCTTAAGCGTTGGAGCTTATTAGTCGGTTGAAAAGCGAATAGGTCGCAATTCTTTGAGAATCCTAATGTTGCTTGTGGGAGGTTTACACGAGACTGCTAGGCTAGTTTCTTGTTCATTCTCTCTATCCAGATGATTATACGTCATGTAGATGATGTTTTACTTATTTTTTAGGAGGATAATTCGATCATATGAAAATGAGCTTGTTTTTTGTATAATTAGAGTGCACACTAACACTTTGTTGTCGATAGGAATAATAATGCCTAAAAGCATGATCTAAAATCGATATGAGTGCATTGACCTTGATACTTTTCGATGGTTCTGGTCTAAGTGGTGGGTTGGCGATCATCTTTCTACGTCCTAAGGACATGACATAATAAAAATATCATCTACCCCACTGCTCTCTTGAACGAGATACAAGAGTATACCTTCATTGGTAGCCTAGGTCTAAATAGAGGCTAGATCCTTTCAAATCCGACGTCCTAGAAATCTAGTGTGTTCTTATAACATAAAAAAAGAAGAAGAAAGAAGAAGAACAAAGAAAAATCGTAAAGAAACAAAGAATCTCATAAATGAAACAAGTATCCTCTTTTGTTTTATGTTTAGCACTTATGTGAAGTCTTGTTTGGTGAATAGAGTTGTGGTTTCTTGCTTAGTTTGTCTTTGATTTGCTTTCCCATAGGTAGCCATGGTGAACCTAGGATGAAGACTGAAAACTAATAGGCCGAATTTGCTCTTAACTTGCAAGTTGATCGATTAGGTCCGTTTAGGCGGCGTCTCTAGGAAAAAGGGGAATTCTCGTTTTTGTATCTCCCATGTGTTCCACGTTTACGTTTGCTTAGGGACAAACAAACATTCAAGTATGGGGGATTTTGATCATCTCCTTTTCGTACACGTTTCTCGCATGATTTCAAAGATGTTCGTGATGATAGTTGCGATGTTTACGTATGATTTTGTATATTTTTTATTTGTTTTCGTGTTTACATGTTCTTACAGGTTTTAATACGTATTTGGTTCTTTTATGAGCTAAAGAACATACACGAGACAAAGTACAAGTATCGAGGATCACAACGGACCAAAAGGGACGAGAAACAGACAAAAAAATGAGCAAGATATGAAGGCATGCACGATCGGGCATGATGAACTACAAGACCGGGCATGATGAACTGGGGCAACTTTAAAAATACTCTCATAGGGCTAAAACACTTCAAAAATACCCTTACCGAAAAAAATTTAACTTCAAAAATACTCTTATAAAGGTTGACATTCCCAAAATACCCATACGACCCAGTTCGACCCAGTGACCCAGTCCTACCCTGTAACCCTGTGACCCTGCGATCCAGTTCGACCCTGCGACCTTGTCCGACCCTACGACCCTGTGACCTTGTTCGAACCTGCGACCCAGTGCGACCCTATGACTCTGCGACCCAGTTCGACCCTGCGACCCATTTCGACCCTGTGACCCAGTACGACCCAAAATCGCCGGAATCGTCGGAAATCGCCAGAAATCATCGGAAATCGCCAGAAATCGTCGGAAATCGGTCGAAATCGCTGGAAATCGCCTACAAATCACCGGAAACGCTAAAAATCACCGGAAATCACTGGAAATTGCTCGAAATCACTGAAAAACGCTGGAAATCTTTGAAAATGGCTAAAACATCGTTGGCAATCGCTCGAAAATTGCTGCAAAACGTTCAAAATGGAAGGAAATCGCTAAAAAATGGAAAGAAATCGCTCGAAAATGGAAGGAAATCACTCGCAAAAAAAGGAAATAGCTCTCAATTTTGACAGACTAAACAAAGTTGAAGGAAAAAAAATTCACCGACGAAGGTCTAGAAGATCGAGAAGATGAAAATTGTTTCTTTTAATTTCCAATTCTCACGTAGCAATAAGGTGCTTTGCCTAAAAAATCCATTTTTCTGTGGAACAACCCGAGAAAAAGAAAAGAACGATAAAGAGGATAAATTTTCCGACCTATTTCAAAGTCTCCTCTAACACAAGAGAAGAACCGCGAAGAGGATAAGAGTTTTGATCGGAAAAAAACTTTGATATGCTCTATAAACTTAGAAAAGTAGAAGAACCAAGAATAAGAGAAGATTTTTCCCCAAATTTTACACGTATGTGGTTTTGTTCTAAAAGTTAATTTATATATTGATTTCAATAGCTTAAAGATTTAATGACAACACATTCCTCTCCTGCCGTCTTTTAAATTTGAACAAATTTTACGTTTACAAACAATTTTGTATATAAAATTCGGATTTTAATTGAATTTTCAATATTGAAATTAATTTTTTATGGGAAAGTTTTGGTTCCCAAAAGATTGAACCCAAGGTTGAAAAGAAACCCTAATTAGAATTTAATTTAAAAAGCTCACAATATTCCATTTAACCTCTAATGAAAAGTTTGCAGTAACAACAATGCATATTGGTTAGATAACTCCGTTGCCAAAAGTAATCTCATAGATCTTCTTTGTCTCCGACAAAACATAAAGAAGTGAAGTAGAACATAACACAAAATGCTTGACATGATTTGCATGACAGCAAAACATGCTTACTTCTTCTTCTCGGATACACCACCCGCTCTGCGTTTTAACCAAATAAGAGACAAATCAGTAAAAGTGGAAACAAGAGGACAATGTGATCACAGAAAAATGGTAAGCTGCAAGTGTTTCAGGATGACATGTTCATTCATGGACGTGCTTTTCCACTTGCTAAGTAGCATGTGTTGTAATGATTTCTCATCACCCATTCAAAGCTTACCTGATTAGAAGCTTCAGTTTTACCAAAAAATGGAGAGACAAGACCATAACAATCTTATGAAGAGAAATCACAGTTTGAAAATCTAAAAAGACCCAAAGCATCATGGATTTACCTCATCTTGCGGAGAACGTTGGACATCTCCTCTCTCTTCTTCTTGGCTCTTTTGTGAGTACCCAACTTTCTCTTGGCAACCTTAAGAGCACGTTTGTCTTTACCCACCTTCAAGAGCTCTGTGATCCTCTTTTCATAGGGAGCAAATCCAGCAACTTCTCTGATTAGAGATCTGATAAAAAGGGTTCTCTTGCTCGTTTTCTGCACATTCCATTAATGACCCAACAATGACAGCACTTGTGAATCTCGAATACTAGTAAGAACAACTTTCATTCGACAGAATCCCAAAAAATGCAAACATAAATAGAACCGGTATATCAAAGTTCCAACGGTTATTTAATCAGAAAAAAGTCTTGAAAACTATTATGCAAATAAACATAAAACCCATATCTAAGTACATCCGCAAGCCTTTTAAACCAAGGTCATCATGTACAACTCTGAGAACAAGACAGTTATACGAGATGCAAAACAACAACCCCGATAAAGCATTCTTCCACAATCTAGTGAGCCAATACGTTAACAAAACAAGCCCTACACTAAACTGCCCAAAACCAAATTCTTCTAGTGTTTAAAAGAAATAAGGAACCAGAAAATACCCCTTTTCGAGAAGAGGGACGAGGAGCCAACTCGCGTCTGGTAACGACGTGTCCCTTGTTCAAACCAACGATCAACCCACTCTTAGCTTGAGGAGCAGCCATCTTCTGCAGTACATCGACCATTCAAACAAAAGGTGTTCGGATCGAATAGAGAGACGACATAATTAGAATAAAGAAAGATTTTGAGCATAAACCAGACACGAGAGCGTCGGATCTGAATTGCCTACCTTGTCTAGGATCGACCTCACGGGGTTCCTGCGTTTGAGAAGCAGCCGCAGTAAAATTTACAACAGCCGACGAAGTCTTTTATATATGCAGCGACATGAGAAAAACCCTAGCTTCCGAGAGGCCTGATTGATATGAGATTGGGCTTTATCAGGGCTCTTAATGGGTTAATAATATTTTTGGTTTCTAGATTACTTGGACCAGTGGGCTTTTCAATATGGGTCCAAATCGATTTACATGGGTATGAAGGCCCTCTAATTACAAGCTCTTCATGACATTATAATGACACAAAATCTAATCTAAAATCTAATAATAATGAATGTAATACTATATATCGGTAATCACTCATATCGCGCAAATAAAAATAAACAAACAATACTGTTAACGTACAAATTATTATAATTTTTATGTTAGAATCGACATCGAAATATAAATTATAAATTATTATAAATCTCTCGGAATATAACATTCGTAGTTTTGTTACAAAAATTTTGTTCATCTTTTAAGATTTAAAATTTTAAGATTTTAATTCTAAAAACTACAGTATACAAATAGTTCTTCAAAGCTCAGATGCCAAGAAAAGAATAATGCACACAAAAAATTCTCTTTTAAAATCCAGATAATAACAAAAAAAATTGACAAAAAGAACCAATAGAAATTTTCTAATATCAAAATACATTTTATTAATTTTTTATTTTAAATATTTATAAATAAATAGTAACTGATAACGTCTGAAACCATGAAATATTGGATTTAGTTTAAATCTACGTGATATATTTTCAGAATTTTGATTATTTGAATTCTTTTAGAGAGTTGTAAATTATTTGGACCGTTGATACTTTCCGTTGTTTTTTTAACCGATGAATCGATTTTAGTTTTACACTCAGTTGAATAATATGAAATCTACAATACAAATTATGAATTGTTCGATTTAAATTTTAAAATTTTATTCTAAATAAAAACTTTATTTATTATTATTACAATTGATATTATGATTTAATATTATTAAATTTTTGTCAACGGAAAAAAATAAAAAAAATGCATAGGAGTGTCCCCATGTTAAAAGAAAAAAAAAATTTTAAAGAAAAGAAAAAATAATAGAACAATTGCACCTAATTGAGACATTGTTCATAATGTCTCCTCTTTTATAGTATAGGTAGATAACACGTACAATGTACAATGATTTTGTTGATGTGACATCTTCTCAACCCTTGGATTTCAATAGACTAGTACGTGTTTTCGTCCCAATTGTCAAATACAAATATTTTTTATCTATATTAAACTATAAATAACATTCTTGCTAATCTTAAATTATAAAATAGTTAATAGTTAATTTTGTTAGTTAATTAATAGGATAACATTATTTATTGTTTAATAATCTGTGGTGTCCTTTTATTTCTTCCTTTGATGCCACGCCTCCATCAACGTTGTCGCATAGCATTGATACATGAGAAGGCAACACGTGTCCTGCTCACCCCATCTGATTCTACAGGCTAATCACGGTCTTCGTTTCGACGTTATTTTGTCGCCAAATTTTGGGTTGTCCGATGTTTTTGCATGCACAGAGATTTTGGATCATTTGATAAGTTGAGCCTAGCAATGGGAGCCATCAGGCGACGTTCCTGAAGCCCTCTAACACATAAAATTATTTGTTCGATTTGAAAAACCCTATTAAATCTTGACTGTCCATTCTCTAATTATTTAGCACTTGAGAAGGCTTTTCCTTCTTCCTTTCAACCAACACCTCTTTGTTATTATATAAAATAAAATAAAAAAACTTATGCTTTTTCCAAATCCTTTGACTTTCCATTGTTCTCTTGGTCGTATTTTATCATTCATGGGATTTTTACGATTTTAGATTAAACAATGTTTACGAGCAATGTAAATTCTTTGTACATTGGAACTATTGTCAAGTTCTTAAACTAATAAAAATATGGGATTATCTCTGAATACAAACAATTTTATCTCCATCTCACAAGGTTTTATGCATCATGTAATCAAATCCTACACCGTCAATTAGACGAACTCTTGAAGATTGTCACTAGATCAGTCAAGAGATCCCACCCATCCGAAGAAGTCAAGAAATTGAGTATAACGGATTCCTCAACACATGATGAGACTCAAGACTCGAAGCATGTATTATTAGGTATCAAATCCTGGTTCAAGAACCAGAGGTAAACGTCTATTCTTTAAATTTGGTTTTGTTCTAATCCTTTCTTTGTTTTGTTTCTTATTAAAATAGAAAAGTACGAGAGAATATATCTGAATAAGGAGATAGTTCTTAATGAAATAATCAACTTGATGTCATTTTGAAAATACCTCAACGAACGGAATCGAGAATAAATCACCTTAAAGACTAACATAGGCAATCCGAACGTGATGCACCAGGGATTCGCGAAAATTGGGTGGAAGATGCGGAACAACGAGACCCTCATGTTAGACGACAAGAATATCGAGCAGAACCTTGACCCAATCTTGAGAAAAAGTACATAGAATTGCCCCGACAACCAATGCGACACCATTTTATCCCCAAAGAGGAAGATTCAAACGAAGAATAGCCTCGTAGACAATGAAACGAATATGACAATAAATGTTAAAGTTAAAGCCACCTACTACTTTGCTAGACGTATTGACCAAGAAGCCTATCTTGATTGGAAAAGGCAGATGAACAATATTTTTTACTATTACATATACACAAAGTACAAAAAGGTACAATACGCAGTGACACAACTCACGAATGATGATCTTACTTGGTGGGATCGAGAGGTGAGTACTCAATGTTGTACGCATCTTGAACAAGTTACTATGTGGAGAGAAATAAAAACCTTCATGTGCCAGAGGTATGTACTATCACATTTCCATAGGACTTTGAAACGAAGGTACAAAAAATTAACCCAATGAAGTAAACCGTGGAAGAATATTTTGAAGAATTTGAACATCTTCATCATAGGCTAGAAGTTAATGAAGATGAAAAATTAACTCAAGGAAGTCAAACAAGATATTTTGCATTTGTCAATCCAATTGATCAACAAATTAAGGTGAAGCGAAAAACAAGTCGAGGAAGGATAAAACATACATGGGTCAACAAGAAAATTCTCAAGAATGCCACAGAAAGCAAGAATAGGCGACCATTCCAAGGGTAAAGCTTTAAGACATCAAGGGATGTCAAAGAAGACTGTAACAAATTAATTTCGTTTAAGTCATTTCGTACTCGTGAGCTGATATGTTTTTAAGTACAAGGGAGTTGGATATAAAACACAAGATTGCCCTACCTCTCGCATCATGATCTGCAATGATTGCGAAGAATACGAGTCTATAAACAAGAAGAAACCAAATGAAGATGAAAATGATGAGATTGAATACCCAAAAAATGGAGAACTACTCATGGCAAGACGTTTTTTAGCACGATAGGTGATGAGGTCCTCGAGACCGAGATGAGAAGTCCAAAGCAAGTATCGAGAAGAGATGACTCATAACACATTCTAGAACAAATCAACCAAATTACTTACACTACAAAAAAACTGGCGATTTCCAACGGACTAATCCGTTGGAAATTGCCAAAATTCCGTTGGAAACAGCCGTTTCCAACGGACACCAACGGATTTCCGTCCGTTGCGAAAAGTTCGTTGCAAACGAGGATCCGTTGCAATTCGTGACGGCATTCCAACGGACAATATCCATTACAAAATTGCAACGGACTGTCAACGGAAACTGCCGTTAGAAACTTTGTAACGGATCACCGTTACAAAACGTTGTGACGGACGGCCGTTGGTGTGCAACGGCGGTCCGTTGCAAAATAGGAAAGATTTGCAACGGACATCCGTTGCCACATGGCGAAAACTTGCAACGGCCATCCGTTGCAAATTGGCGGGAAGATTTGGCGGGAAAATATGTCAACGGAAGCCCGTTAGGGGTTGCAACGGATGTCCGTTGCAAATTGGTGGGAAACAATTTGGCGGGAAAACATTTGCAACGGATAACCGTTACCAGTTCCAACGGATGCCCGTTGCAACATTTGAAAAAAAAACAAATCGTTTAGATCGGTTGCGTCGTTATCATCCCCACCATCACCACCACCATCCCCTCGAGACGGAGTTGCATCCGAATCGAGCCCCGGTTCTTGCTGCGGTGTTGATCCCCTCACCTGGCCCGACAACAACTCGATGATGCTCTCCAAATGTTGTATCTTCACTGATTGTTGCGTCGTTGCAGCTCGTTGTTCTCGAAGTTGTGCTTCGAGTTCTTCGATCCGCCGTTGTTGAGAAAAACTCTCTTGGACCGATGGAGGTACCGACGTTACGTCTTCGAGGATGTCCTTTTGAAGGCTCCGAGACCGTACAGGCGTCCCTTATACGGTTTCACCGACTACAAAACAAATAATCGTAACGTTAGAATTTAACAAATTATATTAATAGTTTAGAAACAAAATAATAAATTATTACCTCTAAATAGATTTGGTCCTTTTGTAAAGGACTGAGGTCGTCGGGGCTTGAACCGCAAGCCTGAGATTGCTGTGTGATCTTCTCCGTCACAGCTCTCACGGTTCGGGTCGCTCGAGGATCGACGAGTTCCGGTTCTTCAGCCTCTTCCCCGACAACCGACTTCTTCTTTGCGTGGGTTTCTAATACCACTTCAAGAAGAGTCGGTTCCCTTCCCATCCGTTGCGTCTACAATATAAAATTTTTTTGTTAGATAAATATTTAAATGAATAAAAAATTTAAATAATTTAAAATTTACCAATTCTTTTTTTCTTTTCGCGAATGATTTTGATCCCGAAGTATGGCGATGGGGACCATCTCCGGGAACCTTCTCACCGTAGCGATTTTGTTTAGCCTTCTCGCTCTTGGCCTTGAATGATGCGGACTCCCAATGCTCAATCAATTTATTGAAGACCGTTTCGGTTGCCCATTTCGGTCTGCTGTTGTTGGCGTAGTAGTTCCGCTTCGCACCATTCATCATGATGCGCATCCGAATCTGCATATCGCGCACCCATGCAGTGAAGATGCGCGTTGTATGAATTCGGCGCCATCTGTATGAACGCTGCAAAGAAAGTTATATAATTAGTAGTTTTCAAATATATATATGTAATTATAAAATTCAAATATAATTAATCAACCTTACCACAAAAGTGCGCCACCATCGCTGGCGCACAACTTCTGGCATAACTTGCCAGGAGTAAAAGATATCGTCTTGCATCGATCCCCAAATCATGGTGTTATTAGTGTGTCGTAAGACATCACTCTCATCAAACCTGCATAGCAAAATATCAAGTTAGTAATATTTAACGCAATTTAAATGAAATTCATAACAATTACATTAAAATTCCATAACGTTCCAGGAGAACGTTCGGAATCGATGATCGGAAGGGTTAGACGCCCATCGAAATCATCGATCAAGGCAACGATATCAACCATATCGTACTCGTCAACAAATATCGGTATGGTCCTCGTCAACAATTATCGGCGGTGCCGCTACTGGTGACGGAGGACGATATGGAGGTGGTGGCGGCTGGAGAGGCGCTCCCGCGGAACCGACCAACATTCCCCCGCTTCCTATAAAACGTCTTCTCATTTTTGTAAGTTTTGGTAGTGTTTGAGATTTCTGGATTTGTTTGGCGTTGAAATAAGAAAAAATCCGTCGCAACATATATATATATCGAAATTTCCAACGGGCATCCGTTACAATTTGCAACGGATGACCGTTGGAAACATGCGTCATTGTAACGGAGTAATTAAATTGACGTGACGTTTCATATTCCCAACGGGCATCCGTTACAATTTGTAACGGATGCCCGTTGGAAATTGACATTCCCAATGCGATTACGGCTAAATGACGGTTCGTCTGCCTTTCCAACGGACGTGCGTTACAAATTGTAACGGATGCCCGTTGGAAACCTGAAAAAACGGTTAAGAAAAGCTGCAAATTCGGCAGTAATCATTACAGTTCCCAACGGACGTCCGTTACAATTTGTAACGGATGTCCGTTGGCAAGCTACACGTGGCTTCAAACGTGGCGGAAATTTACCATTAAACGTTTCCAACGGGCATCCGTTACAAAATGTAACGGACGTCCGTTGGGAACTGTGAAAATCGATAAATTTTTCTAAGTGTCGGGTGCGAATTTACCCTTACAACAGGCCAACGGTTATCCGTTACCATTTGCAACGGATATCCGTTGGGATTGTTGGAAATCCTTAAATTTTTTCTAAGTGTCGGGTGCGAATTGAACAACCGTTAATAGTTTCAACGGGTGAACGTCAACATTGTTTATATAACATCGTTCATTGACATTTTACGTCATTTACATTAATTACAAATCATATACATGTATTACACATAAACATAATAAACATTATTGTATTTACATTTCTTCTTCAGTAGATTCATCGATGGGCGAGTCGTCTTTCGCTTGTTCATTGAAGTCATCGCCGTTTTCATCTTCAGCATCTTCCGGTTCAACGTCTTCATAATCGCGTATGAGTTCTCCGTCTATGTCATTCCTCGCAAGAATCTCCTCGCGATCTGTATCAATTAAACGAATCGGCTGCGGATGATCGGGTTGCAACGGATCTTCTTTGTCATCAGAGCTTATGATCCCTCGTGGCTTGATCTTTACTACGGACCACCACTCCTCTCTTCGACGTTTCACTGTTGTTGGATATTGCACGTAACATACTTGATCTGCTTGATCTATTGTGATGAAGGGATCATATTTACCATATTGTCGTGCCGGGTTGACGTCAATTCCTCCTCAACGGTTTTTTCGTATTCCACATCCTACGGTTGGGTCAAACCACTGACATTTAAAAATCATAACCTTCAACCCAACAAGACCGGAATATTCCAGTTGTATGATTTGGTGCAAAATACCGTAGAAGTTATCACCCTCTATATCACTATTAACGCAAACTCCATAGTTGTATGTGCTTCTATGTTTTCCGTATTCGTACGTGTGGAACGTATATCCACGAGTAAACAAGATTAGCCAACACATGACATTTCGTGCGGGACCATTAGCCAAATCTTTTATCCACGTAGGAAGTCTTTCATCAGAACATTTCACCTGTATGTATAAAAAAACAAATTAATACTCTTATATGCAATTAATTTACATAAATGTGTATACGAGTACTTACGTAGTCTCTAAACCACGATCCATAATGTTGAACTTTCATGTCTGTGAGTTCATTTGCATTTAGATGAGGATATGTACCAAGCACTTCTTCGTCAAATATCCTGAATAATGAAAATACATTACATTTTCATATATATAAATATAAAGAATGAAATTATAATATGTACCATGTACATACCTTTCGAACGGTAATAACTCTTGACAATTAAGTAGTATATATGTGTGGACATGATTACTCCTCTGGTGTTAACCAATATTCATCGGATTTACCTCATGTACGTCCAATCGGTGTAAACATGTCAGGAATTGTGCCAAAATGCGGATTATATTGATACAGATAATTTGTGTGATCATCCGATGCACGTCGCTCTTTCGTCTGAATATGCGACTCGAAATAAAATGTGCTGAAATATGTGATTTCTTCCAGCAAGTATTGTTTAACAATAGAGCCTTCGACCGCTGCTTTGTTTTTTGCTTTTTTCTTTAAATGAAAGAAGAACCTTTCGAAAGGATACATCCATCTGAATTGAACTGGCCCACCGAGTATTGCCTCATCTGGTAAATGTATTGGCAAATGTTCCATGACATCGAAGAATGAAGGCGGAAAAACCTTTTCCAATGCACATAATACTTCAGAGATA
This sequence comes from Gynandropsis gynandra, assembly GCA_036759665.1. Taxonomy (NCBI): domain Eukaryota; kingdom Viridiplantae; phylum Streptophyta; class Magnoliopsida; order Brassicales; family Cleomaceae; genus Gynandropsis; species Gynandropsis gynandra. The sequence continues at coordinate 12,096,259 of CM071862.1, read as the reverse complement.
TTGTTTTTCATTACTTCCAAGTCATCACCTTTTAAATTTCTCGAACATATATCTCTGAAAAATATGCTGATTCCGCATAACACATCGTGAACATTACGTGGTAAGAGCTCAGCAAATGCGATTGGAATGAGCCGCTGCATGAAAACGTGACAATCGTGACTTTTCAAACCGATCAGCCTCGAACCGACAATATCCACACACCGAGCAATGTTCGATGCATATCCATCGGGAAACTTAACGTCCTCTTTTAACCACTTTAATAATGCTATTTTGGCCGGACTAGACAATCTGAATACCGGGATAGGTGACATTCCATCCAGTAATTCCAACTCTGGTCGTCGGCATATTGACTTCAAATCTTTCCTCGATTGTATATTATCTTTCGTTTTACCCGTCACATTCAAAACAGTATTTATGATGTTATCGAAAAAGTTCTTCTCGATATGCATAACATCTAAATTATGACGTAATATCAATGATTTCCAGTATGGTAGTTCCCAAAAGATACTACGTTTATACCAGTTATGCCATTCACCTTGACCTTTTGGTTTACGATGCCCACGATCTCCACCGCATTCTACTGATTCTTGTAAATCCTCCATTGTGTTCAATCTTTCGTAAAGGATTTGTGTTCCGGTTTGCATGCACGGTGCCTCTTTTTTTTGAACCACGTTCTTCCGAAAATGTTTTTTATCTCTCCTGAAAGCATGACCACGAGGAAGAAATCTTCTATGACAATCAAACCAACATGGTTTCTTACCATGTACTAGTCGAAATGAATCTGTATCCTCCATACAATAAGGACATGCTAATCTTCCGTGCGTGCTCCATCCTGATAACATTCCATACGCAGGAAAATCGCTAATTGTCCACAACAAGACCGCTTTCAATCTGAAATTTTGCTTAGTACTGACGTCATAAGCAATGATTCCTTCATTCCATAACTGTCGTAATTCATGAATTAAGGGCTGCAAAAATACATCGAAACTTTTCTTCGGATGTTCTGGTCCTGGAATAAGCAACGTCAGAAACATTACCTCTCTTTTCAAACACATCTCGGGAGGTAAATTATAAGGAGACAAAATCACCGGCCAGAGGGAATATTGACTTCCCGATTGTCCATAGGGACTAAAACCATCCGTGCACAGGCAAAGATAAACATTTCTCGTTTCACGTGCAAACTCGGAAAATATTACATTGAAATCTTTCCAAGCCTGACCATCCGATGAATGTTGCATTACACCTTCGGTCGTGGAGTGTTCGGCGTGCCATCTCATTGCTGCAGCGGTTTTTTTTATTCATATAACCTTCTCAACCTGTTTGCTACAGGCATATAAAACATTTTCTTGTATGGTACGTATTTCCGTGAAGATGGTTTTTTAGGCCGAAATCTGCTTGCACCGCAAAACTTGCATTCCAACAAGTCTTTATCATTTCCCCAAAACAACATGCAACTGTTTCTACAAACATCAATTTTCTCATGTGGCATTCCCAAGTCTTTTAACACATTCTTCGTTTCGTAGTATGTCTCGGGAGCTTGGTTATTTTCCGGTAAATATTCCCGCATTGTTTTACAAAATGAATCCATGCAATTTTCAGCCACATTGTAGTCTGTTTTAATACTCATCAATCTTGAAGATAAAGATAAACGAGACTGACCTTCACGACAACCTTCATATATAGGTTGTTTCGCCGAATCCAATAGGTTGAAGAATCGACGTGCATCGATGTTCGGCATCTCTTCATGCGTTTGTTCATTAACAACTCCAGGAAAAGCATCTGACACCATTTCCACATATGGATTGGTCGTTGATTCTTCATAAATAACTTCTTCATTTCGTTGTACTTGTGCATCTTGCACACTATCTCTAACACCGCAATCTTCGCCGTGAAAAAACCAAATTTCGTAATTTTCAACGAAACCCACCTTATACAGATGTTTGCAAACAATTTCTTGACTTCGAAACTTCATGTTTTTGCATCTTTTGCATGGACATAACATTGTCCCCCGTTCTTGACACAAAGGCTGCATCGATGCAAAACTCATGAATTGCTCTAATCCGTATAAGAATTCTTGCGTAATCTCTTCGGTTACATGATCTTTTCTTCTATACATCCACTCCCTTGATCTATATATATTTCGATTCGAAGACGACGACATTTTTTCGAAAATGTTTTTGTTATTGATGGTTTGACGCACTTGATGGTAAGATCTAAATAGTTTATGTTCCAACGGACATCCGTTGCAAATTGCAGCGGATAGCCGTTGCAGGTTCACGTGAAATTATTTAAACTGGTGCCCTCGAAATTCACAAAATCAACGGTTATCAGTTGCTATTTCTAACGGCTATCCGTTAGCATGTGCAACGGACGACCGTTAGAACTCCTTCTAACGGAGATTCCAACGGCTGTTGCCAACGGATGCTGTCCGTTGCCATCCGTTAAATTTTGTGACGGATTTCCAACGGACTGTCTAACGGAGTTTTTCCGTTACACCTCCGTTGAAATTTGCAACGGATATGCAACGGATCTCTGCCCGTTGCAATTTCCCCACATCCGTTGCAATCCGTTGGTAAAAGTTTCCAACGGACGGATCCGTTGCCCCGTCCGTTGGAAACTCCGTGTTTTTTTGTAGTGTTACCACTGTGGACTACCTAGTGGTTATGATTCGAGGATGAATCACTCACAACAGAGAGAGAATGATGAGATATCGGTAATACCACTATACCAAAGGGGGGTCACACCAATGAGGTGCTAAACCAAGGAACTGAAAGGAAAAAACTTCCCCAAAGCCTACTTGCACATGGAAAAATCAGAAGCTCACATAAGAAGTCGTCAATGGTAGAATTGGAAATGTGGGAGTCATTGGATTATAATGAAGATTTACAGAATGACACAGGCTATGCATATATGGAAGGATTGAAGATAAAGATTTAAGCTTATCCCATCCAACGGATAGGAAATCGTCCAAGCATATCAATATCCATCCAAATCTTCTATATTCCCCCAACAAAGATCTCCAGTGACTAGAATATATTTTCAAGCCAATTATATCCCACTAGATCATATACTTTCCTATTCTGAAGATCTCCAATGGCTAGAAAATCTTTTTGAGTTAATCTTATTCCACCAAATCATTTATTTTCTTCTTTGAAAGATTTCCGATGACTTGAACAGCTTCCTAAAATGGCTAGTAGATCAATTTTTAATTTTTCATTTATGTATTTTTATTATTATTTCAACGTGGAGTCTCTCATATATAAAGGACCACATCCTATTTGTAAGGGAAGACTAAATTTTGCAGAGAATAAACTCTTTTGTTTTTTTATCTTTCATCAAGAACATGGTATCTTCAACTTGTTCTGAGAAAAAACTGAAGTCATGGTGTCTTCAAATTATTCCGAGAACAATTGAAATCATATCTGAGTGTATCAAGAGACTTCGGCATCTCTTGTGGTGTCCATTGCTCCACCTTAAGCACTTCGACTTTCACCATCAACCTCCACCTTCCACCTTCGTTGAACGAATCTTGAAGAGAGCCCTTAGGCCAATCAAGAGATCTTCTATCGCCAACCATCTCTATCCACCATCAATGGATGAATTTCTTGAAGAGTGCCTTTAGACCAGTCAAGAGATCCTTATTAATTGAAGAATCCTACCCGAATTATCGAGGTTAATAGATTCTTTATACGTGTCTCGAGTTCCGACCTCGAGGCGTATATCAATAGGGAACCCTAAGAGACAGTGCAACATGAGACAATCTTCCACACAAAATATATATGATAAATAAGGTATATGGACTCATCATAGATAGTGGTTCTTGTAGTAGCGTTTTCAAGTGCATATATGGTGAAAAAACTAGATTTGGAACCAAAGAAGCATCTTCGTCCATACAAGCTATAATAGCTCAATAATCAAGGGGAGCTTAGGATCACCAAACAAGAAGTTGCGCCATTCAAAGTAGGTAAGTACAATAATAAGGTACTTTGTGCGTTGTAGAAATGCAAGTAGGACACATCCTACTAGAAAAACCATGACAATTCAACCGCGAGGTAACGCATGATGGTAGGACACACTTTTATTCTCTCGTCCTAAACAAAAAGAAGGTAACATTAGCACCTCTTAATCCTTCACAAATACATGATATGCACGGGAAATGAACTATGAGGACAAACCTAATGTCTAGACTAGTGTCATTTGTAAGAATTTGAGCAATCAAAGTCTGGTGTTACTAATGGTCTATAAAGATTTTTAGATAATCCAAGGTACAATAGAGTATTCCCCAGGGTTCATCAACATCTTGAAGAAGTACCACCAATTGATTTTCGAACAGATACTGGCCGGACTGTCACCAATACGAGGCATTGAACACCTTATCCTAAGATCACCACTACCAAATCGACTAGCATACTAGAAGAAACCGATGAGACAAAGTAACTTCAATGGTATTTCCAAGAGCTAATGGAAAAATGCTACATCCAAGAAAGTTTGGGTCTATGTGCTATTCTTGTACTACTTGTATCAAAGAAGGACGAAACTTGGAGGATGATTATCCTCATAATAAAATTTGTTTGTGAATTGTACCACACAATTTGTTCATGAAACAATTGAGATATGAATATAAGATTGCAGCTCAAAACTGAAACATAGAGGAAATTAAAAAGTATAAGCAATCCACGAAAACCACATTTCCTTTCTTTGTCAAAACTATACTATTCTAATTATGAAGTAACACATAGCATGGCCATATTAAGCATATGGTTATGAGACGCTCGATCATATGATTATCAACATTAAAATCGAGAATCCAATTTATCAAGCCTTGTTTATCAGTAAACGTCTGTATAACCCCTAATTTGTATGTAAGAAGATCTAGTAAAGATTTTAAATAATCTAATGAGATAGTCGATAGACCAACCAAATCTTTATCTGGGACAATAGAGAAGGTCAAATTCGAAGCCGTAGCGCCATAGGAGATATCATACACAAAATACTATTTCAAAATTTAAAAAAATATATATTGTTGCAATAATAACCAAAATATCTCCATATGGATTTAGAGCTTGATTGGTTAAACCGTTGTATTTGTATTAGCGATTGTGGTGTTTCTGTTGTTAATTGGTGGCATTTTGTTGCATATTATCTTATTGGATATAAAGCTACATTTGATAACGATTGCAAGTTGGAGCGAATGGTTGACGACTGTTGCGATTATGATTTTAAAAAATTACCAAAAAGACATTATAATTTTTAATAGTAACATATGTTTTTAATTGTTATTAATTGTAATTTTAAATATTTTTTAAAGATTAAATTAATATGATTTGTAAACTTAAAAGTTTAAAAAATAATATATAGGTATATATATGTATACATGTATAAATATATATACACATGTAAACATATATATATATACATTATTTGTATAAATATATATATATAAACATATATATACGTATATACATATACATTTATACAAATATACATTGCATAGACTCAATCATATATTATAAAAGATTTATATATATATATATATATATATATCACAAAAAATATTTCATTTCATTTCCAACAATCCTTTGGAAATGACAATTTTTTCATTGAAATCAGCCATTTCCAATGGATTTCAACGGTTTCATTACCGTTGGTAATCGACCATTGAATAAATGCATCCGTTGCAATTTTCAAAAGCGTTTCAACGACCAAAATCTGTTGCAAAATATCAACGTAATTTAACGGATAAGGATGTTGAAATTTTCAATGGGCATCTGTTGGAAATTTCAACGGATGTCTGTTGAACCTGTCAATAGATGTCCGTCGAAATGACTATTAACGGGTATTCGTTGAAAATTTTCGCAAAAATTCCCAACAGATACCCATTGGTTCTTTTGAGCAGAAATTTAAATATATCAATGGTTGCCTGTTGAAAACATGAAGGCAGTTAGGCATAGATTTTTTTGTAATTATGACTTTTTCCAAGGGGCATCCATTGGAACCGTTGAAAATTCCAATGAATGCCCGTTAAAAAAGACAAGACGGTTAGGCGTAGAATTTTGTAACCATAAATTTTTTCTAAGGGACATCCTTTGGAATTTATAAGGGATGTGCGTTGAAAATTTCAATGGATGTCCGTTGGAAATTTAGAAAAATTGCAACGGGCATCTGTTGATAAAGAATAAGGATTTTTAACGGTTCACCATGGAATCCGTTGGTAAATATTTCAACGGATGAATTCATTGAAATCCGTTAGTAAATATTTCAACGGAATGGTCCTTTGGTAAAAAGTTCAACGGACGAATCCATTGGAATTCATTGATAAATATTTCAATGGACGGATCATGCTTTTTAGTAGTATATATACATATATTTTTGTGTTTGTGAATATGAATATATATATATATATCCATATATCTATTTTTGAATCAAGGTCTATATATGTATATATGTATATATGTAAATACATGTGAATATATAAATATATACATATATATATCTTTGTATATATATATATATCTATATACATATGAATATGTATTTATACATGTATTTTATGTATATATGCAAGTGTATATAAATATAGATTAATATATATGTATATATATATATATGTTTATATGAGTTTTTTGATTATATAAATTTTTAGGGATGTTTTTGTTATTCAGTCAAATCGCCACAAACGCACAATCGTAATGCAAGATTTCTCATGCATCTTAAATCACACGTGACAATGTTTGGGGACGATTTCGATTCCATCGATCGTTTTTCATCCTGTCCGTAACCGCCAAAAAACACAAACGCAATGTTCGCGTGTACACCAGTGAATTCCTGAGAAGGAAGTAAAACACCAAATATATCCACCAAAAATCAAATAAAGCGGAACGTCGACGAAGATGCAAACACACAACATAAAAAAAACAAGCAACCATGAAGATGCACATTGCCTACACTAAAAAAAAACTTAACTTGAAATCAAGCACTAGCGCAACATGAAACGGAGATGCAACCACGAACACCCAATGACGAAATCCACCGAAAGGCAAGCACCAGAAACCAAGCTCTCAAACAATGAGATGAAGACCAACACCCGACAAACCACCCAACCATGGCGTTTTCACAACAAATACAAAACACAATCAACAAGATACAAACGACGACAATAACACAATTATACAGAAACAATTTTCACAATATACGAGAATTCAATATCTTTGACTAATGAGACTCAAATAACGTCTAAAAAATTTGATAGAATCATGTTAAAGGAAATCCGTACTTTCTTATTAACAAAACTAGATTATAAGGCGAGATATTATAATTAAAAAAACTATATAATTAATTTAATCAGGAGTCTTTAGTGAATAGTGAAGAGACTCAATACCAATCGTGTGAATCATGTTTATATAATAATATTAATTGCATAGACCATCATCGCAATCAACGGTTCTTTTCTAGAACTAAGACATATAATGTTACCATGTACTTAAATGTTTTAAATGTTTAAATGATTTAACACAAATAGGAGTCAAAAACACAAATCATATCTCTATTTCATCTTCACAATTTTATTTTGAAAAAATATTTATATTACATAAAAAGATATATATATATATATACATATATATTGGATCTTAACATTCATAAGTTCTCTTAAAAAAGCATCGAAAGCTTGTTGTAACAATATTAATAATGAATCAATTAATTAGATGGAAAATACAAATTGGGGAAAATAAAGAAAGAAAAAAATAAAGGCAATTAAGATAAAATAAAACTCAAAATAAAGAGAACAATAAATTTGAAGATCGAGAAGAACAAAAAGTCAGAAGAGAAAAAGGGAAGAAGCTAAGCACTTCGTCTCTTTCATGTTTCATCTTTTGTTTATTCTTTTACCTTTGCGATATCATCTTCGTCAAATGCTTTCATACAAAAAAGGAAAATGTAAACTTTTAGCATGTGAACATAGAATCAATTAAACAAGAAAATTTAAAGATTTAACTATGGAAACTTTAAAATTTTCATGTTGTTTTCAATACGAATATTAAATATTTATTTTCAATAGATTAGGATTTGGTAATTATAACATTATGTGTTCTTCTTTAAAAAAAATTTCCTTAAAAAAGGGAATTTTAATAAAATATAAGATAGCTGATCACATAATAATAACTATTTTAAACACCGATTATTTTCAATTTATTTGTGTTTTTATAGGTTTAAGTTTTGGAGTAATAAATAAAAATGTGTAATTTTTAAATATAATAATAATAATAATAATAATAATAATAATAATAATCGAACTGCTTGTTCTTTAACATCATACGATCACTTAATATTTTTTTTCATCTTCATCGTCATCGTCCTCGTTGACGTTGTCTTACTTCGTTGCAAATCTCTGAAAAACGAGTTGATGATATTTTCCGGCGAATAACCAAGGCGTCTCCGGCAAGACCCATTCTTATGAACGGAAAACTTCGGCAGCTCCGGTCTCTGCTTCCTCGGCGCAGCCGGGCATTGCCTGAACTCCGGTACTCTGTTTTCCGGACGTGTCGGCGTCTTGAATCCATCTTCATCTTCTTCATTGCTATCTTCTTCTTCATCTGATCTCTTCCGTTTCCCAAAAATTTCAAACATACCTTCGTCGAAAATTTCATTCGTTTTGTTGTCATCACTTTTCCTCCACGATTCTTTTTCCCAGTGGCAATCCTCCGGCAATAGAAGCCGGTAAGTGCTTTCCAGCTGTTCGCTCCAGCTCGTTTCCGACATTCCCAGAATTTAAAACTCGAGAAACCGAGGATATGGTGAACCCTAAAAGCTCTGCCCTCGAGAGATCAGAAACAGATCAGAAACAGAGTGTCAGAAGAGAAGAAGAACGAGAAGATTAATATTGATAGATCCAACATGGGATAGAATAAATCATGAAAAATGGCAGCTTTCCTTTTAATTTTTCATATGTTTTTCAAGTTTCAGATTTATTTCCTTTTTGTAAATGTAAATCTCCAGAGAGAGAGAGACGTGAGTGCCCCAAAAGAATTAGCTTTAAACCCTCTAACTCATTGAGAGGGATGATGTCACATAATAATATATCGGCGATACGAATACTGATGAATATATTGTTTATCGTATCACCGATGCCTTTCTGCTTCTCGCAAGTAAGCATCAACCGACGCCTGACTTTAACATTACCGAATTCCATGTGGCTTTCCAAGTTTATCTATGTTTTTCTTAAGTTTTAAATAAGGAAAAAAAAACCTATAACCTCTCAATTATTGTTTTATGTTAATTCTTCCGAACTATCTGATACAGTCAATTCCCCTCAATCTTATAAAATCCATTCGATTTTTTCTTCAACTATATCAATTCAGCCGATTCCCCCTCTGTTATATAAACTATATAATGGTGTTAGTCGACCCGGTCTAACCGATTTTGACCCGATTTTGATCCGATTTTGATCCAATTCAAATACCCCATTTTGATCCGTATTGTAACCAATTTTTTACCCGATTTCGATCATTTTTTAACCCAATTTCACCCAAACTTAATCCGATTTTACACAATTTCACTGAAATTAACCCGATTTCACCAAATTTTAATCCGATTTCACCCAATTTCAACTAGATTTCTTCAAATTTAACCTGATTTTCACCCAAATTAACCCGATTTCACCCAATTTTAATCCGATTTCACCCAATTTCACCCAAATTAACCTGATTTCACCGAACTTTAATCCGATTTCACCCAATTTCAACTAGATTTCATCAAATTTAACCCGATTTCACTCAATTTCACCCAAACTTAATCCGATTTTACCCAATTTCACTCAAATTAACCCGATTTCACCAAATTTTAATCTGATTTCACCCAATTTCAACTAGATTTCATCATCCGTTTTCACCCAAATTTAACCCAATTTCACCAAAATTTAATCCAATTTCATCAAATTTAATATTATTCCAACCCGATTTCACCCAAAATTTACTAGTTTTCACCGAATTTTGACCCAATTTAACCGATTTACTCACTTTTAACTCGATTTAACCGATTTAAACCGATTTTCGATTTACCTCAATTTCAACCCGATTTCACCCATGTTGACCAAATTTTATTAGATTTTGCCGAATTTTATTCGATTTTGCCAAATTTTATTTGAACCGAATCCAATACAAATTTCCAAAAGTTATATCCAAAACAAACTTGATTCAACAAAAGGTAAATCCAATACAAACTTGATTCAACAAAAGGTAAATCCAATACAAACTTGATTCAACAAAAGTTAAATCCAATACAAACGTTAAATTGATAAAATAAGCATTATCTAAATATTTGGAGAATTAGTAGATTGTATATTTTGCGACTCGGGAGGATGGGAGGATTCCACAACATCATAGGTTTCCTGAAAACAATAAAAAGCGAGTAAAGCATTATTATTTCATAAAGATGTAATATGAAAGATTTAAACTAAAAGGATTATATGAGATAGTTGTGGTTGTTTACACGACTCACATTATGTCCAAATACACCACATCGACCACAATGAATTTTGGTGCCTCGTTTGGTCATCTTTGTTATTTTCTTTGACGGAGACTCATTCGGATCCTTTTTTCTATGATATTTCTTTGATCTTCTAGGCATCTTTCTAATTATTGGCGGCTTGATAAGATCTACACAAAATGTCTTCCAAAATTTTGCACCACAAAGCGGAAAGATGTTTCTCCTATATGTATCTTGCCATTTCTCCACCAAATAATAGTCACTAATATAAGGCTCAACATCTATTTTTCTTGCCATCATCACACTATACGCATGCTGACAAATAATACCAGTCAAATCCCATCTTCTACATGTACATGTGCGCTGCTGCAAGTTAACTACATAACTAGTTCCCACATCATCAACTTCAAATCTCTCATATGAACTAGGATATGTCAAACAATTCCCACTCATGAGCTTAGATTTTTCCAACGATCGAATCACTCTTGGAGTGTGTTTACCCGTGTATTTTTCTGCAATTGAAATCCGTTTATCTATTCTAATCATAGCTTGTCTCCTAATAATTTTCAACATCTCTATCATGGGTCTCAATCTAGCCGGCACAATGTTGTTGTTGAATGATTCAGCCATATTATTGTGCACATCAGCACAACAACATCCTATTCTAAAGAATGCCCGACACCAATTACGTGGATTGATTTTTCATCAAATCATCAAATGCAGACTTATTACTTTTCTCTAATTGCTCACAACTAGATGAAAAATCAGCCTCGTTATAACTTGTAGCAATGTTCCATATTAAATGTTTCAAACCTTTTGCCTTGTGATTCTTTTTGAGGTTGGTGATGATATGCCTCAAACACATATGGTGCTCCGCATTAGGCAATTCTTGATCAACAACGTTTAGTAACCCCTACAACATTATAAAAGATAGAGTAAGCATTTATAATTAATCGAAATGTAATAAAATAGACATAAAATACTTACCTTTTGTCTATCGGAAATGATTGTTAAGCCTTCGCCTAAACCGAGGGACAAGTCAAGTTTAAGATTGGTTATAAACCAATACCAATTCTCGGTATTCTCAACTTGTACAACAGCCCAAGCAATTGGATATATTTGATCATTTCCATCTCGACCAACAACAACCAAAATCTGACCTTTATTAGAAGTCTTGATGAAACATCCATCCAATCCGATTATAGGTCTACAATGCAATTTCCATGAAATTCGCAAAGCATCGAAACATACGTAGAAACGATCAAAAGTCTCACTTCCGACTCCATCGGTAAGCATCGAACATACGTAGAAACGATCAAAAGTCTCACTTCCGACTCCATCGGTAACTGTTTGCAGTTCAACAGAAGAACACGGGTTTGAATGTTTAATTTCATACTCATAATCCCGAAATTTAGCAAATTGGCTATCATTTTCCAATTAAATCTTCTCTAGAGCCTTTTTATTTGCTTTCTGACACTTGTGCGATGATACTATCAAATTGAATTTCTCTTTGATGGTTTGTTACATCTTCATTGGCTTTATAGTAGGATCCTTTCGTTATTCATCTTCAAACATATTTGCAATCAACACACTATTTAGCAACTTACATTCTCCTTTTGGTTCACATGTATGTTCCGAAACATACGATTTTATCGTCCAAATATTTTGATCCATAGAACAACAAATCCGCCACTTACATCCTAACTCACAGCATATAGCACTGCTTGCATCAGTATCCCATCGATTAAAACTTACATTCTTCCCCGTATTCAAAACTAAATTGATCACATCTTTCCTAAACTGTTCAGCCGAATTAAATGTTGTCCTAATTGTAATTCACATCCTTCAATTTCCGAATTTCTTTCTACAACGGTGGAAGTAATCAATTCTATCTCATCTTCGCTGTAAATCAATTCCATATTCGATTCTTCATCACTATTGGGTATTCATCACAAAAATTTTCTACTTCCAATTGAATAAGCCTATCGTATCTTTCTGCATAATCTTGATCATCAACCACTACGCTGCATCATTCCAAATACAAAATTCACGATTCTAACCAACTAAATACGAACCGAAAATAGACACTAATTAAATAGACGATACATCATTGCTTGGACAAAGCATAATCCATGGCTGGGACTGTTGTGGCTGGAACTGCCATGCTGAAACTGTCGTGGCTGGAACGTGTGGCTGGAATTTTCGTGCTGGAACTGCACGGGCGGCGAGCAGAGGACGGCGGCGAACAGAGGACGCACGGACAGAGGACGACGGGGAGCAGGACACGGCGATGAACAGAAGACGCACGGACAGAGGACGACGGCGAGCATGACACGATGGCGAACATGACGAGCGGCGAAGAGGACGCGCGACAAAGAGTGCAGGACAGAGGACGAGCGACGAAGAGTGCAGGACACGAGCGGTGCAGGACACAAGCGGCAAGCGGGACACGATGACGAACAGAAGACGATGGTGAGAATGCCGAACGGTGAAGCTGACGCCGGCGAGAAGGGCGAGAGGATGTTAGGGAGGAGGATTTCATAACGGTGCAAGACGTTGAAGGATGGGATGAAAGGGGGCAAAATCAGGGTTTGGTTTGGTGGTTTAATTTTGTTGGTTTAGTTTGGTTTAATTTTTTTGGTTTGGTTTAATTTTTCTAGTTTATTTTAATTTGGTTTGATTAAATTTTGGTTAAATTGGATTCACTCGGGTCAAAATCGGGTCAAAATCGGTTAAACTTGGTCGGTTAACAGAGTTATACAGTTTATATAACGGAGGGGGGAATCGGCTGAATTGATATAGTTGAGGGGGAAATCGGATGGATTTTGTAAGATGGGGAGGAATTGGCTGTGTCAGATAGTTCGGGGGGAATTGGCGTAAAGTAGGATAGTTGAGGGGGTTATAGACTTTTTTCCCTTTAAATAAATAAACGAAAATATACATAGCATAAAAAGTATCTAATTATTTTATTTTAATTTATAAAACATGAATTATTATTTTCAACCTATAAAACTCAAACTTATTTTTGTTGTCCTAAAAACACTAATTTTAGAAATATAGTGTAGAAAATACCAAACTTTTTAATTTTTGTCTATAAAACACAAATTATGTGATCTAGATCATAACTACTATAGGATAACACAATATATTATCTCAGTATGTGATCTAGATCATAGCTACTATAGGATAACACAATATATTTTACATTAGCATCCGATATTTAAATGTGTACATCATACACAAAGGTCTAACATCACATTATTTGAATCACGATAAACCAGATCATGATACGATGAAAAATGGAGTTGGATTCATAGAGCCATCTAAGCAAGGGAAACTAGCGCCAAAACAAGAGTTTGAACTTATAAAAAAATGAGACGTGTACTTTGAAAAAGTTTGAAAGTTGTAAGAGAGTGTTGTGTTGCAATTGGAGATGCACAAACGTGTTGTCTGATATCCTTCATCGTAGTTATGTAAGATCGTATAGAAATACATAAAGCTAATGTATATGTTAGATGGGATAGTTTAAGTAAAAATCAAATAGAAATTGACAACAAGAAAATGTGTAGATCGATAAGAGATGATATTTGAGACCTTGATACTCGAGAAAGGATCCAAAAGAATCTGGAGGATGATCCAAAAATAGATTTAGAGGAGGATCCCAAAATGAAGCTATTCAACATATTGTGGCAAGAAATATAGAACACAATAGTAATAAATAAGTAATGAATCAGATGTACCAAATTTTTTTTGAATGAATTATGATATCAATTATGTGCTATTAGATGTATCTGCTTGCTAAATTTGTATTTCTTTGGGTTCCAGCTATTCGGAAGATAACGATATATTACAATAGTGGTTGCCAAGAGTTTTCGCAAGAGGAAGATACCAATGATTCAAACAATAAATCTCGTTCGAACATGGGATCTCGTTCAAGGTCTTCAAGTCATTAGCAATCAACAATGTTGGACCAAGAGACCATGTGAGTGATCCTCCATGAATTGATAGCGGAGTCACATTAGATAGATAAAACTGAAAGGTTAAATTCGGCGACGTTAGCATCGTGTTGAAATATTATCAAGTCTTAAATTTCGTACTCAAATGGGACATTCGACTATTTTGGGGAAGATATTTTCCATTTTCTTCTATATCTATATGTCCAAACATATAATGAATAAGGTCGAGACTAGATAAGAATATTTTCTTCACAAGGTGTTTGGCAAGGTACTATGTGGATATCACAGTCCATGATTTGAAAAGGGAATTCTAGTGGCAAAGGGTTCACATAGACGCCCCTCATCGTAACTTTAGTTGAACCGTGTTTTAGCACTGGTTCATGTTGAAGTATGTGTCACATGAGGCAGAACAGAAATTGGATGTTTCCTTCCTAAAGCAAAATATCATGGAAAGTTTTTGGAACTCACAAAATTTAGAGCTCGAGTAATATACGATGGATGAAAGATTACTAAATTTATTTAAGCTTGCGGTTGTAAATTATATATGTGATGAACTGATACAATATGAGACGTTCTTGGAATTAGTCTCTAATGCTTAGAGGATCGAGTAGGAATTGTTGGAGAAAGTTGCCTTGAGGTGTGTTGTCGTTGGGGATATAAGAGTATGTTTCTTATCTTAGTAGGGGTGGTAATTGGACTGTCTATCCATGGGTTGATCCTGACCAAGACCACAAAACGGTAGACTAGTTAAAAAAATTTCGACCGTAGAAAAAAATGGACTTATGGACTCGGCTATAAGTTTTTGCAATCTATATGGGCTTTGGACCAACCCCAGATCAAAACATTTTAGAAAATACTATATTTTTCTAGTTTTAATTATATTTTGTTAGTGTGATAGTAAAGAAAAATAATTATTATACTAATATGTTTCTAAATTTAATTATTATTTTATAGTTTTTGATTTTTTTACTTACATTTTTATTGTTTTATACTATGATGTTATTTAATTTTTATTTCTCGAAAATGTCATTTTAATTTTTAATGCTATAATCGTTTTTATAAGAACAATTACAATTCACGGACTGGCCCATATAACCCTCGGATTTTGATAGGCAGAGTTCGGCTGAAATTTTCTAACCCATATAAAATATGGAACGAGATGCCCTAAAAGAAAAATAACCCAACCCACCGTAGGTTGGACTGGGTTGGACTAACCCACTTAACACCCTTATATCTTAGCATAGGAAGTTGAAGAAAAAAGTTATCAGAACATAATAGAAAGACAACATAGGATATTGGATGTGTGCATGAAGGAATTTGCCATATGGAAGAAAAGAGGGTCACTTGTTATCGTTATGGCAGTTCCAAGCATCAGACTTGGGATCTTTCATATCCCAAAGATGATGCAGCTGAGGTGTAGCGTCAACAAGTGGGATGCTATCATTGTGGGTCCACGAAACATTTGGTGAGGAGTTGCTCATTTCTGAAACCACCAACATCTCAAGCAAGACTAGTGGCACATACTCGAGCTTGGCCTAGAGAAAAAGCACCGAAGAATCAAAGTTTTAACTGAGAGTCTATGTTCTAGATCGTCATCTTGATGATTATGAGGATAAGGAAACTAATGCAAAGCAGATCATTAAGACTATAATCATATGGGAGGTATTCATGCCCATATATGTTTTTTGACAACATCTCATAGCTTGGGTGAGTTCGCATATGGCTAAAAGGTTAGCTACTAAGTCAACAAAGTTTGGAAGCGTGGTGTGAATATGTACTATGGAGGTCGAATTGCGAAATTGCGATATACCATGGCATTCTTGAGAGTGTACCTAGAGTTATTCAAGATGAGAAATTAGTTATGGAACTCATAATCGTTATGATGGATGATATAATGTAATCATGTGAATGGATTGATTATCACAACATAAAGCGGCGAATCAGACTGAATTTTTTTAATTGAGTGATACAGTTATTCGATGCAAGATTATAAAAGATCTACGAAAATATGTAAGAACCATCACATAGGCTATACCAGATAATGGTAGATGGTATGATGTTGATTAAAGATAGAGTTGTGTACCAAATAATAAATGTAATGCAAGGGAAATTTTGAACGAGACTCGTCGATTTAAGTTTTTCATTCATCCAGGAACACTCAAGATGCATCATGACATTAGTGGTCAGGAATGAAAAAAAAACATCGCTTGTTGGGCCGCAAAGTGTTCGACTAACCAATTGATAAAGGCTGTACAACAAATTATGAGTAGAAACTTAAAGAGCCAATATTCCCGAGTGGGCAACAAATTCTGAGTGGAAAGTTAAAAAGTTTATATTCCCCAGTGGAAGTGAGATCAAGTCTCTATCTGGATTCTTGAGGACACAAAGTGGGAAGGACACCATATGAATGGTTGTGGACTAATTGACCAAGCCAACTCATTTTTATTCTATTCAAGAAGACAATTGCATGGATAAGTTAGTCAAGATCTACTTTGCAAAGATTGTGAGGTTACATGGTATACCAATGAGTATCATGACAGATCTAGATGGTTGATTTACTTCACGACTAGCCGGTGCTCTAAAAAGATAGGAACAAGAATTCCATGACCACGACCTATTACTTGCAAACAGACAAGCAATTGGGAAAACCATGTATCATTGGTGGAGTTTGCCTACTATAATAATTATTACGGTGGTATCTGAATATCATCATATGAAGGATTGTATGGACGGTCATGTTGCACACCTCTATTATTGGAACGAAGTGGGAGAATAGACTATTTTTTCAGAACAAAGGTGGTAGAAAGAATCTACGGAAAAACCAAAAAATAGTAAACGAAAAAAATAAGGTTGCACAAGATGGTTAGAAAAGCTATATTGACTTAAAAAAAGGTGACATTTGTGTCATGGAGCTAGTATATTTTCGTCTAGGCTCTACAGGTAGACCAAATGGAAATTGAGTGAATAAATATTCACCACAACTTTTAGGTCCATTAAAGGTAACCAAACAAATTTGAAAGGTGATATATCAATCAAAATTACCATTGACACTACAAGGAATTTGTTCCATGTACCCCAAAAATGCCTATTAATTATGAAAAATATATTTGTAGAACTGACTTCAACACTTTAAAAAGACTTGACGTAAAAGAAATCCTGGTACAAATCGTGGATCGATAAGTGAAAGAATTAACACAGAAATAAATATTGATGGTGAAGGTTGGTTAAGAATGCCACGATGTGGAAAAAGTGACATGGGAACTAGAAATAAATGATAAAATAGTATCTGAATTTATTTGAAGAATCATGAAAGGATGTTGAAACAAGAATCGAGATTCTCAACCTCACAAATTTGGAGACAAATTATTTAATGGTGGGGGAGAGTTATAATACGAGGTTTTGAGAAAATATTTAATGTGACAATATAATACTACAAAAAAACAGTGTATTATCAACGGATGGATCAACGGATCAGTCCGTTGATAGGAATTTCCAACGGATTGCAACGAATGCCTAAAAATGATCAACGATTACTAATCCATTGCAATCTGTTGAAATTGTCAACGGACGAGCAACAGACACAATCTGTTGAAAACCCGTTACAAACCCCAATATTTTCCAACAGATGTCCGTTGCTCAATGAAATAGATTTATGTTGCCATTATAAACAGATGCTCGTTGAAATTTAGAACTTTGAGGTAGCCGTCGGAATATTTCAACGTGACATTTTAACGGGCATTCGTTGAGATTTGCAACGGATGCCCGTTGAAAAGATCACTATTTATTGATCGACATCAAGGCTTCTATCATCAAGCCATCAACACCAAATATATTTTCAAATAATATCGTCTTCTTCAAATAGATATATATATATATATATATAGATAAAGAGAGTGGATGTATAGAAGAAAAGATCCTGTAATCGAAGAATTTACTCAAGAATTCTTACACTGATTGGAGCAGTTCATGAGTTGTGAGTCGATGCAATCTTTGTGTCAAGAACGCGAGACAATGTTATGTCCCTATAAAAGATGCAAAAATATGATGTATCAAAGTCAAGAAATTGTTTGCAAACATCTTTACAAGGTAGATTTCGTAGAGAATTATGAAATTTGGTTATTTCATGGTGAAAATTGTAGCGGCAGAGATATTGTGCAAGAAGCACAAGAAATAGAAAGAAATGAAGAAGTTGTTTATGAAGCATCAACGACCAATCCATATGTGAAAATGGTTGTAGAAACCCACGCCAAGAAGAAATTCGTCGTCCGAAAAGAGAGCGACGAACATGAACACGTCGACCCTCGGGTGGGACAGACCATGAAAGCTATGTCTGAGAAGATCACATAGTAATCACAAGCCTGCGGTTCAAAACTCGATGATCTCAGTCCTTTACAAAATAACTATTTATTTAAAGGTAAAAAAATAAGAAAAATGTTATTGTAATTCTTTACTTCAAATATTTTCTAACGATGCTAAATTTAACATGTTCTTACATTGTAGTCTGTTAGACCGTATAAGGGGCATCTATACGGTCTAGGTTCGCTCACAAAGGATATCTTGAGGACGCCACAATGGTACCCCTGTGGTCGAAGAGAGTTACACACAGAATGGTGTATTGAGCATCTAAAAACTACATTTCGAACAACCACTAAAAAAAACATGCCATTTCCAACGAACGGGGCAACAGATCCGTCTGTCGATACGAAATGGCAACGGATTGTCACGGATTTGTGAGTATTTTCAACGGGCGAAAATCCGTTGGAATCTGTTACAAATTTTAACGGAGGTTTAACAGATACTGTCCGTTGCCCATCCATTGCAATCCGTCGCAATTTTTAATACGGATTTCTTCCATTGGCCATTTCCGTTGGAAGTCCGTTAGAAGCCGGGGAAAAATGTTTCAACGGGCATCCGTTGCTAACTGTAACGGATGCCTGTTACAAATGGCAACGGATGCCCGTTGAAATTGTTAATTTCGAGGTTCACCGGTGGAAATAAATTCACGTGATCTTGTAACGGGCATCCGTTGCAATTTCCAACGGATGTTCGTTGGAAATTTTACTATTTAGATCTAAACCAAAGATTGCATCCAACCATAAATAAAAAACATATTTTCATTAAAATATCGTCTTCTTCAAATCGAGATATATATAGATCGAGACAGTGGATGTATAGAAGAAAATATCCTGTAACCGAAGAGATTACGGAAGAATTCTTACACGGATGGAGCAATTCATGAGTTTTGCATTGATGCAACCTTTGTGCCAAGAATGCGGGACAATGTTGTATCCATATAAAAGATGCAAAACATAAAGTATCGAAATCAAAAAATTGTTTGCAAACACGTTTGTCTCCATTTCTAGAAGTCAAGAAATTGTTTGCAAGAAAAATTGGCTAACCGTTAATTTTAATTTTACCAGCATCTTTGTCTCCATTGTTGAATCTAAAACCACCTTCATAAACTGTCTCACCACCGGGAGAGGATTCTTCGACGACGGAGGTAGCCGGCGGAGAGGAACTGAGTCGAGTCCGACGCTTCGCCTCTGAGTTGAAGCCATTCTCCAATTTTTTCCTTTTCTGTTTATTGTTACCCTATGTTAATAGTGTGATTGAGAGAGAGATCGAGATCTAATTTTAGTTTAAAATGAAAAATAATCCAAGGAAATAAAAGTTTTGAAATTAATTTTTGACCTCATATTTCGCGTCGTTTCGGTTTTTGCTCACCGCTTGAGTTCGACATGAAATCAGGTCCAATAACAAAATTAAGAAAAAAATTCAAAATACTTGAAATATATATTTTCTGAAATCTCACTAAACTTGATTGGATTTATAATATTCTATAAATTGAAACAATATAATTTCGTTTTTAAATGTTGTGTTTAACTTGGATTTTCCGAAAGATTCGTTCACCTCGTCAACTTGATTTAATACACTGACACGACGAAGAAAAATCTTTATCAACCATCATTAATACGATATCATCAACATCATTATTCTTAAAACCTTAAATATTGTAATATGCAAAATAAAACCTTGAGTAAAATGTGCAAAAAAGTAAACTTAAATAGTATAAACTGCGAATATTTTTAGAAACTTATGCAAAACATGAAACTGTTTTCAACCTCTATTTGCACTCAAATCCAAATTTATGAATTTGAAGTGCGAAAAAATTTCATAAGGTCTTACTTCGATTATCATCCTTGAAAATTGTAGAACAAACAATAAACATGGGATTGATCAAATTTTTATGTTGATTAGATCACACCTATAATCATATTCAGTTTTCTCTTGGTATTGAAGTCGACAAAGACATTGTTTTCCAAAATATGCAAACAAAGAGATTCTGAATGCAAAGGATCGTTACATGTGGTTAGGCGCAATCTTTTAGATGTTTTCTCTATGAATGTATACAACAAAACTCATACATGCTCCCCGAGTGAGCCGAATAATAATGTTGGCACACCAAAATGGTTGAATTCCTTTTGAAGGAACTAAATCCAACAACATTGAAACGTTGAAGAGAGGAGTGGTGGGCCGTAGTAAAGATCAAGCCACGAGGGATATGAAGCTATGATGATAAAAAAGATCCGTTGCAAGCAATCATCCGCAGGCGATTCATTTAAATGATACAGATCGCGAGAAGATTCTCGCAAGAACTGACATATACAGAGAATTCATACGCGATTATGAAGACGTTGAACCGAAAGATGGTGAAGATGAAAACGACAATGAATTCAATGAATAATCGGAGGAAGACTCGCCAATTCATGAATCTACTGAAAAAGAAATGTAAATACAATAATGTGTATGATGTATAATGTACATGATGTGTAATGTAAATGATGTGTAATAATGTAGATGATGTGAAATCGAACAATCGAAATGTTAATACAATAGAAGAATATATAAAAGATGTTTAGTATATTAGAACTTCATATTATCTAATACCAACGGGCATCCGTTGGAAATATTAACGGATGCCCGTTGAAACAAGAAATCGCTTCCGACACTTAGAAAAAATTTCTAAGTTTTACACATTTCTAACTGGCATCCGTTAAAAAATTGTAACGGACGCCCGTTACAAACATACCAACGGGCATCCGTTGGAAAGTGTAATGATGCCTACCCTAGTCTGCATAAATTCCAACGGGCATCCGTTGGAAATTGTACAGATGCCCGTTGCAAAGAGAGACGAGCCTCCATTTCGCCGTCCGTTGCCTCGAGAACACGCATTTCCAACGGGCATCCGTTGGAATGACATGACATCGTGTCAATTAACTGCGTCCGTTGAGATGACGTATTTTCCAATGGGCATCCGTTGGAATTTCCAACGGATGCCCGTTGGAAATTTTTGTATATAAACCGTTGAACAGTTTCATTTTCAACACAAATCAAAACCTCAAAATCCTCTCAAACACTATATTTCACACACAAACACATTTACAAACACTAAACCAAAAAAATAGGGCTAGAAAATTTATAGGATCAGGAAGAATGTTGGTTGGTTCTACGGGAGCTCCTCCCCCACCTCCACCACCACCATATCGTCCTCCTTCACCAATATTGGTACCGCCGATATTTGATGAATAGGAAGATATGGTAGATATCGATTCTTTGATCGATAATATTGATGGGCATCCTACCCTTGCAATTATCGATCCCGAACGTTCTGTCGGGATGTTATAGTAAAAAAAAATCATTATTTGCATTTATATTATTGTAAGTTATAAATATTATCTAACTTTTTCATTTGATATTGCAGGTTTGACATGGATGATGTGATCAAATACACGAACAATGACATCATCCAAGGGTCCTTACAGGACCGATTATATTATTCCTGGCAAGTTTCGCTAGAAGTCGTGCGCCACCGATGGTGGTGCACTTTTATCGTAAGTTTTAAATTACATTTCATTTAAAATGATTAGTTATATATGTTATACAACTAACAAATTATAAATTATTTGCAGCGCGTATAAAGATGGCGGAGAAAGGATACATTGCACATCTACACAGCATGGGTGCACGACATGCAGGCTCGGATGCGCCTTATGATGAACAACGCCAAGCGCAACTACTACACCGAAAACCGCAAACCGACATGGGAAACGGACGAGGTCTTCAATCAAATGATTCAGCATTGGGAGTCGACAGACTTCAAGGCTAAGAGCGAGAAGGCCAAAAAATATCAGCACGACGAGAAGGTTCCCGGAGATGGTCCACATCGCCATACTTTGGGATCAAAATCATTCCCGAAGAGAAAACATGAATTGTTAAATATATTATTACTTAAATTTTTTTTAATATTTATCTAATTAAGTTTATTTTATATTACAGAGGCAACAGATAAGAAGAGAACCGACTCTTCTTGAGCTGGTATTGGAAACCCACGCCAAGAAGAAGCTGGTCGTCGGGGAAGAGGTCGACGAACCCGAACTCGTCGATCCTTGAGCGGAGAGAACCGTGAAAGCTGTGACGGAGAAGATTACACAACAATCACAAGCTTGCGGTTTGACCCCGACGAGTTGAGTCCTTTACAAAACGACAACATTTATTTAGAGGTAAAATTGTTTCTTTTGTTTTTCGGTTATTAATAAAATATTTTGTAAAATCTAACTCTAATTTTGTTTTTTTGTAGTCGGTGAGACCGTATAAGGGGTGTCTATACGGTCTCAGGGCACTTCAAAAAGATATCGTCGAGGACGCCACGACGGTACCTCCCACAGTCCAAGAGATTTACACGCAACAACGGCGGATCGAGGATCTCGAATCACAACTTCGAGAAACTCGAGCCAAAGTACAACACTTGGAGAGCGTCATCGAGTTGCTGTCCGTCAGGGAAGGGGATCAACACCGCGGCAAGAACTGGGTCCCGATTCGGATGCAACGCCGTCTAGAGGTGGTGATGATCGGGAAGATGATATCGATCCAGCCAATCTAAATGAAATGTAATAGGATTAGTTTTAGTTTTAATGTTTTTGTAAATAATTTTAATATTTAAATTAAAACTTTTTATTTTAAAAAATATTTATTTTATTTTTATTATTTTTTAACCAACATTCCAACGGCTACGCGTTGCAATTTCTAACGCGCATCCGTTGGTGACTTTTCCCGCCAAATGGTAACGGACGTCCGTTGCCATTTTCCACCAATTTACAGCGGACGTCTGTTGCTCTTTCCCGCCAGTTTCCAACAGATGCTCGTTGGAAATTTTAAATCCCACTCATTTTCTCCCTGGATGGCAACGGACGTCCGTTAAAACTTGTTAATGGACATCCGTTACCAAATTTCAACGGGCGTTCGTTGGAACTCTTAACGGGCATTCGTTACAAATTTTTTTCAACGGGCGTCCGTTACAAATTTTCAACGGCGTTATCCATGGCCGTTCGTTAAAATTTTGCAACGGATATTATCTGTTGCAATGTCGTTGCAAATTGTAACGGATCCTGATTCGCAATGTGCGTTTCCCAACGGTCGCGTATCCGTTGCCGTCCGTTGGGAAACGCCTGTTTTTTTGTAGTGAATGCAAGATGCTCTTCATGGAATGCAAGATGCTCTTTAAGTAACACAATCCGAGCTTCGAGAAACTCGAGGAAAGATGCGTCACATGGAGAGCATTATCGAGTTGCTAACTGGTCAAGCGTAACAGCCACCAAAACCGATGGGGAAAACAACGCCGAGATAAGACCCGATAATCGTCTCTGATGCAAACCTTTCACAAGGTGTTCGTGATCACGGGGATGAAGGCAATGATAACAATTTAGATGATTTGTAGTAAATTAGGTTTTTAATTTGTACAAAAAATTTTTAATTATTTTTAAAAAATTTTGTTTATGAATTTCTTTAATTTTTCGTCAAGTTATCAGTGGATGACCGTTGAAATTTTTCGAAATTTTCAAAGGGCATCCGTTGAAGTTTTAAAATTCCCGCCATTTCTTCTTGGAAACGGAAATCCGTTGAAAGCTTTTGCCAATTTTTGCTAATGGGTATCCATTGAAATATTTTAACTCCCGCCATTTTTACTTTCAGCAGGTGTTTAACGGAATTTCGTTACAAACTTCTAACAGGCCTCCATTGGATTTTTGCAATGGGCATCAGTTGCCAATGTCCAACGAATATATTCATTACACTTCGTTGAACGTTATCAATGGATATGCGTTGCACACCCGTTGCAAATCACAACGAATACGGATTTCTAACGATAGCTTCCCAACGGTTCAAAATCCGTTGAAATCTGTTGGAAATAGTCAT
The DNA here is from genome assembly GCA_036759665.1 of Gynandropsis gynandra. NCBI lineage: Eukaryota > Viridiplantae > Streptophyta > Magnoliopsida > Brassicales > Cleomaceae > Gynandropsis > Gynandropsis gynandra. The sequence goes on along the minus strand of CM071862.1, from coordinate 12,071,570 downwards.
TTTGAATGGAAATATAGCCATTTCCAACAGATATATCTGTGGGAAATGACCTATTTTTTGTAGTGTAAATATATGAAGTTGGGTGAAGTAGGTGTGAGACATCCAAACGAGAGATACATCTATTGAAGAAAATTCAGAGATTTGACGATCATATTAATACGATAGTTTTCAGCGAGATTTGAGAGTGTATTTAGGATCTAGCAACGAAAACGAGAATAACTCCAAATATTGTACCCAATTCTTGTCGAAAAGCAAATATTTTTTTGGCAGTTTGGATTTTTTAGTTGTTGTGCTCCATCGGACACTCTACCAGCTTGACTAAGCATTCCAACAAAGATTACGATGAAATTATTAGGGGGTTAAGGGCAAGAGTTGACATTGTTTGCCAAGCTGAGAAATTATTGCTCAGTTTGAGAGTTATTTTTTGTTTAAAATTTTATGGTTGGTGAAACGTTCGATCGAGCGGGGTTTGCTTTGGACGAGTGTTTTTCGCGAGATAGGTAATTAAAAGTAAGATTGTGGTTGTACATCCTTTATCTTCCAAGGGATCCATTACCTCAATAATAACAAAAAGAAACTAGATGAACACCGAGGTTGAAGTGGATCACCCCTTTATAGATTATTGTCGATAGACAAGAAATGAGAATACTGATGATGACTAGAAAATAAATATCGAGTGTCATGAAGATTTTTTTTCGAGAAATACTCATCTATCTCTTTTTTTGTTGTATTTTCAATTAAATCTCGATATAAATTTTAATCTTGTATTTGTAATTTTAAAATGTTTTAAATTTATAATAAATAAAATATTTTGTTGTGTTTGATAAATGATGAACACCTGCCACCATGAAGATGTTGATGGTGGATGTTTCTATTTATAAAGAGAGATTTCAAATCAGGATGCGTTGAAAATGTTAATGGTTTGTAAATGTTTTTCAATTATGTTAAAATCCATCAAATAATAAATTTTAATAGATTTTTATGGTTTTTCAACAAATCATATAGTTGAAATGCAGTGTATCAATATATAAATTGATATAAAATTCTTTTTTATCATAAAAAACTAAATAAAAAATAACATAATAGTTTCATAAACAAATCGTATGTAATAATACGAATAGAGTTTACACCGTAAAAACATGGTTTTAGTATGCCAAAAATAAACAATATAAAGATTAACCCAAAAAAAGTAACGAGAGGTTTTGCAATATCATTAAATTCTATTCAATACCCCTCTATTTTCTCTATTTTGAGTATATGCATGCAATATTAAACAATATTTTATCTTAATTGCGGACTAACCATTATATTATATTATTGTATTTGTTTAATCCAATACAGACTTTTGTTCATAGACTCGTTAATCAACGAGCAAAATATGTTGTTGGTCATGACTGGAGTTGAACAAATAATTTAATGATACATTCAATATAAATTAGTTTACTTGCTAATTGCTAAATGAAGGATATAAAATATTTTTTTCACCCAAAATTTGAATCTTAATATTGAAGAGGATGTCCATATTAATCATAATCCAGATCAGATGAAAAATACTGGATGTAAACACCATAAACTTTCTCTAAAATTATTAAAATTTGATCCAAGTACGATTATATATCATAATACTATGAGGTAGTATCTTCCTTGATGGACCAGCATTGTACGTATAATAAGATCTATGTATTCAATGATAACTGAGTAATAAATCGAAATTAGAATGAGATTAAATAAGAGGTAGGGAACGTCATCAGTACTGTCGCTTTCATTCATTTATATCGGATTTGCCAAGTTTAAGTTTTTCTATATTAGAATAATTTAATCTATATCTTTACAATAAGATTTTTAGCAACTTCGGATTCCTTTTGCCGAAAATGTATTGAGCTAAAATTTAGGAATATTTTCCTAACCTTTCTCTTTTTATGTTGTTTTTGCTTTCAGAATTCGTATTAGTTTATTAGTTTTCTTTATATTAGTCGTATATATATATATCATATGTCTTAGCCTCGTAGGGCAACAATAATAATAATAATAATTAATAAAGTTTGAAATGATAGTTAGTGCTCAAGATTATTGCTATAATTACTATTTCCTTGTGCAATCTACATATATAAGTAATTTATACGTTTAATTTAGTGTCTACCTTTTTTGGACATTTATCGTATAACATATATATATATATATATTTCATTTAATGAACTCATTAATCATTGTACACAAATGAGTGTAATCATATTTATTGCAAATGAATATATATTTTTATATATTGTTAATGTTTGAATTTATTCTTTAATTAGGAAAGTTGTTTGTGTTTGTTTCATGTTATTGATAATATATTGGGATTGATTTGGTCATAAAATAAATTTGGTGGGCTGAAATCTCGAAAAGGTTGTTCCTTAATTCTTGTCAAGTACAATCGGATGGAGACAATGGTGGCTGAAATATCGCAAAGGATGTTTGTGGATTCTCAACAGGTTCACTAACTGAAAAGGTGAATATTATAAAAGAATGATAGTGAAAACTTGGAAGGATAACCAAACATTGAGTGAAATTGTGATGTATACTCTTATGGACAAAAAAAAATCATTGGAGAGTTGCTTGAGTGTGTGGCGGTGATTGCTAGCACAAGTTGAATGTGTGTTTTTTTTATTCCTTGTCTAACTCGAGGAAAGTTAACAGCGATATTCTCGAGTGCATTGTAAGAATGATACAAATATACTTAGAGATTGGTGCATGAATGAGAAAACAATAGAAACACATTTTTTTTATATTTTCGCTATACATGTTATCTTTAACATTTTGAAATGGTATCAGAGCAGGTTACCAAAACTAAATCTTGTATCTATTTTTTGGTGTGAGATACTAAAGACAACATGAAAGATCTAAAAGATTTCTATTCTATAGGAAAGCTAGTCATGCTTCATGCATCCAATTATGGATACTGGAAAATGAAATTGCGCTCACATATCATAAGCATCGACGAGGATACATAAAGTGCTATAAAGAATGGATGAAATCCACCTATGGTAATAGATGAACATGGAAACTCTAAGGAGAAAGCCGTGGATCAGTGGACACCCAGAAAGAAAAGAAATTCAACGTACAATGCTAAAGCATTTGCAACAATTTTTGCATTTGTTGACATAATGAGTTAAAAAATCAAGGTTGTGAATCTTCGAAAGAAGCATGTAACATGCTGGAAACCATTTATGAAGAAACTTCAAATGTTAAGAGCGCTCTACTTGATATTTTGGAGCATCGATTTGAAAACGAGAGATGACAGAAAATGAAACTATACAAATTTAATGGAAAGATAAATGCACTTGCTAATGCAGCAAATATACTTGGTCAAGCTTATGAGGATAAAAAACTGCTCAAGAAACTATTGAGGTGCTTACCTAAAACCATTCATTCACATAAAGGTGCGATGAATATATCTTTGAATACTAACATGACCAGTTTCAAAGAAATTCTCGGAATTCTTGGTGATTATGAATTGGAAGTTCAACTTGAACAAGATTCTACCAACAAAGATGTGCAAAAAGTGATTGTTCTACAAACATCAGAAACAAACATGAGAATGGGCAATTTAGAGGAAAATGTGGTATTGTTAGCTAAAAAATTTGGAAAATTCATGAAAAATGAGAATGGAATGAAGTGCAAAAGTACTGAAGCATAAGCGCTGAAGAAAGAAGGAAAGTCATGAGTTTAATGTCACGAATGCAAGGGTTTCAGATATATCGAATCTGAATATCCAAATATTCTGAAAAGAGAAAGTATGTTGAAGAATTTGCGTGAAAACCCAATGCTACAATTGTAAAGGATTTGGGCATACTAAAAATGAATCTGGAGATTCAAATTCAAAATAAGGAATTGAAAAAAAAGGCAAATTTTCTGGCATCAATTGGAATAATTGATGAACGCGAAAACAAGATCAAAGAAGAGTTGATAGTGATGATGAGGATGTGAATGTTGAAACTCTGGACAACAAATGGTTGAATATGGTAAATTCAATATTGAGTTAGTCAAGTCAAATCCAACAACCATTTAGAAAACAACTTCAAAAAATTCAGAACAACTTATCACAAATGGAAGAAGAAGTTGTGATGACTCAAAGACACACAAACTAGCAATTGAAGATGCTCACGAATGGAACAAAAAACTTGATCATTTGTTGGCCATGGAAAAGAAAGATACTAATCATCATGAAATTGGCTATGTTAGAAGTAAAGAAAAGTCACAAATGAAGTTAGTTTAGGATGGAAATCTTGCAGATAATGCAATTATATGTTATGCATCTCTTAGTGTACATAGATTCGTTACAAAAACACCTCGAGTCAAAGTTGATCTACACCTACTGCGGAATTTTGGGATATAAACAATACAAGTGTTTTAAAAAAATTAGAAATGGTCTAGGTAAGTATGCTAAACTTAAAATAAAACAAATTTTGGATAAAGAAAAGTGATCTTCAATGTAATATTGCTTATATTTTCACTCAAAAGGATAAATATAACATTTGATATTTTGATAGTGGATGTTCTAGACACATGACATATTATACAAAACTTCCATTTTACTGAAAAAGTGAATGTTGCAAGTATTATTTTTTTATGGAAACAAATAGAATATCACTGAAACAAAAGATATACAAATTCGTGGATAACCCTTGTTAATCAACGTTTATGATGTAAAGGTATGATTGCTGTGTGACAAGATCACTAGTATAGTTTGCAAAAAAGGAATGTCATGTAATGAATTCTGATGGAAAATGTGTTCTTGTAGGTATGCGGTCATCAAATAATTATTATGTGTCAAGAGATGAACAAACGAGTTTTATGATGACATAAGATGATATATCCTTGAAGCATCAAGTATTAAGACATATCACTTTTCGAACCTTGGTAAAAATTGCAGATTTAGGTTTTGTTCGAGGTATTTCTAAACTAAGTGTTGATAATCTTGATGTGTGTAAACTATTTTAGTTTGGTAAAATATGTTAAAATGAATAATTTTTTTAGAGGAAAAACTTAAAGAAAAAAGAATATAGTTGAATGCATACCTGTTGATCGTTAATTGATTGTTATCTTTACAAAATCCCTTGACATGAATCGTTATGTGTGCCTGGAAAAATAACTTGGAATCTTTAAACTCTAAGCAATTATGTTTATTAGTCTTGAATGTTTGAAATGACTTGAGATAGATTGAGGTCTATATATAGAAGTGAGCATAATTTTCGAAGCTGATGATATGTTCATTTGTACTTGGTTTATCAAGTTTGCTTAAGTTTTCCTAAAGTTCGCATACGCTTGTAAAAAGTATTTTTCTGAGATCCTATGTTTGAAGTAAAAAAGAAAAATTCTAGTTCTCTTATTCGTCTAACAACTTTATGGTTAATTAAATGATTATATTAAAAAAGGTTGGTATGAGTATATTGCTCGAATTTAAGTTGAAAGATATTCAATTTGGTTTGTAACGGCCTAAGGCACAAATGCTAAAGTATGCTTGAATACTCCACCATAATTCAAATGGAACATAAGATTATACATACAAAAAGGTAGCTAGGAATGTGTTATCTAAACAATTGGTTGTCTAAACAAACTTCCTATGAGTGGAGAACAAAGAAAAAGAAAAAGAAATTTCGAAAGAAAAGAAAAAGAAAAAAAAAAAGAAAAAATTAATTCAAAAGTGTAATAAAGACTGTTGAGTGAATCCTGATGATATGACAATTACACTAAAGCATAAAGTTAACTATGAAACTTATTCTTGTTTCTCTTATATATTTACCCTTGATTTTGTTAAATTCAATTTAAAATAGCGAGCCGATGAACATTTTTAAAAGGGCAACAAAAATCGATAAATGAAAATGTGGAAATAGCTAGGTGCATTTATACATTTAAAGGATTTTTGAATTTTTTTTGAAAGATTGGATATTATAAGTATATTTGTAAATCTGTTTTCATTATCCCTTCAAATCCTAAAAGAAAAAAGATTTCCTTTTTCTATAGCTTAAAATTTCTACAGAAATAATAAAATGGTGTCAAGATATAATGCAAATGTAATCGATGAGGTTTTGTCATCGTTATTTAGAGGTAATAAAAACGTAGATGTTTGAAAGCAATACATGCAAAAACACCAAGTAGCAGAACCTTTTGCACGAAAAATCAATGGTTGCTATTTAAATTGATTCATATTATTTGTATGACTAATTTTTATTGTTTGGAATATCTGATCACACAAACATGAGGAGAAAATGAGGTTCTGGCATTGAACATAGGGTGGTTAAAGCAAGAAGAAATGAATGGCCTTCTAGAAACACTTGTTATTTTTTTATCACACTATATGTTTGAGATTTGAGATGATTACTTGAGATGATTGTGATTTATTTATGATTCTTATATTTTTATGCACGCGTTTGTGTTTGCATATTAGAAATTCAAAAGGGGAGATTGTAAACTTTTAAATTTATCATTTTATTAGAAAAAGTTGTGTTATTTTATTTCAGGTTGTTTAGAGACTATTGGAATTGATTTTGTCATAAAACAAACTTGATGGACTGAAATCTCGGAAGTGTTTTTCTTTGATTCTCAGAAAGTGTAGTTAGATGGAGAAAATGGTGGCTGAAATCTCAGAAAGATTGTTCTTGGATTCTTGGCCGGTGCAGTTGAAGGCGAACACTATAAAAAAAGGGTCATGGAAGCTTGAAAAGATAACCAAATATTGAATGAAATTGTGAGATATACTATAACGAAAAAGACAATTTTTTATAAAGTTGGTTGAGTATGTGGCGGGAATTGCTTGTACCGGTTAAACATGTGCTTCTAAACTTATGTTTTTTATATTCATGGTCTAACTTAAGGGGAGTTCACTCTGTTATTCTCCAATGCATTGTAAGAATGATACAAGTGTATTTAAAGATTGATGCATGAATTAAAAAATAATAGTTCAATAGAAGTAAAAACAATTCCATATTTTTATATTTTCCCTATATATATTGTCTTTAATATTTTCATATATATATATATATATATAACATATTTTGAAATTTTGTTACATTATGGTTATTTTTCTAATTCATTACCTTGTATATAGAACATATTTTCAGTGGTTATCGAATATCTCGCCTTTAAAACTTTTAGACATCATCTAAATATATTAGAAAAAAATTATAAAAAACAAAAATATTAAATTTAGTTTAACTAATATTAAAAACCCCAATTTTATATTTAAAACGAATTCACTTGGATATTTAAAAAAAAATCAAAATGTACAAAACGTCATCATATGGACATCAATCTAAATATCCAAAATGACATCGGTTTAGTTGTTTTTTTAAATTAACACAATTTTGATTTAGATATTTTTATTAGTTATTGATGTTGTTTTAATTCTAAACAATGTCATTTTGGATTTTTTTTAAAAATCCAAAACAACAACTGCAATATATTATTAAATCAAAATCTAGAAATTATCTTGAAAATGATTTAGAAAAAAAAAATATGTTTGTAAATGTTTGTAAATGTTTGTCGAGAAACTCAAAACCTATGTGATGCATCCAAAATTAGAGATGTAAATTTTTGTTCCTAATCCTTCGTAACTTTGTTTTGAAATTAAAAGTAACAAGAATTTTAATTTAAAAAAATGAAAAAGAAAATAGATATGGACCCTTGTTATGACATCAAATATTAAGAAGATAGCGTTCGACAGGAAGGTGCTCAGAGTTCAACGAAGTCAACCAACAAAGGTAGACATTTTGGCTTACCTGATCCGTATTCAATATGGAATACTCGTAGAGCTGTTTCGAGTTTAAATTCAAAATTCATTCAAATTCGGTTTGTTTCGTTCTAGTCCAAGAGAATTAAAGAAAACTCAAAACAATCCAATTAAAAAAATATCATGTTATTGTAATTAATTACTATAGAATTATATGTCATTTTAATTTATGAAATAATCAAAGTTTTATTAAAGACAAAAAGAAAAACTATAACAATTTTACTTAATTACCTCAATTATCAGAATAACTCGATCGAAATAACCCATTAAATATAGAAATTAAATTAATTCGAACAACTCATTAAAGTAGAACATGATACGAATAACCAAAATTACCCGACTTGAGTTACCCAACTACCCAAATTATTCAAATAGGATTGGGGATTTTCTGGCCACATTGCTCCATAGAACAATCCGAACAAAACTGAAATTCAAGGAATCTAGACAAAAAAGATTTGGATTCAATTCCGCTTTAGTTTTCCAAAACACGAAAAATCTGAACCGAAATCCGAAGAACCATGATCAAAACCCAAAATGTCCATCTTTATAATTTGTTTCAAATATCAATGTTAAAAAAGAAACCTTTTTTTTCTTAGAGACTTTTTATTCTCTTGGAACTCCAAAAAATATGTGACAATCTTTTGAAGCAATGCCAAAGCCAAATATTGTTTCATGGTTATGAATACAAAATGTGAGTTAGTTTTATTTGCTACTTTGTGACTCTCGAGCTAAGATGTGTTTGGTGTTCGAAGAGGTTTAATATATCTGATTAACTATCTATGATACTGAAATGTATTATTTTAACCCTCTTGAACAACCACAATTAAACATGTTTAAGGTGTAGCATGGATGATCTATCAAAAAGTTCTTGTACACTTATGAAAGACGACAAAAGATGCGGAAAAATGACTAGTGATGATCTTTAGAACCAATCTTCAACTATTCAGACCTTCTCAAACCTGACACGCAAATTTCTTTACTTTACTGTGATAAACTCATCGAGGCAACTCACTAGTTTGCCAAATTGATACTCATTTTCCAAAGAAAGCATTGAATATATACTATTTATCTTGAAGGGAAGTTTTACGAATAAAACATATTTCATATTTTGATATACATTTAGTAATTCTTACGAGTTTGTTATGTTTTTATCACTCATTAATTTGTATATAAATTCTAAATACAAAAAAATCCATTTTTTATCAACCAATTCTTCTCTATATTTTTAAAATATATATCAATCGTAACAGATGAATCGAACGAAAAAATCCAATATTGTTATATAGGGATGTAAAATGAGTTGTTAGCTTGTGAAGCTCTAACTCAAAACATTTTTTTAGCGAGCTGAGCCAAAAATGAGTTAGCGTTTAGATAAGTCATCTCGCGAGCTGGAGAATAAAATCATTTGATTTACACGTGAAAAAAAGTAGGTTATTATATATATACACACACATTTCTTTTCTTATATAGATTTTGAATGTGATGAAACCATTACTACAAAATGAGATGAAAAGAATGTTATGAGTGGAGTTATGAGGGATCAAATTTAAAATATTTATGTTTTTGACATTTTATTTAATATTAGATAATTTTGTATTCAATTTAGTATAATAATATTAAATGACTGTATTTGAATTAATATTTTTATATTTTAGATATTGTTAATGCTATATTTGAGGATTGTGTTAGATTTGTTTTCAAGTTTCAGGTTGTTAAGAATATCAAGAAGAAGAAATACGACTCGATTATTTTCAAAATTCAAACTCGAAGATAAGGGGAGTCAAACTGGAAGAGAACGAGAAGATAGGGGGAGTCAAACTGGAAAAGTATGAGAATATAGGAAGCAGATGAAGCTGAAGATGAGTTAATCTGTTCTTAAATTCATATGAAGATTAGGTATAAAAACATACTATAAAAGGAGTTGAAATATCTAGGTTTAGATATCGAGAGAGTGCCACAATATGTGATATTTAATCATTAGGTATTGCAAGCGTACTTGGAGAGATACAAGATACATGTGTAAGAGAGAGAAATAATAAGTTGGTTATTACTGTCTAACTCAGTGGGAGTTATCTGTGGAAGTCTTAAGTACATTGTATCGAAAAACAAGTATTCTTAGAAATCCTTACTCGTAAATATAAAACTGGTATTGTTTTGGATATCTGTTTCTTTTTTTCTTATAATATATATCAACATTATCTTTCTATTGTTTCAATTGGTATCGGAGGTGATAACCAAATTTTAGAGAAAATTTAATTATTGGTTTGAGATCCTACAAGATAACATGGAAGGACCAAGAGATTTATACTTTTTTAGAAAACCAATCATGTTAGATGCTTCAAACTATGGATACTGGAAAATGAAAATGAGAGCAATATACGAGGCATCGAAGAAGATGTATGGAGTGCAGTAAAAAATGGATGGAACCTACCAACATTGATAGATGAACATGGAAATGTTAAGGAGAAACCTTCAGATCAGTGAACACCAAGTGAGAAAGGAATTCAACATTCAACGCGAAAGCTCTTACTGCTATTTTTTCATTTGTAGACATCAACGAATTCAAGTAAATTTAAGGATGTGAATCTGCTAAGGATGTGTAGGATACATTGAAAACTATAGGCACTTCAAATGTTAAGAGAACTCGGCTTGATATTTTGGATTATCAATTCGAAAAACTAAAAATGGGAGAATATAAAAGTATCAAAGAATACAACCGTAGAATGAATGCAATAGCTAATGAAGTAAGTGTACTTGGTCAAACTTTTGATGACAAGTAACTGGAAAAGAAGATACATTGATGTCTGCCTAAAATGTTTCACGCTCAGAAAGCAGAATATATCATTGAATACATATATCACAAGTTTTAAAGAAATTGTTGGGATTCTTGGTGCATATGAATTGGAGCTTCAACTTGAACAAGGGAATACATCGAAAGAAGGCAATAAAGGAGTTATTCTTCAAGTCAGAAATGAATGTTCAAGGTTAAATAATCTTGAAGAAAATGTTGTTCCACTGACCTGAAAATTTGGAAAGTTTATGAAAAACATTCAGGATTTAGGCAGTCAAACAATGAAGATCAAGAAAATCAGAAAGAAAGCAAGTATGGATTTCAATGTCATGAATGCAAAAGATTTGGACATTTTAAATCTAAATGTCCAAGTATTTCAAAGAGAGAAAGTGTTCTAGAAACACAATGTTATAAGTGCAAAGGTTTTGGACATACCAAAAATGAATGTGCAGATTCAAGTGTGATTAAAGGAAAGTCACTAATCACATACATCAAATAAAGTTCAGATTCTGAAGAAAGCAATGAAGAAGACCTAACAAGTTTGGTTGCCTTCATTGGAATAATCGGAGAAAATGAAGTTGAATAAAATGAAGACAAAAAGATTGAAGAGATTGAGAATTAAGAAGATGAAGTAAATGTGGAAACTATCTACAATGAGTGGCTGAATATGAGCAAGCTGAACATACAACCGGTTAAAAAAAATGAAAAGTTAGAAAAACAACTTCCAAAAATTAAAATGGAGGTAACTCTGATAGAAGAAGAAGATGTAATACTATTAAAATGTCAGTTTGAAGAAACAAATAAGCAACTAAGAATGCGCACGAATGGCACCGAAAAAATTGATTACTTACTGTCATTAGGAAAATAGAGAGTAAACAATCATGGAATTGGATATATTAGGAATAAAAGAAATTCTCAAAATAAGTTTGTATCCGGATGACAATTGATTGATCATGCCTCAACAATGTATGAAAATAAAAAATAGAGCTATTCAAACAACAGACTTTACAGTCATGGGTATATCAAACAACAAAAGAAATTTTGGTTCAAACAACAGACTTTACAGTCATGGGTATAACTCTGAAAGTATTTTTCCAATGAAATATCATAGAAATAACTTTTTAAGATATTATTTTTTCAGAATAAGATGACACAAATAGTTCAATTGCACTAAGAAATTCATGAATGATTCAAGTAGGTATTCTCTACCTAAAATAAAACAAATCTAGATACGAAAAAGTGACCTCTATTGCAATGTAGCTTACATTTCTGCTAAAAAAGATAAATCAAACATTTGATATTTTGACAGTGGATGTTCTAGACACATGACAAGTACAATAGAATTTTTGTCAAATTTTGCTGAAATCAAGAACGCTGGTAACGTTATCTTTGGAGATGGAAACAAATGCAAAATTCTTGAAAAAAGAGATGTAGATACACCTGGAGAACCCTTTCTAAAGAATGTACAATACGTCGCTGGATTGACTGCTAATTTGATTTGTATTAGTCAACTATGTGACAACAATCATAAGGTTTGATTTAATTAAAAGGAGTGCCTAGTAATGAATTTTGATGATGAATGTGTTCTTACAGGTACAACAAGGTCATCAAACAACTACTATATTTGGAGCGAAAAAGAAATATGTTTCAAAGCAACGGAAGACAACTTGTCTTTGTGGTATCAAAGATTAGGACATGTCAGTTACCGCTTATTAGTAAAGCTGTCTAGCTCAAACATTGTTAGAGGTATATTTGATGGAAAAAGATATATTTTTGTCGTTTTTGATGATTTTTCAAGTTCATTTAAAATCTGAAACATTTGAAATGTTTTATTACTTTTTCTTGCAATTCAAACACAAAGGAAGTATATAAAAAATTCAGAATGATCATGGAAGAGAGTTTGAAAATGATGTTTTTTCAAAAGTTGTTTCTAAAACATGGTATTGTTAATGAGTTCTTGCTCTAAAAACACCACAACATAATGGTGTAGTTGAAAGAAAAAATAGAGATCTTCAAGAGATGACTCATGTTATGCTTCATGCAAAGACTACTTCAATTCGTTTTTGGAAAAAAACAATAAACACGACTTGTTGCATCATAAATCGAATAATTTTGGAAAGGTAAAAGCTCAAATTTGAGTTATTTCCATATTTTTTGTTGCTATGTTCTGAATGACAAGGAATATCTTGGAAAATATGATGCAAGTGTACGACATGTGTGTAGTACTCTAGGTGTCGATCCCACAGGGACTACGCATGACAGGCTAAGATCAAACTAGAATCAAATTTGCCACGATGAAATAATGGTTGTGAGATGCAATAATGAAAATGAAATAAACTAATGAGTTCTTAATGATGAGATAAACGTTTTAGGATACAGTTTCACTGCATAGCTTCCGAAACAAACTATCGATCTATCTAATCATGCGTTCCCTATCAAGATATCTAAGGCGGACGATCCTAATGTAATTCTTACCCTCTCTCAAGACATATAAACATGTTTCAATTGAGTTATCCCCTATTATCGTGGAAGATACCCCAAACTAAACCTATACGATCTATGATCATCCGATTAATGATCATCTCGTTTTCGTACACGATTCTCTCATGATTTTAGAGATATTTATGATGATAGTTGCAATGTTTACGTGTGATTTTGTATCCGTTTTACTTGTTTTCGTGTTTTCATGTTGTTATAGGTTTTAATGCGTATTTGGTTTGTTTCGGAGCTAAAGAACATATACGGACAAAGTAAGAACATTGAAGATCACAACGGAGCAAACGGGACGAGAAACAAGCAAGGAATGGACCAGATATGGGCATACACGATCCGAACATGAACATAGCATGGTCTGGCACTTGAAGAAGTTGTTCTACAAACAAGGGCATGACTTGGTCAACCCTCCTACGTTCATCTTGAGTGGAGATAGGCTCGGGAATGATTCAAATTTTGAATAAAGAAGTCGTTCACAAACAAGGAAATAATGCCTAGAAGCATGCACGGTTGGGTATGACTTGGTAAACCCTCCTACGTCAGTTTTGAGTTGAGATAAGCTCGGGAATGATTCAAATTTTGAATTACACGAAGTCAAGGGCAGGAAATAGAATTCATTTTATAAGGGACGGACTCATTCACTCATCATTCATCCATTCTTCATCCAACCATTCACTATTTATTCATAGGAGAGCCCTCTTGACGGGAGACACACAAGGAGACGGGAAAATCGATTCTGGACTACGCCTCATTTGATATTTCTATGCTCCTTACTCTATCTATTTCATTTGTGTTGTTTGGATTCAAACTCATGACTGAGTAGTTGATTTGTTCTAGGAGAAAGGATTAGCCCATGGCTATCCCGAAACCTCTTCGATTTATTCTTTGAATGCATTTCTCGTTTTGCTATTTTATTCTTTGTCTGTGCGTTGAATGTCAATATTTACGAAGTCCAAGTAGATGCATGTGTTAGGGATTAGGAGAAGGACCGAAAGGATAATTTCTAGTCCTAGAAGATCAGACTTAGAACAACAAAGACTAGGTCACGAAAGTAGGGTAGTAACGATTGAGGGTTAATCGGATGAATCATAGATCGTATGGGTTTAGTTTGAGGTATCTGCCACGGAAACGGAAGTAGACTCAATTGAATCGCGTTCTTATGCCTTGACAGAGGGTAGGAATTACATTAGGATAATCTGCCTTAGATATCTTTATAGGTATAGGGTGATTAGATAGATCGATAGTTGGTTTCGGAAGCTATGCGATGAACATGTATCCTAGAACGTTTGTCTCATATTTAAGAACTCATTAGTTTAATGCATTTTCATTATTGCATCTCACAACCATTATTTCATCGTGGCAAGTTTGATTACAGTTTGATCTTAGTTCGTGTTGTGTAGTCCCTGTGTAATCGACACCTAGCGTACTACACATGTGTCATGCACTTGTGTGTAGTTTAGGCTAACTTGTTCAACTTGAATCGCATCAAGTTTTTGACGCCGTTGCTGGGGACTATTTGTCAACACGCCTTAGATTCGGATATATAGTCATTCTTATTTTTCTTTTCTTTTTTTTTGTTTTCTTTTCTTTTTGTTCTTTCTACTAATTCCTTTTGCTTGTCTTTCGTAGGTGTATGACCCGATCTCAAGGTACTTCAAGCTTACTTCGAGTCGACCTCGAGATTGAGAGAACTATTAGATAACGAAAAAATGGCAAGGAAGAAGAAACAGTAGACCCGACCGATCCACGAGCTATGGACACCCGAAACGAATTATTGGATGGTCATGGACAGCCCAATCACCCATTGGTAATGTGGCACAATTATAGCAACCGTAGGCTCCTCCACCACGTCGACTTCGTGATTATGCGAGTAACGTCCAAACAGCCATAAGGACACCTACTGTTGCAAGAGAACAATTCGAGATCAAGCCCGCGATGATCAATATCCTATATCAAAAGCAATTCATGGGTGGAAATCACGAGACCTACATCAGCATCTTAGAGACTTTCTAGAGCTTTCAAGCGCATTCAAAATATATGGTGTCTCGGAGGATGCGATCTTGCTACGTCTCTTCCCTTTCTCAATTGGGGGACGAGTGAAGACTTGGCTGCAATCTCTTCCCGCTGGTTCGATCACTACTTGGGACCAGCTTTGCACATCATTCCTATCACGATTCTTTCCTCTGAGCAAGACGAATCAAATGAGGGGAAAAATCACGATGTTTAGATGCCGAGAAGGGGAAACTTTATTTGAAGCTTTGGGATGATTCAAGGATCTTTTGCATATGTGCTCTCATCAGGGTCTAGAGCAATGGTACGTGATCCAAACCTTCTACAATGGGATCACAGATGAGCATAGGACGACATTGGATAACACCGTAAGAGGATTATTCATCGACCTAAGCGTAGAGGAGGCATACGAACTTATCGACAATCTTTCTATGAACCACACCATTTGGTCCACAATGAGAAGTATGCCAAACAAGACACAAGGTCTATACGAGGTTAATGCCATGTATTGTGCGAATTTTGGAGATACAAAGCATGTGGCATATCAATGCATGGTGCAAGACGATGTGGAACAAATGAATTACACCCATTCGCAAGGGAACATGCAATTCAAAAACACCTACAACCCTAATTGGATGAACCATCTGAATCTCCCATATCGAACGACTTAACCAGTGAAGTATTCAGGATTTCAACAAACTCAGCAGCCGTACCAGCAACCGCAGCAATTCCAGCAAGCTCAACAAGCTCCTCAACCTCCTCTAGCTCCTTCGTCAAGCCTTGAGGCGGTGATGCTCGAATTCATCAAGGAGCAAAGGCAGCAACAAAAACTTCAAACCAAATTCGATGCGGATGTGGAGACAACGGTTAATGAGCTCAAAACTCAGTTGGAATCCTTGAGAAAGCATGTGATCCTAGAGAACTCCATAGCACAACAAGCTGCCTCATCCTCTCGGAATCCTGGAAAACCTCCTGGTAAAACCCGATCTAAATCTGAGAGAGTACGTGAACACTATTACTTTATATAACAAGGATGTGAATGAGAACCCGCCCGCCATAGACCAAGAGCAAGTTGCTGGAAAGTCAGTGGATAAAGGCAAGAGCAGAATCGCGATCATGGAAGGGGTTGAACCAGATTTGGAAAAGCCATATGTTACTCCACCGGCGTACGTACCTTCTATACCGTTTCTTGGACGATTGGTAAGCATCAAGAATCAAGAGAGAGTAGGCAGATTTTTTCATGGCCTCAAGAAGCTCGAAATAACCATGTCGTTTGTGGAAGCCCTCTAAAAGATGCCTAATCGCGTAAATTTTCTCAGCTGGAATCCTAGAGCAAGCATGTGAAGATCCTAAAGAACTCCATAGCACAACAAGCTACCTCATCCTCTCGGAATCCCGGACAACTTCCTGGTAAACCCGATCTAAACTTGAGAGAGTACGTGAACGCTATTACTTTATGCAGCGAGAATGTGATTGAGAACCCGCCAGCCATAGACCAAGAGAAAGTTGCTGGAAAGTCAGTGGATAAACGCAAGACCAGAATTGCAATCATGGAAGGTGTTGAACCAGATTTGGAAAAGCAGTATGTTGCTCCATCGGTGTACCTACCTCCTATATCGTTTCCTGGACGGTTGATAAGCAGCAAGAATCAAGAGAGAGTAGGCAGATTTTTTCATGGCCTCAAGAAGCTCGAAATAACCATGATGTTAGTGGAAGCCCTCCAAAAGATGCCTAATCTTGCAAATTTCCTCAAGGAGGTTCTTTCCAAGGAGAGACATATCGAAGAGAGTGAGACCATATCAAACACCGAGGAATAAAATGCCATTCTTCAAAATAAGCTACCTCCGAAGTTATAAGACCCCGGAAGCTTGTCCGTTCCATGCATCATAGGGAACATCGATATCGACAAAGCTTTGTGTGACTTAGGAGCAAGCGTGAGCCTCATTCCACACTCGGTCTTCAAGCGGATGAACTTAGGAGATCTAAAACCTACCAAGATGTCTCTACGACTTGCAGATTGTTCGATAAGAAATTAGGTGAGAATTTTTGAAAATATTTCCACCAAGGTAGGTAGTATTTGCATTCCCGTTATTTTGTTTCACTCGATATGGAAGAGGATCAGGGTACCTATTATTCATGGTAGACCTTTCTTAGCTAGTGCAGGTGCCATGATTGACGTACAATAAGGGAAGCTCTCCTAACGCGTCGGAAATGAGAAGATAGGGTTCAACTTGTCTAAGTCCATGAATGGAACTTCCTTCAAGGAATTATGCTTTAGAGTTGATTTTTCTATACGAGTCGGCGAACAACATGCTTGATCGAGTAAGTATTTCCGATCCTCTCGAGAGATGCTTGAAGA
The DNA here is from genome assembly GCA_036759665.1 of Gynandropsis gynandra. NCBI lineage: Eukaryota > Viridiplantae > Streptophyta > Magnoliopsida > Brassicales > Cleomaceae > Gynandropsis > Gynandropsis gynandra. The sequence continues at coordinate 12,054,149 of CM071862.1, read as the reverse complement.
AGGTTTATAGGAACACGAGACTCACAGATGAAGAAGCCGAGCTTTGATATGAGACGAGACAGCCACCCACTCGCCTAAAGAAGCGTAGGAGAGTGAGCCCTTCATTATGTATGCACGGGATGCTTAAGGAAGATATCCATGAACCCGCCATTGAAGTTCAAAGGCGGCTGCACCCGAGTTCGAAACAGGTAATGGAAAAAGAGACCATAAAACTTTTTGATGCATTCATCCTTTATCCAACCTCGGACAACGAATGGGTGAACCCCGTGCATGGCGTGCCAAAGAAAGGAGCAACGACAGTAGTGCACAATGAGGACGATGACAACACTAAGGGATGGCACGATAAGAAGATCCTACCTCATGATTTTCAGCTAGGTGACGTATTTCTACTTTTTAACTCTCGTCTTAAGCTTTTCTCGGGAAAACTACGTTCCCATTGGTCTGGTCCGTTTAAGGTACGAGAGGTATTCACGCATGGAGCAGTAGAACTTTGGAGCAAGACGAGCGGAACTTTCAAAGCCAACGGGCAACGCCTAAAGCTCTACCAAGCCGCTCAACTGACTAAAAATGGAAATTCCATCTCCCTATTAGATCCACCCATCACGAGCAAATGAGGCATGGAGACGTCAAGCTTAACGACGTTAAATAAGCGCTTTCTGGGAGGCAACCAAACATTTTCGTTTCTTTTTTTTTTGTAGTTTCGGACATGGTTTATTTAAAACACATAAAAAACATAAAACATAAAAAAAGAGAAGGACCTACAACCGTGACTTCACCTTTCTTATCCTCCATTGGAGTTTCGCGTCGAGGATGCCGTTCAATTCAAGTCTGGGGGAGTAGCTCACGTTTGTCAGGTGATTTCGTTTCATTTTCTTTTGTTTTTCTCTATGATTTCATAGTTCTTAGCTTAGTTTTAGTTTGTTTTTGTTTCCATGAGTCAGAGTCGTCCCAGGCACTTGTCCGGTACCACATTTTGAGATGAACCTTGAACTTAGGATACTTAAGAAGTTGGCCTTTTCTGTGATATCTTGCATGTTAGAGCTTATTAGTCGATTGGATATCGAATAGGTCGTAAGTCTTTGGGAATCCTAGTGTTACTTGTGGGAAGTTTAGACGAGGTTGCTAGGCTAGTTTCTTGTTTATTCTCTCCATCCAAATGATTATAATTCATGTAGATGATGCTTTACTTCTTTTTCACGAGGATAATTTGATCATATGAATTGAGCTTGTTTTGAAAAATAATAGCGCACACTAACACTCCGCTATTGATAAAAATAATGCCTCGAAGTATGATCTAAAATCGATATGAGTGCATAGACCTTGATAATGGTTCGAGTCTAAGTGGTGGGTTGGTGATCATCTTTCTACATTCTAAGGGCATGACGCATAAAAACGCCATCTACTCTGCTGCACTCTTGATCGAGATGCAAGAGTATACCATCATCGGTAGCCTGGATCTAAGTAGAGGCTGGATCCCTTCAAATCCGACGTCCTAGAAGCCTAGTGTGTCCGCATATCTATAAAAAGAAAGAAAAAATGGAATAAAATAATAAAGAAGTCGTAATTGAAACAAGTATCCTTTTTTATTCTGGGTTTAGCATTTGTTTGAAGTCTCGTTTGGTGGAGAGGGTTGTGGTTTCTTGTTTAGCTTGACTTTGATTCTCTTTCCCATAGGTAGCCATGGTAAAACTAGGATTTAGACAGAAAGATTATTAGGCCAAATTTGCTTTTGACTTGCTGGTTGATCGATTAGGTTCACTTTAACAAGGTTTCTAGGGAAAAGGGGAATTCTCGTTTTTTGTATCTCCCACTTGTTCCACGTTTACGTTTGATTAGGGACGAGCAAACATTCAATATTGGAGGACTACGACTATGTGCCTATGTCCGGTCCATTCACTCATCATTCATGAATGGTGAATGGTTAACGGGATAAGCAACCGTTTATGCCTATGTCCAGTTCATTCACTCATCATTCATCCATTCTTCATCCAACCATTCACCATTCATTCATAGGAGAGCCCTCTTGACGGGAGACACACAAGGAGACGGGAAAATCGATTCTAGACTACGAGTCGTTTGATATTTCTATGCTCTTACTCTATCTATTTCATTTGTTTTGTTTGGATTCAAACTCATGACTGAGTAGTTGATTTATTCTAGGAGATTGGATTAGTCCATGGCTATCCCAGAACCTCTTCGATTTATTGTTTGAATGCATTTCTCGTTTTGCTAATCTATTCTTTTTCTGAGCGTTGAATGTCTTGTATTTACGAAGGCCAAGTAGATGCATGTGTTAGGGATTAGGAGAAGGATTGAAAAGAGAATTCTAGTCCTAGAAGATCAGGCTTAGAAAAACCGAGATTAGGTAACAAAAGTAGGGTACAAAATCACACGAGGACAAGTAAACCGGATACAAAATCACACGTAGACATCACAACTATTGTCATAAACATCTCTAAATCATGCGAGAATCGTGTACGAAAACGAGATGATCATTAATGAATGAATAAAAAATCAAATTAAATTATCATAAAATGGTCAAATTTGCTTGTTTTACATCTCAGACATAATCAAACTATGTAAATGATGCACTAAATGATGAGTCCTGGGTAAAAGCAATGAATAATTAATTTGAATAGTTTATCAGAAATGATGTTTGGTTGTTAGTACCTCGTTGAGTTGATGTGAATGCTATTGGAACAAAGTGGATTTTAAAAATAAAACCAATGAACTAGGTGAAATTGTTAGAAATAAAGTGCGATTGGTTGCACAAGATTACATACAAGTTGAAGGTATTGATTTTTATGAGACTTTTGCACTCGTTGCTAGATGAGAGTCCATAAGATTATTACTTGGAGTTTCATGTTCTCTTGGTTTTAAGTTGTTCCGGATGGATGTTAAAAGCGTTTTTTAAATGACATTATGCAAGAAGAGGTTTATGTTGATTAACCTAAAGATTTTGAAGATCCTCACCATTTAGATCATGTCTACAAGTTAAAGAAAGCTTTATATGGATTAAAGCAGACACCACGTGCTTGGTGTAAAAGACTGACAAGCATTCTAATCAAGAACGACTACGAAAGAGAGGGAGTAGATAAAATCTTATTTATACATAATGCTGATAGCATTCTTCTGGTATTGGACATAATGAGAATGATGTTACACAGAACACCATTAATTTGGAAAAAAATAATGGCTAGAGTGATAACAGAGATTCAACTTATTCAGAAGGAATTGAAAGCGTTAGCCAAGCTAACTTAGAGTAAATCAGTAACACTAAGTTCATCTTAATTGTGTTTAGTCTGAATTTGTAACTAACGTTTGTTTTTGTTTGAATTTTCTATCACACAAACAAGGGGAGATGCAAGGAGTCAAACTACAAGTGCAAGTAAAGCAGCGGGAAAGAGGCCACAACAATAGAAATTTAAATTTTTAAGTGCACTTAAAATGTTCTAAACTCTTGTCTCATTTGTGAACTTTACATTAAGTTTGAATTGTGTAAGACTTATTTTCAAACTCTTGTCTTATTTGTGAACTTTGAATTCGGTGTGAATTGTGTGGATTTATTTGTTAATCATGTTTTTTTTATGTTTCGATGAATTAGAAATTCTTGATAGTCTGTGTTTGTGTGATAAGAATTTAAAGGGTGTTAATGCTATATTTGAGGATTGTGTTAGATGTATTTTAAAGTTTCATATTGTTAAGAATCTCATGGAGAAGAAATACAGCTCGGTTATTTTCAAAATTCAAACTAGAAGATAGAGGAGTCACACTGGAAGAGAACGAGAAGATATGGGGAGTCAAACTGGAAGAGGTTGAGAAGATAGAAAGCAGATGAAGCTGAAGACAATGGAATCTGTTACTGGATTCACGTGAAGATTAGATGTGGAAACATACTATAAAAGCAGTTGAAACATCTAGGTTTAGGTATCGAGAGAGTGCCGCAATAAGTGATATTTAATCATTAGATATTGCAAGTGTACTTGGAGAGATACAAGATACATGTGTAAGAGAGAGAAATAATAAGTTGGTTATTTACGGTCTAACTCAGAGGGAGTTATCTGTGGAAGTCTTAAGTACATTGTATCGAAATAAGTGTACTAAAATACTGATTCATAATAAAACTGGTATTGTTTTTTATATATGTTTCGTTTTGCTTATAATATCTATCAATGTTATCTTTCTATTATTTACTGATTTTTTTATTTTATTTAGTTTGATAATATATGTATTTTAGAGTTCTTTTAAATTAAATGGCTTAGTTCGCGAGTTTGCTTTTTTTTGCGAGCCAAAGGCGAGTTGCGTTGAATTGAAATTTTCAGCTCATTTAGAAAATGAATTGAGACGAACCATCTCGTTTTCTGGTGAGCTGACAGAAAGTTGAACCAAACCAAGGTGAGCTAGCTCATTTTACACCACTATCGATAGGATAAGTGGTTAATAGGTATATAACAACACATCCAACCTACAATTCGATTACGAAAAAATAAAGATATGTAATAGGTTGTAGATCTAAAACTTCTTTATAATAACACTACAATAAATTTAATAATTCCAGACTGACAAATCCGTCCTTAATGCGTCCCTAAATAGACGGATTAGGGACGCCTAAAATGCGTCCGCAAACGCGCGTCGCAAAAACATATCCGTCCGCAAATACAAACCGAAAAAATAGTCTCCAAACCGTCCGAACTATAAGGCCGTCCAGAAATTGACGTGAAATCGGACCCGATTAACGACGGAAAACACTCGGAGTTTTGGGACGGGTCGCATCCCGTCCTTAACATTTGCGGACGGAAAACACTGCCGTCCGCAATTTTTTTTTGAAAAAAATAAAAATCTAAAATTTAAAATTTAAATTGATATTAATTAATTATTTTTTATACATTATTAACATTATGTATATACAAGTTTGTTGGCGGTAATTGGGAATTATCGTCATCGTCAGAATCATTGTTTTCGGCCATATCCCAATTGATATTGGGCATGTGTTCTTTCATCATCCAAAGCCATTGTTGACGTTCCTTTCTTGATCGTTCAGCTTCCCTTCTTGATTTTTCAAATTCCTTTTCTAGAGCATTGAAGGATGAACTTTGTTGTACTAATTGTTCTTGCATCTTTGAGATTGTGTTTCGCAGTTCCTCGGTCGTAATTTTTTCCTTGCCTTTGGAGGAACTCACATGTTTTGATGTCATTCCTCCATGACCAAATAAACGATCTTTGTACGGCGTTTCATGCTGCAAAAATGAGTATTGAAATTAAAATTAAATTATATTGTAAAATTATAAATAATTTACCTTGAAATAAATCTTGTTATATTCTTCTTGAGTTAGAGTATGTTGTGTCCCACCTTCTCTCGGTGGGATTTAGGACACTCATTCCAATGCTATGTTTAGAATATCCTCGTGAATATGTTTCGTCCTGGTATCGACCCATGAACCGTCGGATTTTTTTCTTATGTGTACGTTCCAACAATTCCACGTACGACGTTTCACATCCGTTCTCTTTCGCCTAATAAAAATTTCAAATTTATGTTTTTACTATTAAGAAAATGTCAATTGTATTAAAACTTTAAAAAATTTAAAATCTTACCAAATCTTTGTAAACCTCCGCGAAGGAGCGGGAACCAGCAGTATGTACACTTATCCCATATCCCGCTCTATCGGAATGACGTGATTGACTAGTGCGTCGACTTTTCTCCTTAAAGCTAGGATCAATCCAATAGGCACCCATCTGTTCCCACACATTATCTGGCATCCAAACAGATTTGCCCTTTGTATCCCGATCTTTTTCAATTCGTTTGAAAGAGATTTGAGTCATTTTCCCCCAGCCCGTTCAATTTAGACTTTACAAGTCCGGTTATCACACGATTCCAATAAAATTTTTGCTGAAAATAATAAAATAACTATTTATTGAAATATTATTTTAAATTTTAAATTTAGAGTGAAATTAATATGAAAAAAACGTACCACGAAAGCTTTCCACCACCGTTTCTTGATATCAGGATCGGTTCTCGTCCAGTTATAACATGGACGATCATAATCAGCTTTTATCGTCTTTGTTATATGATGATTAAGCTGTTTAATACCAAACCTATTAAAATAAAATTAAAAGTAAATTAAGAATTGATTAATTAAATAGTTACAAAACTAAAATTAAATTTGGTTTATATACTAAAGTGCGCTGATTGCATGATCCGAATCTATACGAGGAAGTTTACGTCTTTCCTCATCCATTGTTAAAAGTTCTTCCACCGTTGGTTCCTGATGTATCGGAGGCTCATGATGAATCATTGGCTCAACCGGTGGTGGCATCTGCTGATAAAATGGATACGACATATATTGTGTCGATCCAGTGTTCGGAAATAAATTCTAGATCCTTCCGTGATTTAATGTTATCCTTCATTTTTCCTGTGACATTCAGTACCGTATTGATGATATTATCAAAAAAAAAATTCTCTATATACATGACATCAAGATTGTGGCGAAGCTTCAGATTTTTAAAATACGGTAGATCCCAAAATATGCTCTTCTTGTACCAATTATGGGTAATTCCATAACATTCAATTCTCGGATGATTGTTCCCTCAGAAATCTATATTCCTAGGAATACCCAAATCAAGAAGTCGTTCATACAATATCTCTTCACCGGTCAAAACTGGAGGAGGAGATTTCCGCACAACTATATTCCTTTTGAAATTCCTCCTGTTGCGTCGTAGTGTATCATCAGGAGAAAGAAAACAAAGATGACAATCAAACCAACTTGTCTTTCGTCCATATTTCAACTAAAAAACATTTGTTTTCCCCATGCAATATGTACAAGCCAATCGACTATGCGTTGTCCATCTAGATAGCATACCATAAGCTGGAAAATCACTTATTGTCCACATAAGAGCACCTCGTAATATAAATATTTGTCGTCTTGAAACGCCGTATGTTGGAACTCCCTTCCACAATTCTTTCAATTCTTCAATCAATGGTTGAAGAAATATATCCAAACTTCTTTTCGGGTGATAAGGCCCGGGAATCAATATTGTTAAGAACAAAAACTCACGCTTCATGCACATATCTGGTGGTAAATTATATGTTGTCATAATAACTGGCCACAATGAATAATTTCTCCCACACATCCCGAATGGATTGAAACCATCAGCGCAAAGGCCTAAACAAACGGTTTGACTCTCACCATCTGAGGGATGACACATTTTTCCGTCACGACTTGAATGTTCAGCACGCCATCTCATGTCGCTTGCGGTTTTCTCTCATTGATACAATCTTTTTATCCTGTATGTAATTGGTAAATACCACATACGACGAAACTGAACCGATTTTCCATTCCTTATCAAATAAAATCGATCTTTTTCCACAAAATCGACAATTGATCAAATCCGAATTTTCTTTAAAAAAAATCATACAGTTGTCTTGGCAAACATCAATTTTTTGATATGGCAATAAACCCAATGATCTCATCATCTTCTTTGTTTTATAATATGACTCGACTGCATTATTATATTCGGACAAATAATCTATTATTAATTGCGATATAGAATCCATGCACTTCTCAGTAAGATTATTTTCATACTTCAAATTCATCAACCGTGCAGATAAAGACAACCGTGAAAGACCACTTCTACAACCATCATAAAGTGGATGCCTAGCACTTTCTAACATTTCAAAAAAACTTTTTGCTTCTTCATTCAGATCTTCTTCAATATTTTCATCTTTGTTTCTTTCAACGAATGCATTTTGCACCATTTCTACATAAGAGTTCATTTCTACATCTTGAAAAGTCTCAGACACTTCATGATGTACAATACCCCTACTAAAATTTTCCACAATATTACTAGGTCGTGGTGCAAAATTCTCTCCATGAGATAACCAAATAAAATAATTTGGAGTAAACCCTCTTAAATAGAGATGATTCCAAACGGTTCTCTCATTAACGAATTTTTCATTTTTCAATTGACACATGGACAAACCAACTTACCGTTTTCTCTATAAACTTGTTTATTTGTCGCCATTGTTATAAACTGTGTAATGCCTTCTATAAAATCCTTCAATACACCTTGAGTTTCCAGATCAATTATTCTATACATCAACCGTCTTGAAACGAAAATATTCGATCTCGACGATGATGCCATTATAATAAGAAACGGTAACAAGATATGTAGAGAAATATAGGAGAATTGTGTGTGCGAAACGGATAAAATAGGAGAGATTAAATAGAAAATTTTTGGACCGATTATGGACGGATTACGGACTAAGACAAATATTTCCTGACGAACCGTCCCGAATACGTCCTAAATTTTTGGGACGGTCGGTATGCCGTCTACAATTTGCGAACGAAAGTTTCAGTCGTTCGCAATTTGCGTACAGATGGCTATACCGTCCGCAAATTTGCGGACGGATGATTATTCCGTTCGCAAATTGCGGACGCCTGTGAAAGTGGTCTCGAATCTGTCCGCAATCACGAACGACTTAGGGACTACTATGCGGTCTACAAATTTGCGGACGGATTAAGGATGGATTTATTTTTCCGTCCTTAAGACGTCCCTAATCCGTCCTTAAATTTAGGGACGGCTCTTTCAGTCTGCAAAATCCGTCCAGAAATGATAATTTTCTTGTAGTGTAACTTTTAAAAATGTGATTAATAGGAGATTTGATCGTGAGAATCCTCATGATTTTAATTATTGTTGTTATTTGTATTTTATTTTTTTCAAAAAATTCAACCGTTATCTAGAGAATATAAGCTCCAGTTATATGAATAATGGAATTGCATTTCCCTAGTTTTGGAATCCATTAAATAGTCCATCTTGTAGTTTTGGGTAAATATAATCATTGCTTTAAATCTTACCATCCATTCTCAATATTATACTTAGAATATTGAAGAATTCAAAGTATCCATATATATTTCCTAAAATGCTATTAAATAAATAAAAAATGTAAAATAAGAAGACAATTATGAATAGATATGTTACTATAATGGAGATTTTGAGTTATATATGTTAAATATATCTGGAGTTTGTTCATATCTCATAAATTCTAGGGATTTATATTATGTATATAAGGCTATTAAAGGCATTTGAAAATAAATATGAATAATACATATTTTGTGATTAAACGTGATATTTGTGGTTCATTTTGGTTATTTGTGGTTGTTGTAACTTTTTCACGGATCTATAATATATATCAAATACGATCATATATTTGGATATGTAAACATAAGATGATGACTTTCGATCGGATTAAAAATGATCTCACGTTTTTGATACATTGAAAACTATTACGTTTGAAAATATATTATATAAATGAAAACCATAACATTTCGTATAAAATAATTAAAAAATGAGATTTTTTTATAAATAAAATATAATGTTCGAGAAAAATAATATAAAACATAATGAAGGGAGGCTAACTAACAATACCCATTTTATATAGAAAATATGATAAAAATATAATTTTTTTGAATGTCAATATATATATATATATATATTATTTTTTATAAATAAAATATAATATATTTTAGAATAATACTCAAATAATTTTAATTAATTACCATAAATTATGTATTGTTATAGAAATAACATATTAACATATTAGTTCTGATATAAAATAGAACAAAAATTATTTATCAATAATTATGATACTTTTATATTGTTATGGGATTTAAAAAAACATATATATATAATGTAAATATTTTTAGAAATTTTATATACTCTCGATCTATATATTGATTAAATATTTCAGATTTCCGAATATAAATTTTAGAACGTCTGGCTAAAAAATTAGCCATGTATTATTATTGAATCTATTTGTTTTGCATTCAATTTATAAAATTTCCATTAAAATAACTCTAATAAACCTACATGAATATAGTATTGGTTGGGTGTCGTAATCAATCTGCCATGCAAATCTTTAAGAGAGTAAAATAATTTAGTTAGGTGTCACGTTCAAATCTATTAACCACTCCAAAACCTATTTGCTAAATTTGCTCTTATCATTAATGAAATATATATATATATATATATATATATATTTTACTTTCGGATGCGGATTTGGAGTGTTATTATGGGGTCAAATGTCCCAATATTTTTATTAATTTATTAATTTTTTATTAGCATTTAAAATTAAAATTATTTTTTTAATTTAAATAAGTATATTTTTATATGTCATATTTTATGACCCAATAAAATAAATTGTCGATACTAAACCTTAACTCAACTCAATGCATTTGTATCTAATCATAATTTTTACTTATTTCAAAATATTTTATAAGATAAAGATTAAAATTTGAAAATTGGCCCGCCACAGATAGATTCAGACCGACCTGAACCAAATTTGAACGAATTTAAACTTTTACGTCTTTGACCCAATTCACCGGGCTTTGGACGAGTTTCGGTCCGGCCACAAGCCAACATTTTTGCGTTTCTAAAACACCGTCGACTACGAATTCGACATAGAATCTAAACCGTCGACATAAAAACAAAGAAGAAGGAAGAGGCGACGGGAGTATCTGACGAAAGTAGTGTGTCAAACGATGGGAGTCAATTTGGAAAAGGTGAATGATAAAAGAAATCGACGGCGTTGGAGAATCGACGCAGCAAAGAAGGAAAGCGGCAAATAATGGTTAAAGAAATCAGTGGTGTTGGAGAGAATCGACAAAGCAAAGGTGCAAAATGAGTAAAAAAAAACGGTGGCATTGGAGAAAATCGGTGAAGCAAAGAAGGCAAACAAGAATGGTTAAAATAAATTGGTGGCGATGGAGAGAATCGACGAAGTAAAGCAGACAAACATCAAATAATAATAGGTAAAAAAAATTGGTGGCGATGGAGATAAGAGAACCAATGAAACAAAAAAAGAAAGAAAATGCGAAAAATAGGTAAAGAAATTAATAATGTAGAAGAAAACCAACGAAGCAAAGAAAACAAACAACGAAGAATCGGTAAAATCAATATGTGGTGTTGGAGATTGGCAAAACAAAGAAAGAAAACCAACGAAAAGAGAGTAAAAAATATATTTTAAATGTGTTAACCATCGCGAGATGGACTCAACAATGACAATCATAGTTTCTATTTTTTTGTAAAAATTTTCATTATTTTTATTCAGTAAAAATGAATTGAAATATAAATATATTTAGTACGTTATGAATATTTTTTTGTTTAGTCTAAACCTTAAAAAAATTAAATTGATAATTTGGAATTCTTTCATTATTTATTTTGAAGTTAAATGAATTTCTATTAGCAAAATGCATGAAACAATAAAAACATAAAGCGTGGAAAAGGCCAGTAAAACATCAAAAAATAAATAATATGTTTGAGTAATAGGAACAAAAGCCTTCTTAGCTCAGCGGTAGAGCGCGTGGCTTTTAACCACGTGGTCGTGGGTTCGATCCCCACAGACGGCGTTTATTTACCTTTTTCTTTATAATAATGTTTTTTTTGGCTTTTCAATATTTTATATACATTATTACAGAAAGAAGTACATTATTTTCGTTGCTACCGTCATTTTAAGAGTCCGACTACGAAAGTTTTTACTGAATAAAATTGTTATTTAAATATTTATAACAAAACATATATTTACAGCAAACTGCGGATTAAATTTTAATACCAAAATAAAAATTATATATATATATATATACACACACATACAACAATCATTAAAATTTTAGTTTACAATATATCAGCAAAACATATATTTACAGCAAACTGCGGATTAAATTTTAATACCAAAATAAAAATTATATATATATACACACACATACAACAATCATTAAAATTTTAGTTTACAATATATCAGATAGAGGCAAAAGAAAAAGGAGAATATATATATACACACATGATTGCACAACATGAGCCCGCTCGTGTATGTATGTGTGTATATATATATATATATTCATTGTTCAAAGATACCAAGCGTGTGTAAGCTAAAACTGGCAAAGACAAGAAGAAGAGTTGGTTCTCTGAAGGTCACCGACAAAGCTCAACACATATGCTGTTTATCCTCGAGTTCGATGGATTCCGCAATATGTAAGATCCTGATTTCCCATTATTCAAGCAAGTTACGTTCAACTGGTTTCCGATTTGCGTCGTCTGCAGAAAGATATACGGTGTTATGAACCAAAATGGAACGAGTTAGAGACTTATTTGAGCGTTGAGAAGCTTGTGGTTAACTTACCGAGCAGGACAGTGGCTCGCGGTTGCAGCTCCATTTTGAAGTGGGTATGCACGAAAGGTAATGACACCATGAGCACTGTTTGTTTCCGTCCACGTCGTTGAAGAGGGCAACCAAGCCGATGATGAATCTGAATGAGTAAGAGGGGTGATCAGTTTTGATGTTGTTGGGTTTGTAAAGTTTGCGACTTTATAGGCAAGATTGGATTCTCTTTCATGTCAACTGAAAGATGATAGAGGCCGAGTATAGGACGCATACCCGGCAATGAAAAGGACTAGAGAGATGGTCCATAATAAGCATTGGTATGTCTTGAATCTGTGTGTGGAAGCTGCAGAAGAAACTCCACCGGGCGCTGGTCTTTGACTTATCCATCCGAAATGGGGACGGATGAGAAGCACGAAGCCGAGAAGAAAACCGGTAGCAAAACCTCCAATGTGAGCGAAGTTGTCAACACCCGGGAGTACGCCCATTCCTAAGTTGACCGCCACGATCACCACGAGAGTTACAAGGGTCATCACCTGGACACAGCATAGCAATACATATCTAAGTATGACACAGCTAAATTGAATAACACATTCCTAAAGCTGCTCCAATCTGTATTTCACAAAGTGATTCCCAAAGCATTGCTACCTTGTTAGCATAGATCGTCCAATTGATTATGATTTCAGAGAGCATTCCTCCAAGTAAACCAAATACAGCACCGGATGCTCCAACAGAGATGTTTGATCGGAGGAAAAGGGCCGAGAGAATGCTCCCTCCAAACCCAGAAATGACATACAGCAATCCTATCCGTACTGCAAACAGACAAAACCAACAGGACATCAATGGTGTTACAACACAAAACATAACATTGAGATACACACCCAGATGCCTTTGGCGATGCAATGGTGGCAAGAAGAAGAGCGAGATACTTACTGAAACCGAATTCACGCTCCATGCGTATTCCAATGAGTAAAAGCGTTAACATGTTCACTAGTAAATGAACAACCCCTCCATGTAACCAGTTGCAAGAAATCAGACGCCATCCCTCTTGTTGATGCACTACTTTTTTCACATCTAAACCACCCATCTCTTGTAATCTGTATAACATTAAAAAAAATCAACCTCAAAATTTCGATTGATCAATGGAGCCTCTTCAGTCTTCTTCGATTGTAACCCCTTGATATATAATCAAATCAAATCAAATCTTTCTTGGAACCCCAGAAACTTACGTGAGAGAGGAAGGACCCAGAAGAGGATTCTCTTTGATTGGCTGAAACGAGAACCGACCCAAGAAATCGGCGACACAATCTCCAGATTTTTTCGGGCAATTATTGACGAACATGGTTATCACGAACATAACGACGTTGGCAACCACAAAACATGGTATGATCCAAGGAACCCAACTCCTGAACTGCTTCACTTCTCTGTACACCACTCGGCTTTGTCCCTGCGACATATTTTGGGATCCAACAGGGTACACGTTGCCGTCTCTCTGACGGAACTTTCCCCAAATTGGAACTGTCTCGGATTCCGCCACACCCATTGAAGAATCGAACTTAGACGAAGGAAAATTCGATGGATTCAATACGAATTCTCCGTGGGATTCAGAGAAATTAGGGATTTTTTTCTTCTGGGTTTTAGTCGGTTTGAAGCCTTGAGAAATCTTCAAAGGAAAGAGAGGTTTTGGTAGTTGTCTTGTGAGGAAAGTCAGTCAACGGCTTCAGCTAAATTCGCTTGATTGTTTCACACGGTTTCCGATCCAAATGGGATACATATAGAAATTCGACTATTTATCTAAAAATCTTTACATATTTAGAAATATTATCATTTAATTAATTAATATGTACTAGATAAAATAACATACAACTCATTTTTTCACCTTAAATAAATATATCTTAACAATAAAATTAAAATATCACAACTACCACCAAGAAAATAAAAATGTACAATTCCAATTTCCAACAACTTTTGGCTTTATGATATTTAATAATCAATTTTTTTCTTCTTGATTGTTTTTTTCTTCTAAGAAACCTAAACCACATTCTTAAAAACAAAACCGCTTATTGTGAGAGACAAAGGCTAAGGCGATCGAAGTCGAGTGAGGATGAAAGTGAGTAGCGAGGCAAAAGCGAATGACGAGGAGCAAAGGCGGATGAAGTCGGGCGAGGAGAGAAGGTGGGAGACGTCGAATGAAGGCTAAGGCTAAGGCAAAGGCAAAGGCGAAGGTGAAAGCAGGTGCAAACGAGAGAGGACGAAAGCAAGCGGCGACGAATGAAGGCTAAGGCGAGAACCCAAAGTGGCCAACCCAAGTGCTGCTTAAATTCCAATTTGTCGTCGGCCGTCTAATACCGACGACTACTTCATTCTGATGCAATGGTGGCAAGAAGAAGAGTGAGATACTTACTGAAATCGAATTTTATGTCTTCTTTGTTTTATTTCGTAACATTAAAAATAAGGACTAAAAAGCACATTTAGATGAAATAACACAAGTTTATAGCACAAAACGAGCATCAACTAGGAAAGCAGACAAAAGGTTTAACCTAAGTTCCTTATCAGTTGACCGAGCGTTGTTACATGAGATGCACAAACCACCCAAGATATCGCTCCGACGGAGCAATGAACCACGCCGGCGTAAAGTAAAACTGCAAATCACCTCGAAAAAAATGCTTGACTCAAGATCTTATCCACTCAGTCGAGCAACGAGTCAAGACATGAGCACTTTTTAACCCATTGGTTCACTTAACCCGAGCACCTCGCAACTCAGACGAGTGATAAACATGATCACTTTAAAGATAGTTCAAACTTGCATCCAGAAGCTGCAGAAACAACAACCGCTCGGGCTGAGCAGTGTGGAACTCGACCGAACAAAACATTGAAATCACTTAACAATTTGAAATTTGAATTAGTGAGAGGCATATAAAGGTCTTCTAAGGCAAGGGATGCCATTTGACAGTGGAAGAAGGGACGAAAAGTAGGAAATAAGATTTTGGAGTGTATTAAATCGGATGAGAGGGAATTAAGGCGAGGTCATGGCGGCGGTTGATCGAGAGTCGACTAAGCCTTCTTAACCTTATTTCTTCTTTGTTTCTTGTTTTAGTTCATACTGAGATGTAGATCTATATAGTAGATCCATGATTTAGGCTAGAGTGTTGTGTATTTTGATTTATCGTACTCTATATCTGATTCCTCGTTCCTTATGTTTTATGGTTTAATACATATTTATTTTCTTTCTATTCTTGATGGACACTAAAATTGATTGTCACATGGTATAATTCGAATGGAGACGTTGGATTATACTAGATCGTATGCATTTTATAATCATGAATGATTATATCGAGAGGTAAGTCAGTCAGTTTAGGAATGAGAATATCGATCATTAATCGATTCAACATGTAGGTCATTAGATGAAGATGCCAAATACTGAGAAGTTTGAATATGAACCTAGACTTCGAGAGAAGGTAGATTTATTGATTATTCATTCGGTACGTAAGTCATTAGACGGCGACCTCGATAATTAGAATGACCGAATAAGATCTAGACTTCGAGAGGATGTAGGTCTATAATAGATGACTGAATTTCTCGATAAAATCAAAGCAATATTTTTCATAATCCTTAATAGATTAAACAATGTTAAAACAACTCTCGAACCAAAATGTATTATCTCAATGTATATACTTGTATTATATTTTTCTTTATTTGCATATAATAGATAATAGGTAAATAATACATGTTCCATTGTTTATGACCATAGTTTTTGTGAAATTGATAATCTAAGTTTCTTTTAGTATCTATGCGCGATCCTAGTACTACATGATCCATATCCCTGTGTAATATCTAGTCTATGTATAAATTATAAGACTTTAGATGCATTAGATAATAGCTAGATGATATATCAAGTTTTCGGCACTGTTATCGAAGACTTTAGGTGATATATTGCAAAACCATGCGTGAATATTTACTGACAAATAATCAAGCTCCTAAGACATATTATGAAGCAAATAATATTTTAAAGGATTTGGAAATACCACATCGGAATATTGATGTTTGTAGAAATAGTTGCATGTTGTTTAGGAGAAGAGATAAAGTCCTTTTGAAATGTAAATTTTGCGATACAAACAGATTTCGTTCGAAAAACCATCTTCACGAAATATGTATCGTACTAAAAGATGTTTTATATGCATGTTGGTAAAAACCATGTTAGTTTGATTGTTGCAGAAAATTTTTTCCCCATGGACATAAATTTCGAAAAGATAAGAAACATTTTTGGAAGAACTCGGTATAAAAAGAAAAGGCACCATGCATGCAAACAAGAAGACAAATACTATATGAACGATTCAATATGATGGAAAGTTTTCAAGAATTGGTGAAATATTGAGGAGATCGTGGGCATCCAAAACAACAAAGATAAGGTGAATGGTATAACAAGTATAAACGTAGTATTTTTTGGGAACTACCATATTGAAAATTATTCATATTGCATAATAATTTGGATTTTATGCATATTTAAAAAACTATTTCGATAACATTATTAACACTATTTTGAATATGACAGGGAAAACAAAGGATAACATAAAATCAAGGAAAGTATGTCGAAGACCTGAGCTGGAGTTACGTGATGGAAATATATCTATCTTAATATTCTGATAGTATGGGCCAACGAAAAACAACATTATTAAGATGGTTAAAAAACATGTTAAATTTCACGATGGAAATGCATCGAACATTGCTCGATGTGTGGATATTATGAGTTCAAGAGGCTCATCGGGTTGAAAAGTCACGATTGACACGTTTTCATGAAACGACTCATTCCAATTGTGTTTGCTGAGCTATTACCACGGAATGTGCACGATGTGCTATGCAAAAATAACATATTCTTCATAGGTATATGTTCAAAAATTTCAAAAGACATGACTTGGAGTTATTGAAAAACAAAATCTCCGAGGTATTATGCTATTTGGAAGATTTTTTTTTTTGCTTTCCTTCTTTGATGTCATGAAACATTTTCTAATATATTTACTAGATGAGACGATACTCGGTGGCATGATCAATTCAGGTGGATGTATCCATTAGAAAGGTTTTTATTTCATCTAATGAAAAAGGCAAAAAACAAAGCAACGATTAAATGATCTACAATATTTATTAAAAGAAATCACATATTTCAGTATATTTTATTTTGATTCGTATATTCGGATGAAATAGAGAAGATAGGAAGAAGATTACACAAACAATCTATATCTTATAAGTAATCATTCATTTTTATATTATATAGCTTAAGGGTTGATATGAGAGACATCGTACTTGGTTAAGAAACTTGGCTAACAATCTTGTAAGATATGTATTGTGTTGGTGAAAAAATAGAAGCACATTCAATTACGGTGTTTACGTTATAGTGAAATAGAGTATGATCATCTCTATGATATTTTACACTAAATCCTATAGGTTGAATATCTTGGTATCGTTGGATTGAAGATAATGCTTTTGAAATATCAATGGTTAGGCCCAACCATAAGATACGGTGCACGAAAAAATCGATGGGGAGGAATTGACATCAACCCGACACAAAATTGTGCAAAATATGGTCCATTCATCACAACATATCAAGCAGATCAAGTATTCATCACAACATATCAAGCAGATCAAGTATGTTACTGCCCTATCCAATCACATTGAAACATCAAAGAGAGGAGTGGTGGGTCGTAGTTAAGATTAAAACACGTGGTATTTTAAAAACATAAAACAAGAAGATCGATACAAAATGATCACCTCGGGTAAATACAAATAACTGATACTAATTATCATGAAGAGATTCTCGCAAGGACATGCATAGATGGCGAATACATTGGTGATCATGAACATTAATTTAGAAGATACAGAAGATGAACATGGTGACAAATTCCATGCACAATCGAAGGAAGACTCACCAATTTGAAGAATCAACGGGAGATGATATGTGAATTATGTAATTATAATATCATGATTTTGTAACATAGTTTTTTTTGTTGATGTATTCCATTTTCAATGGACATCCATTGGAAAATGCAGTGGACATCCATTGAATCATATAAATTTTGTCCGAGACTTAGGAGCATTTCACGGTTTCTATTTTTAATTGGGCATCCATAGGTATTATCCAACGGATGACCGTTGAACTAGTTGGCAAAGTATCAATGGTCATTCGTTGGATCTTATCAACAGTTATCCGATTGTTCGGTCCAATAGGTATCCATTGGTATTTTTTTAACGAGCATCTGGTGGAAAATTCCAACAGACATCCGTTCAAATAGGCAATGATGAGCTATGTTCTGCTTAAGTAGCTCGTCGCATTGGAAACATGTATTCCAAATGGGCATCTATTGGAAATTCCAACGGATGCGAACTGGAAAGAAGACGTACAACAACTTTATTACATCTTTGCCTTGGGAAAATTATTTCCAACGGGCATCCACTGGAAAAATCCATCATTGAGTCAATTAATGACGTCCGTTGATTATACGTCGTTTCGAACAGGCATTGGTTGGAAATATATGTATTTAACCCATTGAAAAGTTCCATTTCAACACATTTTCAAACCCAAAA
Organism: Gynandropsis gynandra; assembly: GCA_036759665.1. Lineage (NCBI taxonomy): Eukaryota > Viridiplantae > Streptophyta > Magnoliopsida > Brassicales > Cleomaceae > Gynandropsis > Gynandropsis gynandra. Next base: position 12,035,422 of record CM071862.1, on the reverse strand, counting down.
CAAAAAATTCCCTCAAACATTAATTCTAAACACTTAAATTCAATGAGAGCTCGACGATTTATCAGTCACGGTGAATTGTTGGTAGGTTCCACAAGAGCCCCGCCACCATCTCTTCCGTTAGCATTATCGACCTCCGTCACCTATATCGGTACTAGTGGTATTTGATGACAAAGACGATATGATGGATATTGATGCTTTGATTGATACCTTCGACGAGCATCCAATTTGGCTCATCATCGATTCTGAATGTTCTGACGAGATGTTATGCTAAATACTATTTTATTTACACATATATTTGTATTAATTTTTAAAACGTCTAACAATTTAGTTTACATGTGTAGGTTTGATGTGGATGATGTTCTTAAGCATACAAACAACAATATTATCCAATGTTCTTTGCAAGATCGGTTATACAATTTCTAGAAAGTGACGCTAGAGGTCATATGTCGCTGATGATGATGTACATTTATCGTAAATAATATAATATAAGATTTCATTTAATATTATACTTTAATTTGTTTAAAAAATTAATTTCTTTTCATTTAATTTTGTAGCACACATATAGATGGCAAAATAAGGACACATTGCACATCTATACCGATTGGATGCACGATATGAAAGCTCGGTTGCACTTAATGATGAACTATGCCAAGCCTAACTATTACAACAAGAATGAAAAACTGACATGGGCAACATACGAGGTATTCAACCAACTCTTCAAGCATTAGGAGTCAAAGGACTTCAAGGCCAAAAACAAAAAGGCAAAAAAATTCAGTACGAAGAGAAAGTTCTCGAGGATGGAGCAAAGTTGTTTAAAAAAAGAGTTCGTAAGAAATTTATCTTTATAATTTAAATTTATTTTCCTATAAAATTGTTATTTAATAATATTATTTTAATGTTACAGATGTAGAGACTCTTCTTGAGTTGGTCGTTAAGACTCATGCTAAGAAGAAGCCCGTCATCGGGGAATAGGTCAAAGAACCCGAGCTGGTTGATTCTGGGCAAAGCGGCTGGTGAATGTTGTAATAGAGAAGATCACACAGCAATCACATGTCGTCTGTTCATCTCATGATGAAATTAGTTCACAAAAGGACATCATTTATTTACAGATAGGGGTGGGCACGGGTCGGATACCTAGATCTTTTAGGGTACCCGAACCCGAACTCGAACCCAAACGGGTAATGCATTTTGTACCCGAACCCGAACTCGTGACACACGGGTACGGGAACCATAAATGGAGTACCCACGGGTATCCGAACCCGAACTAAAAAATCATTGGTCTCCGAGGTAAGAAATGGCCGACGAAGGCGGTTGGGGGTACTAAAACTTTCATAAAACAAGAGGAGCAACGAGGGGACTGACTGGTGCACTAAAGACGTCGGGAAACAAGAGGAGCGATGAGAAGAGCGGGGAGACGAGCAATGACATGAGCAGCGAGAGGAGAAAAGACAAGAGCGAAGAGAGTAGCGACGAGCGAAGAGAGTAGCCATGAGAGGATCGAAAAGAGGAGTGGTGAAAAGAAAAATTTTAGAGAGAAGGGATGAAGGCTAAGGAAGAAGGAAAGACGAATTGTAATTTCTTTCTCAGACGACTAAGGAGGAAGAAGGAAGGAAAAGGAGAATAACAGATTTAACCTAATGGTATAATTGTAATTTTTATAAACAATATGGGTTGGTAATCTGTGCATATATCCTCGGGTACCCGTGGGTACCCTTTTAGAAATGTTAAAACTCGATCCCGAACCCACGTGTAATAAGATTTTACTATTCGAAATCGAACCTGCGGGTTCGAATAATGTTTCACGCGTTCAAGATGGGTTTCGGGTCGGGACGAGTTTTTTGGGTAATTTGCCCACCCCAATTTACAGGTAAATAACATTAATAACGCTACAAAATATAAAATTATTTAAATCGATATACTAATTTTAGTTTGTTTTATATTGCAGTTTGTTAGACCTTATAAGGGGCGTCTATACCAATCCAGCGTATAAGTCACCATCACCGACGAAAGAAACACCGCCAAGACAAGAACCGATCATTGACTCTGATGTAACCCCTTCTTAAGGCATTGGCGAAGACATATAGGAAGACGACAATGTCGGTTTAGATGATATATAGGTAATGCGATTTTAAATTTTCTATAAAAATTTGTATATATAAAAACGTTTTATTTTATTTTTAAAAAGAATTTGTCAAATTATTAACATATGTCCCTTGATAATAGAACAAAATTATCAACGGACATCCGTTGCAATTTTTGTAATGAGCATCCATTGTAATTTCCAATGTCGTTATCTGTTGCATCCCTTGATACTTTCCAACGGATTGTCTCGTTGAATTGTTGTTGCAAATTACAACGAATGTGTTTTTTCAACGATCAATTTCCATTGGTTGGAATTCGTTGGAAAAGGTCATTTCTAACGGAAAATGAGCAATTTCCAACGGATTTAGACGTTGGAAATGGTCTGTTTATTTTGTAGTGTTACCAACAGCTCAAACTCCATTGTAATTCCGTTGAAAATGTCTTATTTCAATGTGAAAATGGTCATTTTTAACGGTTTTGACCGTTGCAAAAGCTTGTATTTGTAGAGTGATAACCATTTCATAGTATTATACTCTAACAAGAGCACTATGAAGTCAAAACACGTGGATATTAAGTACCTTGTTGTCATGAGATGTTATAGAATGTGATTATTTGGATAGAGCACATTTGTATAAATTCCATGGTTGCAGATCTGTTTACTAAGGGTGTTATACCCAAAGTCTTTTATGAACACACTGCTCACATTGTCTTTTGTTGGAGTCTTGTATCTTTTTATGTTTCCTCTTGTAACATAGCAATGTAACCTTATTCAGTTTTAATATTATGTTTCATAATATTGCATTTTAGTGTAAGGTATTACTTTGTATGATTTAGTTTAAGTGTATCTCAATAAGGATCATTTGGAGATAGACACGTATCGATAACTTTACGTGAAATCTTTAGGTCATCCATCCATATTCATGTATATATCATTCTTTTATATTAACATTAGTGATCATACATTGGTCTAGCTACGATATGGTTGATACACAATATGGTTGATGCACCACATTCATTTTGATTCTATAATACTGATACAGTTGATGGAGAAGATTGGTGTCAATATTGGTTTAATAACAACTATACCGCTCCTAAGCACCATAATTTTATGATTAGATATACCATTCAAGAGAGAATATTGTAATATTTTTTATATATCGTATATATGTTGACCAATATATGAATAGTTATAGAATAAATGTTGTTATCTGATTTAGTACAAATTAAATATGATCAGATTCAATTTTAATTGATCGGATTTCAATATTGCAACGAATGTGAAAAATTATATACATAAAAACTTTTGATAATTTCATTTATATATGATGATGGATGAAATAAATGACACAATTATTTTGATATATAGAAATATTCTAACAAAATTTTGAAATCGATACTTTTATTTCATCCGAAAAAATGAAAACAACACAAAACAATTTAGGCCTTTCTCTAATGGCGAAACACATATTGTTTGACTATTTTCCATTGTACTTTTTTGTCTATCTTTAAACTTAGAATGTTCTATCTTTGATACATCCACTATTTTATATATCTTTTACACGTAAAACAAGTACTTTATTTTGGAAAATTTGTGTTCTACTGTATCATATCATAATAGTTTATTATTTATTTTGATTATAAGAAATCTAAGATTTTGAACGACAAAAAATAGAGAGAGAGAGCGTCTTCCAAGTTGCCCACCATGGATGGCAGCGGTTCATCGTCGATCGTCATTCCCCTCTTTCCAACCCTCTCCTGGCCTTCCTCTTCTCCCTCCAACCTCTTTCAAATCCTAACTCTAAATCTCATGCACCTGTTGTCCAATCCGTGTCTTCCAAAGTTTCAACCTCTTCTCTCCCCATTTTGCAGTGTCTGGCGCCTTGTTGTTCAAATGCTCATGAAACTATGAATGAATTTCTCATGAGTTTATCTCCCACTTTTTAAATTTGTGCAAACATGAAAAATAAAATTAGAAACTGATTTGAAGAACTCTCGTATGGTTTGTGTGATCTCTCTCTGCCTCTCTTGTGTTTGATGTTTTGCTGAAACTCTCACTTTGATTCTACCGGATGTGATACAGTTCACAACCTCCTAAAGATCATATATTACTTAGTTCACAAAAGGTTGTTACCTTATCTATTACATACAAGTTCTTACACAATGATACTACCTATTATACCCAAAATAGGTTGATTCCTTAGCTATTGACTTACTGAAAATATCAAATGTTTTCTATCCTGTTTTTACATTATCATTACCCTGTTTTATGTATTCTTGTCTGTTGATCCCTTGTGCATTTTGTGTCTTTTTCATGGGCTTGCGGAAATGTTTGGGTCTTGCTTCTTGGGTTTCACGAGCTGCTGAGTTTGAGCTGGGCCTTCGACAAATGACGCGGCCCACCACCCTGATATTTGTTTCTGCTTCCAGAGTTATCTTCTCCAGAAGCTTCCCCGTGCACTCGATTCACCTTCGTGTCGTCTCCATGCCAGGTGATAACACATAGAGTGTATCAGTTTTAGGCTAGATATTTACATCATTTTCACATAGATTTCATAGCACGAGTTATAAAATCTGATATGAATGTTCTTTATATACGCCCTTTTTGTTGGTTTTCAGGTTTTAAGGCGACAAGTCCTAAACGAGCGTTAAAATGAAAATTCCTGGATTAAACCGCATATATTGGAAGATACAAATCATTCGGAGCAAAATTCTGGCTACGGAACAAAAAGGAACACCCGAGCATCGAGCGAAAGGAGCAAAGGCATGGAATGAAATGAGCCCGCTCGGGCAAGAATGCTACCCGCTCGGGCAAAAGCTACGGGGATAATTACAGAAGACTTCACACGACCCGGGCACAAGGTGAACATGGTCAGGTAACCATGCCCGCTCGGGCTGCAATGGGACTGAAAATCCCCGAGAGTGAACACGACTCGGACTGGTAGACCACATGATCGGGTACTATAGCCCGCTCGGGCTGGACGCTCTACACGATCGGGCTACCGTCTGCATGACCGGGTGAAACAGTACCCGCACGGGCCGCCTTTCTCGCAACAACCTGTTTTTAGAGTTTGAACGAGTAAAAGAGAGAAAGAAATCAGTTCCAGAGACCAGAGGGCGATGGCTAGGGTAAGGAAAGGCTTGTAATTCATCAAAAAAGGCTCGGAAGAAGCTGGAGAAGGAGAGAAGCATCAATCCAGACTTCGGTAACACGATAAGGAAGATCGAGGCATCATATTTCCTAGTTTTTATCATGTTTAGGGTTGTGTTATCTTGTTTAACAGTAAGATCCATGAGTGAGTAGATTCCCAACTATGGGCTAGGGATATCGGTTTTTGTAATGGATGTGCGAATTATGCGTTAATGCTTAGATTTATCGAACTTTTCTTGATATTCGGTTTTACAATCAACATCGTAAACGCTCCTACTAGTGCTGCCCGTTCAGTAACTTAGGAATTCATGTTTCACTGGAAGGTTAAAATATGAATCCGGAACTGTTGATTGTAGATTAAGTTTGATTAATGAGAATATGACCGGTCGGTTAATCGGCTTAGGAATTAGGATTGCACGCTTAACGCTACCGTAGTTACGAGTTAATCGCTGCTGGAAGGTAGGATTGCACGTAATTATGGTTAGGAGGTTTAGGCTCGGCAGAATAACTCCTCATTTTAGAGCATGAATTCTACGTTGTCAAGATAGTTCGATAGGTTTATGATCCTTCGTTGTTACATCCTTGCAATTCCTGGTATCCCGAAACCCGTAGTGTTCTTAATCGTCAAGCCTTCCGTATCTATCCATCGTTGTCATTATTTATCATAGAGTTTTTAGAGATTTATACCACGTCACCATCTATTTCATCCCGTCTTAGTTTAGTCACATTCTTAGAATAGGCTGCATTAGTCCCCAGAGTTCGACCCTGGTACTACACGAACCGTATATTTGCGGTATAGTGGTCTAGGAAATATTATAGCTTGATATTTCCCACATCAAGTTTTTGGTGTCGGTGCCGGGGACTAATTACGGCCTAGATTAGGAATTAGCTAGATTAAGTTCTAGTCCTTTCCGGAATCTTAGTCATTTTTCAACATTTTCTTTTCTTTTTCTTTTATCGAGTCTATTTTATCTACTTTAGATCTGCATTTTGGTAGTTCGTCTCTTGTTGTGCAGGAAGCATTGTATGAGAAGCTCCACAAAAAAGCTACTTATATACGATCCCGAGGTCGAGCGAACACTACGAAGCTTGCGCAAAAAGAGGAGGATTGGACTTGCAGATTCTGAGTCCGAAGTAGATAAAGAGCACAGTCAAGAGACATACGCTTCCGAAGAGGAAGGAACCGACAGCGCAAGCAGCGGAGAAGGTCACACAAATAACCCCGAAATGGCTGCTGCTAATGAAACTTACGGAGCCTACACCGCTCCAAAGCACACTCAGTTGCTTTCGTGCATGGCCCGCCCCATAGAGATTCAGGTTGAGCTACAATCCGCATTCATCCAAATGTTCAACAACTCTGCTTTCAGAGGAATGGAGAATGAAGATCCGAACTCCCATCTCACGGACTTCAAGATGCTCTGCAGCACCACTAAAGTTAGCAAGGAGTCACGCGGGAGGATCTATACTTGATGGCATTCCCATTCTCGCTCAAGGATGCAGCGCAGTGTTGGTTATTCAACTTGCATGTTGGGTCAATTACTTCGTTGAATGATCTGGAGCAGTGATTCATGCAACAATTCTTTCCGGACCACAGGACGCTACTCGCCAAGAATCGTATAAATTCTTTCCTACAAGAAAGGGGCGAGACTCTACACGATGCATGGGAGCGTGATAACATGTTATCCGTCGTAGTATTTATATCATTCTTAGGTTTAGATTAGATTAGATTTCTTGGACTTTACCGATTATTTGAGTTTATTCGAGGCTTTTATATACTATTTCGTGTTTTGTGTAGGAAATAAAGACATGGAGGAAAACACGAATGATTACGGCAATTCCACCCCGAAAACATGTTTGAATGACAAGATGCTTCATGTGCACGGCCATGGAAGCAAACAGAACATTCACACCTCGAGCGAAAGGAGCGGAAAGAGCAATTGCATGTGTGCCCGCTCGGGCTGCGTATGTGTACCCGATCGGGCACCAATTTGGACCAGAAAAACGCCGAGAATCAGCCCCACTCGGGCTGGTAGTGTACCCACGCGGGCATGGGAGCCCGACCAGGCTGGAAGTGTGCACGAGCGGGCTTGAGGTCTACCCGAGCGGGTGGTGGTTGAGCCCGAGCGGGTCCACCTTTTTCTCAACAAACTCCTTGATTTTGGAACGACCAATTAATGAGAAAAGAGAACTTCTAAGGCTAGGATTCGTACAAGACATTAAGAGGGGCGAATCATAGACAAAAAGAGGACACCTAGAGACACACAAGAAGGAGGAGAGAACACGGATTGAAGACTTTGGACATCCGAAGGATTCATCCAAACCATAACGCTCGGATGATAGGGGAGTCGAACATCTGCTTCGTTTTTGTTTGTTTCTCTATGATTTCTGAGTAGATCTGTTGTCATGGGTTAGGGATGCCATTGTAATGGATGTTTTATGTTATTAATGCTTGATTTTCGGTTTTGTTCAATTGAATGGTTCGATAGGTTATAGATTTGCGATTAATGCCTTCATACGTTTTTTATTTCAACTTTGGATAAGACTAGATCTATTCTACATTAGACACGTTTGATGGAGATTAGAGATTCATCCAGGCTTCGGAGAGTCAGATTTGAGTCTCGTGATTGAACCTTCGAATAATTAGATTAATGAGACCGGTCGATTAATCTATTTAGGAACGGTAATAATCGAGGTAGAATTTCCATTGTTCGTAATGCATCTAGAAGTTTCGCGCTACATAGAAATATGAGCGATGTTGATTTCCTAGATAGAGGATTTAGGCTTACGCCAAGTCACTTCCGTTTATAGAGGTCGAGTCCGACATTAGAGGTTGAATTCCCCATCGTTCGTCATGCATCTAGAAGTTCCGCACCGTATAGAGATATGGGTGATGTTGATGTTGAAGGTAGGAGATTTAGGCTTACGCCAAGTCACTTCTAGCATTAGGGGTAGAGTTCCCTACTGTTCTTCATGCATCTAGACGTTCCGCGCTACATCGAGAGATGAGTGACGTTGATTTCCTAGG
>CM071862.1:12005606-12022632 GCA_036759665.1 Gynandropsis gynandra | reverse complement strand
GATTATTTGAGTTTATTCGAGGCTTTTATCTACTATTTCGTGTTTTGTGTAGGAAATGAATACATGAAAGAAAACACGAATGATTATGGCAATTCCACCCCAAAAACATGTTTGAATGACAAGATGCCTCATGTGCACGGCCATGGAAGCAAATGGAACACTCACACCTCGAGTGAAAGGAGCGGAAAGAGCAATTGCATGTGTGCCCACTCGGGCTGTGTATGTGTACCCGATCGGGCACCAATTTGGACCAGAAAAATGCCGAGAATCAGCCCGTCTCGGGCTGGTAGTGTACCCGCGCGGGCATGGGAGCCCGACCAGGCTGGAAGTGTGCACGAGCGGGCTTGAGGTCTACCCGAGCGGGTGGTGGTTAAGCCCGAGCGGGTCCACCTTTTTCTCAACAAACTCCTTGATTTTTGAACGGCCAATTAATGAGAAAAGAGACCTTCTAAGGCTAGGATTCGTACAATACATTAAGAGGGACGAATCATAGACAAAAAGAGGACACCTAGAGACACACAAGAAAGAGGAGAGAACACGGATTGAAGACATCGAGCATCTGAAGGATTCATCCGATCCACAACGCTCGGGATGATAGGGGAGACAAACACTTACTTCGTTTTTGTTTGTTTCTCTATGATTTCTGAATAGATTTGTTGTCATGGGTTAGGGATGCCATTGTAATGGATATTTTATGTTATTAATGCTTGATTTTCGGTTTTGTTCAATTGAATAATTCGATAGGTTATAGATTTACGCTTAATGCCTTCATACGTTGTTGATTTCAAGTTTGGATAAGACTAGATCTATTCTACTGAGATTAGGCACGTTTGATTGAGATTAGAGATTCGTATAGACTTGAGAGAGTTAGATTTGAGTCTCGTGAATGAACCTTCGAATAATTAGATTAATGAGACCGTTCGATTAATCTATTTAGGAACGGTAATCATCGAGGTAGAATTCCCATTGTTCTTAATGCATCTAGATGTTCCGCGTTACATAGAAATATGAGCGACGTTGATTTCCTAGATAGAGGATTTAGGCTTACGCCAAGTCACTTCCGTTTATAGAGGTCGAGTTCCCATCCGACATTAGAGGTTGAATTCCCCATCGTTCGTCATGCATCTAGAAGTTCCGCACCGCATTGGAATATGGGTGACGTTGATTTCCTAGGTAGGAGATTTAGGCTTACGCCAAGTCACTTCTAGCATTAGGGGTAGAGTTTCCTACTGTTCTTCATGCATATAGACGTTCCGTGCTACATCGAGATATGAGTGACGTTGATTTCCTAGGTAGAGGATTAGATATTAGATCCCCATCGATTAATACAAACTGAATTTCATGATCCTTAGAAACATCCATTGCATGTTCCGGTATTCCCGACACCCATGATACTTCTCATTACTTAGTCTAGCTTCGTCATCCTTACTTATCTTTACTTTCTAGTTCACTATGCATCCATTGATCGATCTTCTTCTCGAGATATCTTAGTTCTAAAGCTGCACTTAGTCCCCAGAGTTCGACCCTTGTACTACACGAACCGTATACTTGCGGTAGAGTGGTCTTGGAAATAATTAAAACTCTGATCCCACACATCAGAGCGCTTTAAGAACTATCAGCAAATATGCCCACATCATGGAATGGATAAGAAGTACCTTATCACGAGCTTTATACAAGGTGTCCAAGAGACCACACGTTTCATGATCGTAGCAGCGGGTGGTGGTTCACTCAGCAATCTCACTTTCAATCAACTCGAGAATTTGATCGAGAGCATGGCGAGGGAAGGAGGCAAGAAGGTCGGAGACTACAACCGTGATTACCAATCCAAAGTGGCAGTAAATGAGTTAGGCGTAGCCAACCCGGACTTAACGGATTTGGAGCAGCAAGGCGGCGAGATATGCAGGATGATAGCAGGCCTTCATGTCGATCGACAAGATGCATCCGTAGGTCAAGGAATCGAGGAAGTGAACTACGTCAGCAATCAGGCCTACCAGCAAAACTACATCAAGAGCCATCCCAATCTCTCTTATGGGAATACGAGTAATGTAGCAAACCCGCAGGATTTCCAACCGCGGATGATGGCAAGAAACCAAACCAAGGTTTCCAGCCGAGAGGGAGTGGCCAAGACTACGACTATCAGCCTCGCGCACAACCTTCAAGTGACTCCGAAAGTCTTTCTATGCTCCAGTTGATGTATCAAGAACATAAAAGTGCGCTTGGAGGAACTAGGGCTGAACAAGAGGACATGAGAAAGAGAATGGACGGTTTACAGATACACTTAAGTCTCCTGGAAACGCAAGTGGCACAGCTAGCCCAAGGGTCTAGCCGACAACCCGGATAGCTTCTCGGGAAACCCGAGACGAACCCCCGGGGGCAAGTAAATGCCATTTTCCTAAGGAGCAGAAACACAGGGGAGCAACCCATGCCTTCCACAGCTGCAAGAGGAGAGCCTTTGAGAAATAAAATTGAACAACCCATGACTCAAAGTGTGGAAGAGAAGAAGACCGAAGGGGAAGAAGAGAGGGAGTTGCCCTACATAGCACCTCCTCCGAGGGTACCATCCTTACCCTTTCCGCAACGCCAAAGGAAGCAAAGCGACGATGCTCAATTCACCCAATTCGTGGAACTTTTGAGGAAGTTGCAAGTCACCATCCCGTTCTACGACACGCTCATGAAAATCCCATCCTATGCCAAATTCCTCAAAGACATTATAATGAGGAAGAGAACCGTAGACAACGAGGTAGTGATGGTAACAAATTCCCTCATACAACCCCCTACCATGGCCGAGAAGATGCCCGATCCAGGTAACTTTGTCAACCCTTGTAAGATCTACGATTATGAGATTGAGCATGCACTAGTCGATATCGGAGCGAGTGTAAGCTTACTACCATTGTCTCTTGTTGAGAAGCTTAATCGAGTAGGAGATTTCAGCCCACGCGCATGAAAATCACCTTAGTCGATCAATCCGTACGGAGTCCCGTGGGTATATTGACAAATATAGCTGTACAAGTGGGAGAATTCTGGTTTCCCGCAGACTTTGTAATTGTGGACATGGAGATCAATTCGAAGATCCCCGTTATTTTGGGAAGACCATTCCTCAACACAGCGAAAATGGTCATTTACTGTGCTGAAGGTAGGCTGGTCATGAAGTTTGGAGACGAGTCTATTGAGTTCAAGCTCGACGATGCACTCAAGAAGTTATATACAACTGTACCCGTAATGCATGTTACCACGATGGATGCGCCAACGGAGAAAATTCAACGTGAACATCACGACGTCCATCCCGTGAAGATACCACTGTCCGCGTGCACCGGGAGCCAATTTCAGTCACCCCATGATGTTGACACATTCACACAACTCAAGGAAGACCTAAATATCCATCAGACGAGACTTAACCCGCGCGTGCTCCTACCTCAACCCGTGCGGGTTGCACCAGATTTAGGAGACCCGTCCGGGCAGCCACATAGCCCGACTCAGGTAGCGCTCATGGGGATAAATGGTGAAATTGGTAACCCGAGGGGGTTGGTTGATGAGCCCGATCGGGCAGAGCAAATGGACAAGAACCCGCCCGGGCGACCTCACAGCCCGACTCAGGCACCCCTCACGGGGTAAGTGACACATTAAGGAACCCGAGCGGGGCAAAGAAGGAGCCCGATCAGGCACTTGATTTGAACCGAAATCCGCACGGTTTAACCGAGACTTCAACGCGGGCTGCGGTTCTTCGGCCATACACCTCATCTCCCTCGATGGCCCGCATACACACTTATCTCGCCTGGAACACAGAGGAGACGCTCAACCAAAATCGAGTCCGACGGAGATACCATGGAGTCGTAGGATTGGACGAGAAGAATGGAGAATCGAAAGTGAAAAACGCTCCAGGGTTCAAGCCATGTTATGCTGATCAGTTAGAAGAAGGAAGAGGCGTACCACCTCTCTCCGATCCCACACACGTATGAAAGCATTAGGGTCAAGCTAAAGACCGTAAACAAACGCTTCTCGGGAGGCAACCCGAGTTTCGTATCCTTTTTCTTCATTTTCATTTTATTTCTATTTTCGAACTCTTTTTAAGACATGGACAATTTTTTAGGATTTAGGATTTTAGTGGCTTTTAAGATTTTTTGTTGCATGGTTTTCTTCGTGATTTTTTTTAGTTTTGCAGCAATGCCCAATCGGGCTGACAACAAGACCCGCGCGGGCACCGTGTATCTCTGCAAAGGTAAGTCTTTTATTTCGAGTAACCCGAGCGGAAGCCCTCACACACAAAAAAACTCGACCCGAACGTGCTCCACACCTGCAACCCTTCACGCCGCCAGAGCTTGCTTACTTCGCCGCTACCGTTCCTCATGGCCGCCGGTCCACACAACGAAGAATACTAAACTGAGGTTACTCGAAATAAAACTCTCTCTCTCCTCTCTCGCAAAAACCCTGAAAACTTTCAAATTCCTCTCGAAATCCAGGTATTCTCATGAATTAATTTGTGTATTTGAAGGCTTTGGACTAGAATTAGGCCTGGTTAGAAACATTTAGGGTGAAATTTGCGAGTTCAACCATGAAATCGGAATGCAGGTCGTGATTTCGCGACTCAGCCCGATCGAGTTAGGGTTTGCACCCGGTCGGGTAACATGGTTTAGAGACCGATCGGGCAGCGATCACACCTGAGTCGGGCGACACCTACGGGGAATTTTGGCCGAATTGAAGCCCGAGCGTGCTACACCTCTACCCGCCCGGGCACTTTGCAAACGGTGACTAAACGCTTGTTTTTCTTCTTCAATTGTTTTGCAGATGGCTCCAAAACTATTTCAAATTTCAAAGAAACGTCGATCTAATGCCTACGATCCGAAACACGGATGGCCAGCAAAGTCGAATGCCATCACGGCATTAACACCGTACACGCTCATCACGACATCTCATCAACAATACAACTACCGGAGAACAACTTTTTTTTCCGGTCAGAAGTCGAGGTTCACCGGACTACAGTCGCACATATACCCATCCTGCTTCCTATCCTCGGAAGCCATGAGTGCCCTCCACATCGAGGAGCACATCGACGCCATCTTCAACACATTGGGATGGACAGGATTGCGGGATGCACAGGAGTACACATACCGCAACCTTACAGCGAAGTTCTTTGCGTCGTACACGGCATTCTTCCCCGAGTCAAGAGAACGGGAGAGGGCATTTATGGAGTTTCGTCTGCTGGGATAGAACTACCGGCTTAGCGTACGACCGTTTGCAATCGTGCTAGACGCTCCGCACCGCGCCTTCACCAAAATGCCCGAGCACAACAGGAGCCGTCAAGCGCAGTTTTGGACCCGGATAGCGTATGGTGACTATTCAACAAAGTCTAAGACCAGCCACATACGCCATCCCGCCCTAAGGTATTTCCACAATTTCCTAGTCTCCTCTATCTTAGGAAAAAGAGCACAAGACGGAGTGAACCACACAGAGTTGGCATACCTTAGGTGTGCGGTACACACAGACTTCGATGAGGGTGTGTGGGACATACTCGATGTCGACTTGGCATCGCTGGTTATGCGAGACTTCCACGACATTGCCACCGAGAAATGCAGCACGAACACGAAGAGTATTTGCGGTGGGATAGTGACAATGATAGCACGTAGAGTTAGGATCAACCTTGGTATCCTGACGGAGGATAAGATTGATGAGGAGCCTGAGCTGAACCTCCAAAACTTGCACAACCGACGGGCAATATCGATCGATCGGCACAGAGTCATATGGAGCTACAAGGATGAACACGCTCCAACCTTGGAGGTCGACCTCGATGAGATTCAGATGCCGGGATTAGACGAGGAGGGTATACGCTTCAGAATTGATCCTGCCATCGGACACATTGGCCCGGGACTAGGTGAGGTAGATCCAGCTCCAGCCGCTGCACCAAGACCATTGATGTTTAGATAGAGCAACCAATGTGCCACTCATTCTCGTACCGCCCTGACTACCGTCATCACCGCTCCGACTTCCCTTGTATGGAAGGTGTCTTCGATGTTCTCAAGTATGTTGCGGAGGAGAGGAGATATTCATGATCGATCGAGTAAGTATTCATGATCCTCTTGAGAGATGCTTCAAGAAGGTTTGTGGGAACACAAGACTCACGGACGAGGAAGTCGAGCTCTACACGAGATTCATGAGATCATTAAATATCGATAGTCAGTTTGGAAGCTATGTGGTGAAACCGTATCCTAGAATGTTTGTCTCATTTTTCAAGAACTCCTAGGTTTACTGCATTATCATATTTGCATCTCACAACCATATTTCCATCATAGCAAGTATTGATTCTAGTTTTATCTTAGTCTGTGTTGTGTAGTCCTCGTGGGATCGACACCTAAAATACCACCCACGTGCCATGCACTTGCGGGTAGTTTAGGTTAACTTGTTTCACTTGACATGCATAAAAGCCCGACCGTTCATCCCATGGAGGAAGTGCCCGACCGAGCTTGCTCTTGTGCTCGATCGGGCAAGAAGAACATGTGGCCTGCAATAAGAAATAGGAAACCTCCGGCCGATTAAACACAAAAGAAAAGCCATGAGCAAGAATGGAAATACACAGCCAAAGAGAAAGAAGAGAAAAGGAAAGAAAGGAAAGAGGACGAAAGGGGGCAAAGAGGAGAGGAATCAGTTGGACAAAAAGATAGAGAGACAGACAGAGAAACATAGAGAGAGGGAGGAGATAGAGCAGAACACATACGAGGATAGAGACGGGGTGACGAACTCGGAACGCGGAGGAACTGTTGAAGACATCGATATTAGAATAAGGAGGGATCTCGTTCTTTAGCTATGTTGAATATAGCTTTCATTTTGTTTCCTAAGTCCATGTCCGAGTAGATTCGCAGCCACGGGTTAGAGAGATTTGCTGATATGTAATGAAGTCTTGTTCTTAATGTTTGGTTATAACATTTGACCGTTTTTCGGATTGATTGGTTGTTGTGATGCTTTTATTCTTGTTGGTAGCTTGAATGAATGATTATAAAAATCTAATTGTATTGGGAGATGAATTAGATTTTGGAACGTAGACATGATATGAAGTCTCAATTGATTTAGAATATTGGTCGGTCGATTAATTGAACTTAGGAACTAGGATAGCGATCTTAATGCATATAGTAGGTGAGATTACGTAGTTGGGAGACTGGTAGTATGCATACTAGATAGTGGGTTTAGGCATCTCGAGATATGTGGTGTTTAGTCCATTGAGTTTAATTCATTAATTATTTAGTTTAGCTTTATTCGCATTCCAAACACTTATTTATTTTATATGACTGTTCACTAGTTAACTAGCTTTAGAGTTGCATCGATTCCCTTGTGTTCAACCCTGGTACTACACGATCTGTATTCTTGCGGAAGCGTTAGTCTAGGTAATTATTATTTGAGATTAACCACATCAGTGGGTTGTTCTTAGTTCTTTCATCCTTGCATATCACTTAATTGAATGAATTTAGAGGCTTGTCTAGGCTGGGAGGTCAGATTTGAGTCTTGGAAATAACGCTCGAAATAATTAGGAACCGTGAGAATTGAGGTAAAATTCTCTATAAAGGTTGAGTTCCCCACTGATCTTAATGCATCTAGATATTTGATTTGCTGCATCGAGAGATGAGTACGTTGATTTTCTAGGTAGTGGATATAGGTGTCGATAGAGGCCCTTCCAATAATTGATTTTGAGTTCCTTATTGATCGAGATAATCTGATTCCATGATTCATAGAAACGTCCATTACATGTCCCACCATTTCTCAAAACCCATGGTGCTTTAGTTTATTGAGTTTATCACTTTACTTTATATTCCAAATACTTATTGATTTATTATTCGGCTTATTCATTAGTTTAATAACTTTTTTTGCATCGGTTCCCTAGTGTTCGATCCTGGTACTATACGATACATATTCTTGCGGAAATGTTAGTCTAGGTATTTATTACTTGAGATGGACCACATCAACATTCATGGAAAAAGCAATAGAAACCTGTTGAACCATTTAAAATTATGTTCAATATTTAAAATATTTTCAAGGTTTTCAAATTTTCAACGGGCATCCGTTGGGAGTTAGCAACGGATGCCCGTTACCAATGTTTAAATTGCCAACCGATGATAGTTGGCAGCCGCCGATGGATACCCTTCAGTAAATTGCAACGGATATTGTGCTAGGTAGATTGTAACACACAACTCATTTGGATCAATTAGATGTTGTCAGACTATGGTATGGATTATCAATCTTTCATTGTTCATTGTGATAATACAAGTGCCATAAACACTTAGAAAAATCTTGTACATCATTCTAGAACTAAACACATTGAGATTAGACATCATTTCCTTAAAGAGTTTGTTGAGAAAGAAAACAAATAGAAATCAATTATGCGCCTACGGAACGAGAATTGGCTGACATTTTTACTGAACCATTTAATATGAGTTGCTTTATGAATCTGCGAAAATTCATTTGGTGTTTGCCAACTTTGATTTATAAATAAAAAAGGATTGATGGATATACTTAACTTTTTTAGAATTTTGTTTGTGGAAGTATGCACAAATTGAAACAACACTCCTACATTCTCGTATCCATGAAGTACTTAAAATGTACAGTGGATGATAAATGTGCAACGGATTTGCTCGGGTCTAAGTGGTGAGGCGGATATTCATTTTCGACGTCTTAAAGGTAAAATGTTCAAAGAATAGAAACATTCACGCATATGTATATATGTATATATATATATATATGCGAGTAAAAACATAAAAATTTAAGGAAGAGAAGAAACAAATAAAAATAAAACAATTTTTTTAAGGAATCAACATTTTCCGCTATGATTGACCATAAGAATATATTTGTACAATAGCCTAAGTCTAGGTGGTGGAAAAATCTGTCAATTTTAACGATCTAGAAACCCAAAGTGTTTGCATTGAATCGGGTAAAAAAAAATTCATTGATATACATCAAGTGTACCTCGTCGTGTCAAAGAGGATCTCTTGGCTGGCATAAAGGCACTCTTCAAAAGTTCTTCCGTTGACGGTGGATGATAGTAGAGGAAGGTGGAGGATCTCTTGACTCCCCTAAGGGCACTCTTCAAGATAGTTCTCTCGTTGTGTCAATGAGAAACTCTTGACTGACCTAATGACACTTTTCAAGAATTGATGGTGGATGATAGAGGTGGAAGATGGATGATATCTTGACAGGACTAAGGGCACCCTTCAAGAGAGAGTCGTCTGTTGATAGTGGATGATACGAGTTGACAGTGGGGGATATGATCTCACGAGACAATATACCTTCGTGAAGGGAAGAAAGATGGATAAAAGGTGTTATTGGTGGATCGAAGGATACCACAAGAGGTGTGCAAGCCTCTTGATACCGTATGATGTGATTTTAGTTGTTCCCTAAACAATCTGAAGACATCATAACTTCAATTGTTCCCAGAACAATCTCAAGACAATGTAGTCTTTACAATGGTCAAGAAAACAAATAGTTTTTTTTCTACTCGATTTTAGTTTTTCTATTACAACTGTTGTAAGGTCCTTTATATAGGATAGACTCCATATTAAAACAAAAAAAATGATTAAATAAATGATTATGAATTTAATCTACTTACCGTTTATGAAGATTTCCTAGTCACTAGGAATATTTAGAGGAGGAAAGTAGATGATCCTGTGGGATATGATCGGTTTCGGAAAATTTTTTAGCTGTTCGAGATCTTCAAAAAAGGAAAGTAAGATCAGCCTTGGGAAATTTTCCTAGCCGTGGAATACATATAAGATATTTATTTCCCGCTTTTCCTTATCCGAGTCATACGATCCCTTTGGTAAATCCTCATTATAGTCTAGTGACTCCCACATTTCCTTTTTCTACCATTGACGGCTTATTCTGCGAGCTTCTAATTCGCCATATGCAAGTAGCCCTCGGGGAAGTTTTGTCCTTTTAGTTCCTTGGTTTAGCTCGTCAGCGGTGTGACCCGTTTTTGGTGTGGTGGCGCTACCGATGATGTCATCACAAAGGTGTTGAAGAATTTGAGGAAGTTCCATTATGATACACGTCCCGGGTGAGATCTTGAGACCCCTATGATACTCTTCAAGAATTCATTCGTATCAAGGAGAATCTCTTGAATGGCCTAAGGGCACTCTTCAAGAATTCGTTCGTTGACGGTGGATGATAGCAGTGGAAGGTGGAGGATATCTTGACTAGTCTAAGGGCACTCTTCAAGAGAGTTTCGTCCGTCGATGGGGGATGATAAGGGTTGACGGTGGGGCTATGATCTCACGAGACAAAGTAGCTTCATAAGGCGAAGAAAGGTGATTCGTGTTCTTGACAACAATAAAACAAATAAGGGTTTATTTCTTATCAATTCTCCTCCTCTACTACAAATGGGTGGAGTCCTTTATATAGGAAAGTCTCCATATTAAAACAAGGAAAATAATTAAAATACATGATTATGAATTTAATCTACTTGTCGTTTTAAAAATATTTCCTAGTCAATGAGAATCTTCGAAAAAGGAAAGTAGATGATTCGGTGGGATATGATCGGCTTGAGAAGATTTTCTAGCCGTTCGAGATCTTCGAAAAAGGAAAGTAGATAATATGGTAGAATAAGATTACCTTTGGACGATTTTCCTAGTTGTGGAATAAATATATCAGATATATTTCACCCTTTTCCTTACCCATGTCATTCACGCCCTTCGATGCGGTGACGATGCGGATGACCTCATCATTCCCTCCTTGTTACGAGTGATTCGTCCTCTAATCGTAACCATTAGGCACTTCACGTTGGTAGGTAATTTCTATTTTTCCTTTTTTTTCTTTTTTTCTTTAGGATAGAAACATACCTTTGGTCCTTGAATCGGGCTCTAATAATAAGATTATACGCACCTCAGGGTCGAAACTCGAGATGCCTATAGAGAATCTGTTAAACCTCGATCGCTCGAGTAGGATTCATCGTGTCAAGGAGGATTTCTTGACTAATCTGAGGGCACTCTTCAAGAAATTCGTCCGTTAATGGTGGATGGAGGTAGATGATGGTGGATCATCTCTCGACTGGCCTAAGGGCTCTCCTCAAGATTCTTTCAGCGATGGTGTAGGATGGAGGTTGATAGGTTGTTTTTGAAGTGTTTATGGTGGAGCAATGGACACCACAAGAGGTATGGAATCCTCTTGATACATTTGGATATGATTTCAATTGTTCCCGGAAAACTTTGAAGGCACAATTATGATAGTTTTTTTTGCAATGGTCAAGAAAACAAATAGTTTTTTTCTTATCAATTTTAATCTTTCTATTACAAATGGTATAAGGTCCTTTATATAGGAAAGACTGCATATCAAAACAAAAAAAATGATTAAATACATGATAACGAATTTAATCTACTTGCCGTTTAGAAAGATTTCCTAGTCACATGGAATATTTAGAGGAGGAAAGTAGATGATTCAGTGGGATATGATCAGTTTAGGAAGATTTTCTAGCCGTTCGAGATCTTCAAAAACGAAAGTAGATAATCCGGTAGAATAAGATCAGGTTTGAGCGTTTTCCTAGCCGTAGAATACATATAAGATATTTATTTCCCGCCTTTCCTTATCCGAGTCATACGAGCCCTTCGGTAAATCCTCATTATGGTCTAGTGACTCCCACATTTCCTTTTTCTACCCTTAACGGCTTATTCTGCAAGCTTCTAATTTTGCCGTATGCAAGTAGCCCTCGGGGAAGTTTTGTCCTTTTAGTTCCTTGGTTTAGCTCGTCATCGGTTTGATCCATTTTTGGTGTGGTGGCGCTGCCGATGATGTCATCACAAAGATGTTGAAGAAGTCGAGGAAGTTCAATTATGATACATGCCTCAGGGTGAGATCTCTAGACTCGTATGACACTCTTCAAGAATTCATTCGTGTCAAGGAGAATCTCTTGAATGGCCTAAGGGCACTTTTCAAGAATTCGTTCGTTGATGATGGATGATAGTGGTGGAAGGTGAAGGATATCTTGGCTAGTCTAAGGGCACTCTTCAAGAGATTTCATCTGTCGATGGGGGATGATAGGGTTGATGGTGGGGCTATGATCTCACAAGACAAAGTAGCTTCATAAGGGGACGAATGGTGGATAAAAGTTGCTTGAGGGTGGAGCAAAGAACATCACAAGAGGTGCAAAAGCCTCTTGAGATAGTCCGATGTGACTTCAGTTGTTCCCGAAACAATCTGAAGACATCATGACTTCAGTTGTTCCCAGAATAAGTTGAAGACATCATGTTCTTGACAAGAATAAAAAAATAAGGGGTTTATTGAGAATCTTACAAATTTATCTGCTTGTTGTTTAGGATAATTTCCTAATCATTGGGAATCTTTGGTGGAGGAAAAAGATGATCTGATGGGATATGATTGGCTTGAAAATATTTGTTAGCCATTCAAGATCTTGAGAATAGGAAAATAGAGGATCCAGTGGAATAAGATAAGCTTTTGGGGTGATTTTCCTAGTGATGAAATAAATATGAGATTTTATTTTCTCGTCTTTTTTTATCCGTATCACCTGAGCCCCTCGATTTTAGGGGTGTGTGTTGCGGTCTAATTCAATGTAGAAAACCGATGTGGGTTTTCCTTGAGTTGGGATAAGACCGTTGGATTTCATTGGTGGAGGAATATATAGAACTTGGAGAGATATTGATATCCTTTGGTGTCTTCCTATCCATTAGACGGGATAAGATAAGATCTTTATCTTCCATCCTTCCAAATTCCAATGGTCTGAACCTTTCGGTAATTCCTCATCCCGTGACTCCCATGTTTCCTTTTCTACATTTGACGATTTTTTCCGCAAGCTTCTAATTCGGACATGTGCAAGTAGGCCTCGAGGAAGTTTTCTCCATTTTGTTCCTTCTTCTGGTGCAGTGATGTTACCGATAACCTCATCACATTACGAGAGAAAACCTTGAAAAAGAAACCCAATAAGACTAAGAAAAATATTGATGACAGAAGTTCAACCGGAGTGAAATTAAAGAAAAAATCTATTGATAAATGTGACCAATTCCAGATCGTCAAGGTAATCCTCATGACCTCTCTATGTATGCCTATTTGTTCAAGTTTTTTACTTCATTGAGAAAAATAGATTCAGAACTATTAGCAAACGAGGTATTTATAGCGAACGAGGAGTAAATGTGAGTCATTTCAAAGAAATTGATTTATGGAAGCTGTTGCATGAATGAGATCTATCGGGAACAATTTCTCATGTGTCTTAGTATTGCAAAGAACTAATACATGAACTTTATGCAAATTTATTCCCTGATATAGAGTTGAAAGGAAACTCCATATATAATTGGACCTACCATAGGGGGAAGATATTTGAGTTTTCATCCTCACAGATCAATAATTTTCTGGGTAAATCTAATCCATTTATCACATGAGAGAAGGAACTGTACTTAGATGTGGATTTGAACTTGGTTGCTCGGATTGTTACTAGCATGGGATATGCAATGTGGTCCGAAAAGGTTGGTCCCTCTAAAATGAGATGGGATTATGAATTATTGAAGAAAACATGTCGTCCAAACTTCATTCCCACTGAGAAGGCAAATATGCTTAAAAGAGATAGTGTTGTGATGCTCTAATGCGTGAAAGAAAAGGTTTCTATCAATATCGGAAAAGTGATCTTTGAGCAGATTTTAATCCAGGCTTTCTCTAGTGGAACAAGATTTATTCTGCCTTCTTAGACAGAAATGTGAGGCCATAATCGGGAATGATGAACCTAAGGAAAGGATACCACCTTGGATTACGTATAAGTAGCGACATGCGGATAAGAAGGTTGTGCATGATTCAACACGCTTCAATTCTGATAACAGTATGACATTATCCTTATGCAAACTTGAGAAATGCCTCAATGACATGATTACAGAATAAGAACCAATTTTGAAGCATGTCAAGTTTTTTATAAGAACCTCGAGTCGTATTTTGTTTTCCTTCGATGTTATAATATTCATTCGATAATCTATTTCGTGAGTCTAACTTTTTTAGATCTTATACTCACACAAACAGGGGTAGAAGGTTCTGGAGGCAATACTATAACCGATGCAAGCATACTTGAAAACTAAGGAAGGGATGCAGAGTGGACCAATCATGGATGATCTTTTTGTTTTGTTGAGATCGATTGTTGTTTCTTTTTTTTTTTGGACCAAATTTTAACTTGATGTTTGATGAGTAATTTCGATGAATGATTTGATATTTATCGTGATTTGATGTTATTTATCATAGATTAACTTGAATGATGTGCTTGTATAAGTATAAGATAAAAAAAGGGAAAGATTGTTAAAGTGATATGTTTGATTTTATGTTTTGATTAAGTGTCATGTTGAATACGTTAAATTTAAACAAGTAAAAAAAAAAGAACAAACTAGAGGTTTTCACGGAGACTATCAAGGAGGCTACATTGATGGAAGATATCTTGCAACAAACACATCAAGAAGTCTTGTATAAAGGAGGTTGCTGCCATGAACGAAAATTATCTTCTCCATCAACAAATATTGAGCAAAAGTATAAAAGAGGGAAGTGAGAGTTTAAAACGAGAATCTAGATTGTTTCAAAGAACGTGAGTGAGTGTTTTACATAAGTCGTAGGCACATTGTTTAGGGTCTTGTGAGATAGTGATTCGAAGAATCATTTTATAACCTAGAACTATTGTGAGAATAGTTTTCGATGGCCACATCCGGTTTCTGTGCGTCTAGACTTAGAATTTAATTTCCAGATGTGTAGAGTTTCATTGGAGTCTGAGTTTGTAATCCAAATCTATCTGGACAACCGTTTGAATTAAATAAGAAGTCTTTTGGAGTTGTGAGACTCCACCAAAACACATTTTTTATCTACTCTCTAGCTTTTTCAAGATGATTCTACCTTAGATGGTTCTTCCTAATTAGACAAAGTTTATTAAAAGCCTCTTATTTCAGAGAACAACCTTCTAGCAATGGACATTATTAGGAACTATCATAAGCCTTCTGGTCCGAAGCGGATAACTATCAAGTTCAACTTGGCCAAGGCTTTTGATTCTTTGGGATTGAATTTTCTCATATTGGTGCTTCACTCGATTGAGCTTCCACCAAGTTTTTTGGAGCCAATCAAATCATGTATTTTTCATTCAACATTCTATGTGGGAATCAATGGGGGATATTTCAGTTACTTCATAGGCAAGAGGTGGATTTGGCAAGGGAAATAAATGAAAAATTTTGAGAAGGTTTATTGGCTTTTAGTAAATAAAAGGCTAAATGGACTCTTTTCATGGCGGGCATGTCCATCGAAGAAAAAGAAAAAGCGTAGTGTGAATCCATCTTTGGTATAAGATCAACCGCCCTTTCTCTATCATGTATTTAGGCCTCCCGCTTAACACGAGGAAGTTATCCCACTCAGATTACCTCCCCTAATTGAGAAGGTTAAAGCAAGGTTTCAATCTTGGAAAGCGAAATTCCTTTCTTTTGTTTAGAAACTTCAATTGTTAAGATCGATAATTCCCAGAATTATTTGATATTGGTTCAATGCTTTTCATTTTTCCCAAAATAATGTATGCGGGTTCTCAATGGTTTTGTGTAGTGCCTTCTCGAGGAAAATTAATTTGGATATCTCGACTCGAGGGGTAAGGGTAGCTTGAATACTTGAAATCGAATTTGTGCTTTAAAGTGTATTTGATTATTATTCTTCCGTGCTGCCTCGATTTGGGTTGCTTGGACAAAGCCCAACTATGCATATAGAATGAGTTTCTTAGTTATTCAACCAAATACTAATCAATTTTGGATGTTTCGCATGCTTTTTAATTTCATTTGAACTTGAAGATGGGAGATCTACATTTTTTGTGGTTGACTACTAGTTTGGGATGGACAAGCTAATAGACTTTCTAGGTCGTACTGCCCCCTCTCTAATGGGCATCCCTTCATCTTGAAGTTTCCGTAACTATATGAAATTGGAGTGTGGAAAATACTAGTGGCAAGATAAGAGATTTGTTTTCTTCTAACCTAGAAACTCACCTCTATTGTTCTTTCTTATGATATAGATAAGTCGGTGTGGTTTGTAAATGGAAAGGCAGACAAGTCCTCTCACTCATCTAATTGGAGCTCAATTCGTTCTTCCCCTAATTATGTTCCTTGGCATTCAGTGATTTGGTTTCCACTATACGTCCCTAAACATGCTTTCATTACTTAGCTTTTTCTGCTTAAATGGAATCCAACAAGAATAAGCTTCTATCTTGTGGGTATTATTGTTGACGAAGCTTATGTACTCTGCGGTTCGGAGGCAAAATCTTGCAATCATCGGTTTTCGTTTTCAAAGAATCTTAATGAGGTTCATTTTTTTTTTCACATGACCTTTAATTAAATTTTAATCACAATTCACTTTATCTATTATGATAATAACGAGAACCCCAAAATAGCCTTCATTTTTTTAAAATTTTCTTGCGATTTCATTGGTCGATAACAAAATATTTTAATTGGTTCAAATATTATTATTATTTTTATTATTTATTAATATTCTTACACGTTATACACATTTATACACACGTTGTACAACTTGTGTACAACCAATTATAATAATAATAATTGAATATTCTAATATTATTATTTATATTAGATTTTATTAATATTGATTATTATTATTATCAGAAGATATTAAATCGTATTATTATTCATGACTATTATTATTAATTTATTGTTATTATAATCGATATTAATATCATTTAGGTTGAACAAAATTTTGTACACAATTTGTACCAAATTTTGTTTATGTACACGTTGTACCAAATTTTGTTTATATACACGTTGTACCAAATTTTGTTTGTATCCACATTGTACCAAATTTTGTCCACACGTTGTACCAACACGTTGAACCAAATCTTGTACACACGTTGTACCAACATTGAAAGTCCATATTTCTTCAAGATCATGCAATAAACGCACAAACTTATCATATGAACTCATTTCCTAGGATCCACCAAGAGAATTTTTCTTGATATTAAAGAACTTATCAATCACCTGGAAAGTTATCAGATTCCTTTGTGGAAGGCACAATTTTTTCTGAAGAATTCGCCATGATATATCTGATC
>CM071862.1:11948713-11977003 GCA_036759665.1 Gynandropsis gynandra | reverse complement strand
AGGAATATCCGAGAGACAAACGCAACGCAAGCGGCGTATTGACAAGAAACGACATTCGTATCCAAAAAGCCTCGAAAAGGGCATCTTCCGGCACTAAAAATCAAACGTATCGACCTGAAAAAAGCATTTTGAGCTTGAAAACGGGGCCAGTCTGCCTTCAGCAATCCACACCATGGTTTATCTCGAAAAGAGGAATAAAATGTGAAAAAATCATGTAATTCGGAGCTTCGTACGCAAAGTTATGGTATTTCAAAACCCGTCGTACAATTCATTGTGAAAACAAAAACAAAAAGTGGAAAAGGGGTGCAACACGAGATAGAAACGCAAATCAGAAATAGGAAGCAAAAGAAATATCAGAGAGACAAACGCAACGCAAGCGGCGTATTGACAAGAAATGACATTCGTATCCTAACAAACTCGAAAATGGCATCTTCCAGCTCTAAAAAACCATCGTATTGACCTAAATAAAGCATTTTGAGCGTGAAAACGGGGTCGCGCTTCCCTCAGCAACCCACGACATGGTCTATCTCGAAAAGGGGAATAAAATGGGAAAACAATCATGTAATTCGGAGATTCGTACGCAAAGTTATGGTATTTCAAAGCCCGTCGTACAATTCCTTGTTTTAGTCATCTAATCACGTGAAAACAAAAACAAAAAGCGGAGAAGGGGTGCAACACGAGAGACAAACGAAAATAGGAAATAGGAATCAAAAGGAATATCCAAGAGACAAACGCAACGTAAGCGACGTATTGACAAGAAATGACATGTGTATCCTAGCAAACTCGAAAAGGGAATCTTCGAGCTCTAAAAATAACACGTATCCACCTAAATAAAGCATTTTGAGCTCTAAAACGGGGTCGGGCTGCCTTCATCAACCCGAAGCATGGTTTATCTCGAAAAGAGGAATAAAATGTGAAAAAATCATGTAATTCAGAGCTTCGTACACAAAAAAATGGTATTTCAAAAACCGTCGTACAATTCATTGTTTTAGTCGTCTAATCATGTGAAAACAAAAACAAAAATCGAAAAAGGGGTGCAACACGAGAGACAAACGCAAATAGAAAATAGGAAGCAAAAGGAATATCCGAGAGACAAACGTAAAGCAAGCGGTGTATTGACAAGAAATGACATTCGTATCCTAACAAATTCGAAAAGGGCATCTCCCGGCTCTAAAAATCAAATGTATCGACCTAAATAAAGCATTTTGAGCTCGAAAATGGGGTCGGGCTGCCTTCAGCAACACGCGGCATGGTTTATCTCGAAAAGAGGAAAAAAATGTGAAAAAACCATGTAATTCAGAGCTTCGTACGGAAAGTTATGGTATTTCAAAAAACATCGTACAATTCATTTTTGTAGTCGTCTAATCACATGAAAAAAAACACAAAAAGCGGAAAAGGGGTGCAACACGACAGACAAACACAAATAGCAAATAGGAAGCAAAAGGAATATCCGAGAGACAAACGCAACGCAAGCGGCGTATTGACAAGAAATGACATTCGTAACCTAACAAACTCGAAAAGGGCATCTTTCAGCTCTAAAAATCCATCGTATCGACTAAAATAAAACATTTTGAGCTCGAAAACGGGGTCGGCTTGCCTTCAGCAACACGCAGCATGATTTATCTCGAAAAGAGCAATAAATGTGAAAAAATCATGTAATTCAGAGCTTCGTACGCAAAGTTATGGTATTTCAAAAACCATCGTATAATTCATTTTGTAGTCGTCTATTCACGTGAAAACAAAAACAAAAAACGGAAAAGGGGTGCAACACGACAGACAAACGCAAATAGCAAATAGGAAGCAAAAGGAATATCCGAGAGACAAACGCTACGCAAGCGGCGTATTGACAAGAAATGACATTCCAATCCTAACAAACTCGAAAAGGGCATCTTCCGGCTCTAAAAATCCATCGTATCGACCTAAATAAAGCATTTTTAGCTCGAAAACGGGGTCGGACTGCCTTCAGCAGCCTGCGGCATGGTTTATCCCGAAAAGAGGAATAAAATGTGAAAAAATCATGTAATTCGGAGCTTCGTACGCAAAGTTATGGTATTTCAAAGCCTGTCGTACAATTCATTGTTTTAGTCATCTAATCATGTGAAAACAAAAATAAAAAGCGGAAAAGGGGTGCAACACGAGAGACGAACGCAAATAGAAAATAAGAAGCAAAAGGAATATCCAAGAGACAAACACAACGCAAGCGGCGTATTGACATGAATGACATTCGAATCCTAACAAACTCGAAAACGGTATCTTCCGGGTCTAAAAATCCAACGTATCGACCTAAATAAAGCATTTTGAGCTCGAAACCGGGGTCGGGCTGCCTTCAGCAACCTGCAGCATCGTTTATCTCGAAAAGAGGAATAAAATGTGAAAAAATCATGTAATTCTGAGCTTCATATGCAAAGTTATGGTATTTCAAATCCCGTCGTACAATTCATCGTTTTAGTCATCTAATCACGTGAAAACAAAAACAACAAGCGGAAAAGGGGTGCAGCATGAGAGACAAACGCATATATGAAATAGGAAGCAAAAGGTATATCCAAGAGAAACGCAACACAAGTGGCGTATTGACAAGAAATGACATTCGTATCCCAACAAACTCGAAAAGGGCATCTTCCAGCTCTAAAAATCCATCGTATCGACCTAAATAAAGCATTTTGAGCTCCAAAACGGGGTCGAGCTGCCTTCAGCAACCCGCAACAACTTTTATCTCGAAAAGAGGAATAGAATGTAAAAAAATCATGTAATTTGAAGCTTCGTACACAAAGTTATAGTATTTCAAAGCCCGTCGTTTTATTCATTGTTTTAGTCGTCTAATCAAGTGATAACAAAAATAAAAAGCGGAAAATGGGTGCAACACGAGAGAGAAACGCAAATAGGAAATAGGAAGCAAAAGGAATATCCCAGAGACAAACGCAACGCAAGCGGCGTATAGACAAGAAATGACATTCGTATCCTAACGAACTCGAAAAAGGGCATTTTCCGGTTCTAAAAATCCATCGTATCAACCTAAACAAAGAATTTTGAGCTTGAAAATGGGGTCGGGCTGTATTCAGCAACCCGCAGCATCGTTTATCTCGAAAATAGGAATAAAATGTTAAAAAATCATGTAATTCGGAGCTTCGTGTGCAAAGTTATGGTATTTCAAAACCCGTCATACAATTCATTGTTTTAGTCGTCTAATCACGTGATAACAAAAACAAAAAGCGGAAAAGGGGTGCAATACGAGAGACAAATGAAAATAGGAAGCAAACGGAATATCCAAGAGACAAACGCAACGCAAGCGGCGTATTGACAAGAAATGACATTCGTATCATAACAAACTCGAAAAGGACATCTTCTGGCTCTAAAAATCAAACGTATCGACCTTATTTTGAGCTTGAAAACGGCGTTGGTCTACCTTCAGCAACCCGCGGCATGGTTTTTCTCAAAAAGAGGAATAAAATGTGAAAAAAAATCATGTATGAAAACATCATGTAATTCGGAGCTTCGTACGCAAAAGTATGGTATTTCAAATCCCGTCATACAATTAATTGTTTTAGTCATCTAATCACGTGAAAACAAAAACAAAAAGCGGAAAAGGGGTGCAACACGAGAGACAAACGCAAATGGGAAATAGGAAGCAAAAGGAATATCCGAGAGCCAACGCGACGCAAGCGGCGTATAGACAAGAAATGACATTCGTATCCTAACAAACTCGAAAAAGGAATCTTCTGGCTCTAAAAATCAAATGTATCGACCTAAATAAAGCATTTTGAGCTCGAAAACATGGTCGGGCTGGTTTCAGCAACCCCCGGCATGGTTTATCTCGAATAGAGGAATAAAATGTGAAAAAAATCATGTAATTCGGAGCTTCGTATGCAAAGTAATGGTATTTCAACGCCGGTGGTACGATTCATTTTTTCAGTCGTCTAATCACGTGAAAACGAAATTAAAAAGCGGAAAAGGGGTGCAACACAAGAGACAAACGCAAAAAGGAAATAGGAAGCAAAAGGGATATGCAAGAGACAAACGCAACGCATGCGGCGTGATGACAAGAAATTACATTCATATCCCAACAAACTCGAAAAGGGCATCTTGAACGGAAAAGGGGCTTGCAAAACAAACTCGAAAAGGGCATGTGAAAAAATCATGTAATTTAGACTTGAATTGAACGGCGTCCTCGACGTGAAGCTCCGATGGAGGATGAAGGAAAGCGGAAAAGGGTGCAACACGAGAGACAAATGCAAATAGGAAATAGGAAGCAAAAGGAATATTCGAGAGACAAACGCAACACATACGGCGTATTGACAAGAAATGACATTCGTATTTTAACAAACTCGAAAAGGCCATCTTCCAGCTCTAAAAATCCAACGTATCGACCTAAATAATGGATTTTGTGCCCAAAAACGGGGTCGGGCTTCCTTAAGCACCCGTGGCATCATTTAACTCAACAACATAAATAAAATTTGAAAACATCATGTAATTCGGAGCTTCGTACGCAAAAGTATGGTATTTCAAATCCCGTCATACAATTAATTGTTTTAGTCATCTAATCACGTGAAAACAAAAACAAAAAGCGGAAAAGGGGTGCAACACGAGAGACAAATGCAAATAGGAAATAGGAAACAAAAGGAATATCCGAGAGACAAACGCAACGCAAGCGGCGTATTGAGAAAAAATGACATTTGTATCCTAAGAAACTCGAAAAGGGCATCTCCCAGCTCTAAAAATCTAACGTATCAACGTAAATAAAGAATTTTGAGCTCGAAACCGGGGTCGGGCTGTCTTAAGCAACCCACTGCATTGTTTATCTCGAAAAGAGAAACAAAATGTGAAATAAATCATGTAATTCGGATCTTCGCACGAAAAGTTATGGTACGATTCAAAGCCCGACGTACAATTTATTGTTGTTGTCACCTAATCACGTGAAAAAAACCAAAAAGTAGAATAGGGGTGCAACACGAGAGACAAACGCAAAAAGGAAATAGGAAGCAAAAGGAATATCCGAGAGACAAACGCAACGCAAGCGGCGTATCGACAAGAAATGACATTGGTATCCTAAGAAACTGGAAAAGGGCATCTGCCGGCTCTAAAAATCCAATGTTTCGACCTAAATAAAGGATTTTGAGCTCAAAAATGGGATCAGACTGCCTTGAGCAAACAACGGCGTCGTTTATCTCGAAAAGAGGAATAAAATGTGAAAAAAAATCATATAACTCGGAGATTCGTACGAAAAGTTTTGGTATTTCAAAGCCCGTCGTACAATTCATTGTTGCTGTCGTCTAATCACGTGAAAACAAAAACAAAAATCGGAAAAGGTGTGCAACACGAGAGACAAACGCAAATAGGAAATCGGAAGCAAAAGGAATATCCGAGAGACAAACGCAACGCAAGCGGTGCATTGAAAAGAAATGACATTCGTATCCTAAGAAACTCGAAAAGGGCATCTCCCGCTTTAAAAATCCAACATATCGATCTAAATAAAGGATTTTGAGCTCCAAAACGGGGTCGGGCCGCCTTCAGCACCCTGTGGCATCATTTATCTCAAAAAGAGGAATAAAGAGTTAAAAGAATCATGTAACTCGGAGCTTGGTACGCAAAGTTATTGTATTCCAAAGCTTGTCATACAATTCATTGTTGTAATCGTCTAATAACGTGAAACAAAAATAAAAAGCGGAAAAGGGGTGCAACACGAGAGACAAACGCATAGGAAATAGGAAACAAAAGGAATATCCGAGAGACAAACGCAACACAAGCGGCATATTGATAAGAAATAACATTCGTATCCTAAGAAACTCAAAAAGGGTATCTCTCGACTCTAAAAGCCCAACATATCGACCTAAATAAAGGATTTTGAATTCCAAAATGGGGTCCGGCTGCCTTTAGCATTCTGCGGCATCGTTTATCTCGAAAAGATGAATAAAATGTGAAAAACATCATGTAATTCGGAGCTTCGTATGCAAAGTTATGGTATTTCAAAGCCCGTCGTACAATTCATTGTTGTTGTCGTCTAATCATGTGAAAACAAAAATAAAAAGCGGAAAAGAGGTGCAACACGAGAGACAAATGCAAATAGAAAAAAAGAAGCAAAAGGAATATCCGAGAGACAAACTCTACACAAGCGGCGTATTACCAAGAAATGACATTTAAATCCTAAGAGACTAAAAAAAACATCTCCGGGCTCTCTAAATATGCAACGTATCGACCTAAATAAAGGATTTTGAACTCTAAGCTAGGGTCGGGCTGCCTCCAGCAGCCCGTGGCAGCATTTATCTCGAAAGGAGGAATAAAATGTGAAAAACATCATGTAATTCGGAGCTTCGTACGCAAAGTTATGGTATTTCAAAGCCCGTTGAACAATTCATTGTTGTAGTCGTCTAAAAACATGAAAACAAAAACAAAAAGCGGAAAAGGGGTGCAACACGAGAGATAAATGAAAATAGGAAATAAGAAGCAAAAGGAATATCTAAGAGACAAACGCAACGCAAGCGGAATATTGACAATAAATGACATTCGTATCCTAAAAAACTCGAAAAGGGCATCTCCCAACTCTCAAAATCCAACATTTTGACCTAAATAAAGGATTTTGAGCTCGAAAACGGGGTCGGGCTGGCTTCAGCATCACGCGGCATCGTTTATCTCGAAAAGAGGAATAAAATGTGAAAAACGTCATGTAATTCAAAGCTTCGTACGCAAAGTTATTGTTTTTCAAAGCACTTCGTACAATCCATTATTGTAGTCGTCTAATCACGTGAAAACAAAACCAAAAAGCGGAAAAGGGGTGCAACACGAGGGAAAACCGCAAATAAGAAAAAAGGAATATCCGAGAGACAAACACAACGCAAGCGGCGTATTGACAAGAAATAACATTCGTATCCTAAGAAACTCGAAAAGGGAATCTCCCGTCTCTTAAAATCCAATGTATCGACCTAAATAAAGGATTTTGAACTCAAAAACGGGGTCGGGCTGCCTTCAGCATCCCGCAACATCGTTTATCTCGAAAACAGGAATAAGATGTGAAAAAAGCATTCAATTCTAAGCTTCGTACACAAAGTTATGGTACTTCAAAGCCCATCATACAATTCATTGTTGTAGTCGTCTAATCACGTGAAAAAAAACAAAAAGCAGAATAGGGGTGCAACACGAGAGACAAACGCAAAAAGGAAATAGTAAGAAAAAGGAACACCCGAGAGACAAACGCAACGCAAGCGGCGTATTGACAAGAAATGACATTTATATCCTAAGAAACTTGAAAAGGTCATCTCCGGCTCAAAGTATCCAACGTATCGACCTAAATAAAGGATTTTGAGCTCAAAAATGGGATCCGGCTGCCTTCAGCCACCCGCGGCATCGTTTATCTAGAAAAAAGGAATAAAATGTGAAAAAATTCATGTAATTCGGAGTTTTGTATGCAAAGTTATGGTATTGAAAGCCTGTCGTACAATTCATTGTTGTAGTCGTCTAATCACGTGAATACAAAAATAAAAGCGGAAAAGAGGTGAACCACGTGAGACAAATGCAAATAGGAAATAGGAAGCCAAAAGAATATATGATAGACAAACGCAACGCAAAACGGCGTATTGACAAGAAATGACATTCATATCCTAACAAACTCGGAAAGGGCATCTCCGGGCTCTAAAAATCCAACATATCGACACAAATAAAGGATTTTGAGCTAAAAAACGGGGTCGGGTTGCCTCCAGCATTCCGTAGCATTGTTTTTCTCGAAAAGAGGAATAAAATGCAAAAAACATCATGTAATTTGGAACTTCATACGCAAAGTTATGGTATTTCAAAGTCCGACGTACAATTCATTGTTATTGTCTTCTAATCACGTGAAAACAAAATTAAAAAGCGGAAAAGGGGTGCAACACGAGAGACAAAGGCAAAAAGGAAATAAGAAGCAAAAGGAATATCCGAGAGAAAACGCAACACAAGCGGCGTATCGCCAAGAAATGACATTTGAATCCTAAGAGACTCGAAAAAAGCATCTCTCGGCTCTCTATATATCCGACGTATTAACCTAAATAAAGGATTTTGAGCTTGAAACGGGGGTCGGACAGCCTCCAGCAACCCACGGCAGTGTTTATCTCGAAAAGAGGAATAAAATGTGAAAACAATCATGTAATTCGGAGCATCGTACGCAAAGTTATGGTATTTCAAAGCCCGTCGTATAAAAACCTGAAAACAAAAACAAATAAGGGAAAAGGGGTGCAACATGAGAGATAAATGCAAATAGGAAATAGGAAGCAAAAGGAATATCCAAGAGACAAACGCAACACATGCGGCGTATTGACAAGAAATGACATTTGTATCCAAAGAAACTTTAAAAGGGCATCTCCCGGCTCTAAAAATCAAACATTTTGACCTAAATAAAGGATTTTGAGTTCGAATATGGGGTCGGGCTGCCTTCAGAATTATGTGAAAAACATCATGTAATTAGGAGCTTCGTACGCAAAGTTATGGTATTTCAAAGCCCGTCATACAATTCATAGTTGTAGTCGTCTAATCACTTGAAAACAAAAACAAAAAGCGGAAAAAGGGTGCAACACGAGAGAAAAAAGCAAATAGGAAATAAGAAGCACAAGGAATATCCGAGAGACAAATCAACGCAAGCGGCATATTGCCAAGAAATGACATTCGTATCCTAAGAAACTCGAAAAGGGCATCTCCCGGCTCTATAATCCAACATATCGACCTAAATAAAGGATTTTAATTTCGAAAACGAGGTCCGGTTTCCTTCAGCATCCCATGGCATCGTTTATCTCGAAAAGAGGAATAAAATGTGAAAAACATCATGTTTTTCGGATCTTCGTATGCAACGTTATGGTATTTCAAAGCCTGTCGTACAATTCATTGTTGTAGTCGTCTAATTGCGTGAAAACAAAAACAAAAAGCGGAAAAGGGAAGCAACACAAGACACAAATGCAAATAGGAAATAAGAAGCAAAAGGAATATCCGAGAGACAAACTCAACACAAGCGGCGTATTACCAAGAAATGACATTTGAATCCTAAGAGACTCGAAAAGGGTATCTCTCGGGTCTAAAAATCCAACGTATCGACCTAAATAAAGGATTTTGAACTCCAAACTGGGGTCGGGCTGCCTCCAGCAACCCGCGGCAGCATTTATCTCGAAAGGACGAATATAATGTGAAAAAAATCACGTAATTCAGAGCTTCGTACGCAAAGTTATGGTATTTCAAAGCCCGTTGTACAATTCATTGTTGTAGTCGTCTAAAAACATGAAAACAAAAACAAAAAGCGGAAAAGGGGTGCAACACGAGAGATAAATGAAAATAGGAAATAAGAAGCAAAAGGAATATCTAAGAGACAAACGCAACGCAAGCGGAGTATTGACAATAAATGACATTCGTATCCTAAAAAACTCGAAAAGGGCATCTCCCAGCTCTCAAAATCCAACATTTCGATCTAAATAAAGGATTTTGAGCTCGAAAATGGGGTCGGGCTGGCTGCAGCATCACGCGGCATTGTTTATCTCGAAAACAGGAATAAAATGTGAAAAACATCATGTAATTCAGAGCTTCGTACGCAAAGTTATGGTATTTCAAAGAAGGTCGTACAGTCCGTAGTCGTCTGTAATTCAGAGCTTCGTACGCAAAGTTATGGTATTTCAAAGAAGGTCGTACAGTCCATTGTTGTAGTCGTCTAATCACGTGAAAACAAAAAAAAAGCGGAAAAGGGGTGCAACACGAGAGACAAACGCAAATAAGAAATAGGAAGCAAAAGGAATATCCGAGAGACAAACACAACGCAAGCGGCGTATTGACAAGAAATAACATTTGTATCCTAAGAAACTCGAAAAAGGCATCTCTCGGCTCTTAAAATCAAACGTATCGACCTAAATAAAGGATTTTGAGCTCAATAACGAGGTCGAGCTGCCTTCAACTCCCGCATCATCGTTTATCTCGAAAACAGGAATAAGATGCGAAAAAGGCATTTAATTCTGAGCTTCGTACACAAAGTTATGGTATTTCAAAGCCCATCATACACTTCATTGTTGTAGTCGTCTAATCACGTGAAAAACAAAAAGCGGAATAGGGGTGCAACACGAGAGACAAACGCAAAAAGGAAATAGGAAGCGAAAGGAACATCCGAGAGACAAACGCAAGCGGCGCATTGACAAGAAATGACATTTATATCCTAAGAAACTTGAAAAGGTCATCTCTGACTCTAAATATCCAACGTATCGACCTAAATAAAGGATTTTGAGCTCGAAAACGGGGTCCGGTTGCCTTCAGCAACCCGCGGCATCGTTTATCTCGAAAAGAGGAAAAAAATGTGAAAAAAATCATGTAATTCGGAGTTTTGTATGCAAAATTATGGTATTTCAAAGCCCGTCGTACAATTCATTGTTGTAGTCGTCTAATCACATGAAAAAAAAAACAAAAAGCGGATAAAGGGGTGCAACATGAGAGACAAAGGCAAAAAGAAAATAGGAAGCAAAAGGAATATCCGAGAGACAAACGCAATGCAAGCGGCATATTGACAAGAAATGACATTTGTATCCTAAGAAACTCGAAAAGGGCATCCCCTATTCTAAAAAGTCCAACGTTTCGACCTAAATAACGGATCTTGAGCTCAAAAACGGGGTCGGGCTGCGTTCAGCATCCCACGATCTTTTATCTCGAAAAGAGTAATAAAATTTGAAAAGATCATGTAATTTGGAGCTTCGTACGCAAATTAATGGTATTTCAAAGCCGGTCGTACAATTCATTATTGTAGTCGTCTAATCACGTGAAAACAAGAACATAAAGCGGAAAAGGGGTGCAACACGAGAGACAAACGCAAATAGGAAATAGGAAGAAAAAGGAATATCCGAGAGACAAACGCAACGTAAGCGGCGTATTGACAAGAAATAACATTCGTATCCTAAGAAACTCGAAAAAGGCATCTCTCGGCTCTAAAAATCCATGATATCGACATAAATAAAGGATTTTGAGTTCAAAAACGTGGTCGGGCTGCCTTCAGCAACCCGCAGTATCGTTTATCTCGAAAAGAGGAATAAATTCTGTAAAAATCATGTAATTCGGAGCTTCATACGCAAATTAATGGTATTTCAAAGCCTGTCGTACAATTCATTGTTGTAGTCATATAATCATGTGAAAACAAAACAAAAAACAGAAAAGGGGTGCAACACGGGAGAGATACGCAAATAAGAAATCGAAAGCAAAAGGAATATCCGAGAGACAACCGCAACGCAAGCGGCGTATTGACAAGAAATGATATTTGTAACCCAAGAAATTCGAAAAGGGTATCTTCCGGCTCTAAAAATCCAACGTATCGACCTAAATAAAGGATTTTGTGCTCAAAAACAGGCTTGGGCTGCCTTCATCATCCCGAAGCATCGTTCATCTCGAAAAGAGGAATAAAATGTGAAAAAAGTCATGTATTTCGGAGCCTCGTACGCAAAGTTATGGTATTTCAAATCCCGTCGTACAATTCATTGTTGTAGTCGTCTAATCACGTGAAAACAAAAACAAAAATCGGAAAAGGGGTGCAAAATGAGAGACAAACGCACACAAGAAGTAGGAAGCAAAAGGAATATCAGAGAGACAAGCGCAACGCAAGCGGCGTATTGACAATAAATGACATTTGTATCCTAAGAAACTCTAAAAGGAATCTCCCGGCTCTAAAAATCCAACGCATCGATCTAAATAAAGGGTTTTGAGCTCGAAAATGTAGTCGGACTACCTTGAGCATCCCGTGGAATCGTTTATCTCGAAAAGTGGAGTAAAATGTTAAAAAAGTCTTGTAATTTAGAGCTTCATACGCAAAGTTATGCTATTTCAAAGCTCGTTGTACAATTCATTGTTGTAGTCGTCTAATTACATGAAAACACTAACAAAAAGCGGAAAAGGGGTGGAACATGAGAGACAACCGCAAATAGAAAATAGGAAGCAAAAGGAATATCCGAGAGACAAACGCAACGTAAGCGGCGTATTGACAAGAGATGACATTCGTATCCTAAGAAACTCGAAAAGGGCATCTCCCGGCTCTAAAAATCCAACGTATCGACATAAATAAAGGATTTTGAGCTCAAAAACGGGGTCGGCTGCCTTCAGCAAGCCGCGGCATCGTTTACCTCGAAAAGAGGAATAAAATGTGGAAAAAATCTTGTAATTCGAAGCTTCGTACGCAAAGTTATGGTATTTAAAAGTCCGTCGTACAATTCATTGTTGTAGTCGTTTAATCACGTGAAAACAAAAACAAAAAGCGGAAAAGGGGTGCAACAAGAGAGAAAAACACAAATAGGAAATAGGAAGCAAATTGAATATCCGAGAGACAAACGCAACGCAAGCGGCGTATTGAGAAGAAATGACATTCGTATTCTGAGAAACTCAAAATGGGCATCTCTCGGGTCTAAAAGTCCAACGTAACGACCTAAATAAAGGATTTTGAACTTGAAAACGGGGTCGGAGTGCCTACAGCAATCCATGGCATCGTTTATCTCGAAAATAGGAATAAAATGTGAAAAAAAAAATCATGTTATTCGGAGCTTCGTAGGCAAAGTTTTGGTATTTCGAAGCCCATTGTATAATTCAATGTTTTATTCGTCTAATCACGTGAAAATAAAAACAAAAAGCGGAAAGAGGTGCAACAAAAGAGACAAATGCAAATCAGAAATCGGAAGCAAAAAAATCCAAGAGACAAACTCAACGCAAGCGGCGTATTGAAAAGGGCATCTCTCGACTCATAAAATCCAATGTATCGATCAAAATAAAGGATTTTAGCTCGAAAACGGGGTAAGGCTGCCTTCAGAAACTCACGACACCGTTTATCTCGAAAAGAGGAATAACACGTGAATAAAATCATGTAATTCGGAGTTCCGTACGCAAATTTTTGATATTTCAAATCCCATCGTACCATTCATTATTGTAGTCATATAATCACGTGAAAACAAAAACAAAAAGCGGAAAAGGGCTGCAACACGAGAGACAAACGCAAATAGGAAATAGGAAGTAAAAGGAATATCCCAGATACAAACGCAACGCAAGCAGCGTATTGACAAGAAATGACATTCGTATCCTAAGAAACTCGAAAAGGGCATCTCCCAGCTCTAAAAATCAAATGCATCAACCTAAATAAAGGATTTTGAGCTCAAAAATGGGGTCCGACTTCCTTCAATATCCCGGGGCATCGTTTATCTCAAAAAGAGAAATAAATTCTGAAAAAATCATGTAATTCGGGGCTTCGTAAGCAAAGTTAAGGTATTGCAAAGCCCGTCGTACAATTCATTGTTGTAGTCATATAATCACTTGAAAACAAAATCAAAAAGCGGAAAAGGGGTGCAACACGAGAGATAAACACAAATATGAAATTGGAAACAAAAGGAATATCCGAGAGACAAACGCAACGCAAGCGGCGTATTGACAAGAAATGACATTCGTATCCTAAGAAATTTGAAAAGGGCATGTCTCGGCTCTAAAAATCTAACATATCGACCTAAATAAAGGATTTTAGCTCGAAAAGGGGTTGGGCTGCCTTCAGCAACCCACGGTATTGTTTATCTCGAAAAGAGGAATAATACGTGAATAAAATCATGTAATTCGGAGTTTCGTACGTAAAGTTATGGTATTTTAAAGCTCCTTGTACAATTCATTGTTCTAGTCTTCTAATCACGTGAAAACAAAAAACAAAAAGAGACAAACGCAAAAAGGAAATAGGAAGCAAATGGAATATCTGAGAGACAAAGGCAACGCAAGTCGCATATTGAAAAGAAATAACATTCGTATCCTAAGAAACTCGAAATGGGCATCTCCCGGCTCTAAAAATCTAATGTATCGACCTAAAAAGCATTTTGGCTCGAAAATGGGGTCGAGCTGCCTTCATCATCCCGCAGCATCGGTTATCTAGAAAAGAGGAATAAAATGTGAAAAAAATCATGTAATTCGGAGTTTGGTACGCAAAGTTATGGTATTTCAGAGCCCGTCGTACAATTCATTGTTGTAGTCGTCTAATTATGTGAAAACAAAAAAAACGGAAAAGGGGTGCAACAGAGAGACAAATGCAAATAGGAAATAGGAAGCAAAAATAAATATCCGAGAATCAAACGCAACGCAAGCCGCGTATTGACAAGAAATGACATTCGTATCCCAAGAAACTCGTAAAGGGCATCTCCCGGCTCTAAAAATCCAATGTATCGACCTAAATAAAGGATTTTGGGCTCAAAAATGGGGTCGAGCTGCCTTCAGCGTCCCGCGGCATCGTTTATCTTGAAAAGAGCAATAAAATGTGAAAAAAATCATGTAATTCGGAGCTTCGTACGCAAAGTTATGGTATTTCAAAGCCTGTCGTATAATTCATTGGTGTAGTCATCTAATCACGTGAAAACAAAAACAAAAAGCGGAAAAGGGGTCGAACACCAGAGAGAAACGCAAATAGGAAATATGAAGAAAAAGGAATATCCGAGAGACAAACGCAACGCAAGCGGCATATTGCCAAGAAATGACATTCGTATCCTAAGAAACTCGAAAAGGGCATCTCCCGGCTCTAAAAATCCAACGTATTGACCTAAATAAAGGATTTTGAGCTCGAAAACGGGGTTGGGCTGCCTTCAGCAACCCACGGCATTGTTTAGCTCGAAATGAGGAATAAAATGTGAAAAAATCGTGTAATTCGTAGATTCGTGCGCAAAGTTATTGTATTTCAAAGCCCGGCGTACAATTCATTATTGTCTAATCACGTGAAAACAAAATCAATAAACGGAAAACGGGTGCAACACGAGAGACAAACGCAAATAGGAAATAGGAAACAAAAGGAATATCTGAGAGAAGAACGCAACGCAAGCGGCGTATTGACAAGAAATGATATTTGTATCCTAAGAAACTCAAAAAGGGCATCTCCCGGCTCTAAAAATCGAACGTATCAACCTAAATAAAGGATTTTGAGCTCGAAAACGGGGTTGGGCTAATATATAGAAGGTTCAAGAACCTTCGTTCTGGCGGAAGCCCAAGGGATTAGAAAAGGGCTCGATAACCCGAGAACCTTTCATTGACGTAACCGGATAAAGGTTAGCTGCTCTATATATGTTCCTAACGACAGCTGGACATGAGAGTTGGTGGAAATCTGATCTAGATATTCCCGGAGAGCCAGAGTTTTGGGAGATTATATTAAAGCCCAACGTATGGCTTGAAGATGATGTAAATTTTTTAAACCCCAATTCATAGAGGTCATTTTGTGTGATATGTATTCATGTGTGTTAAATTTTTTCTTTCTGCAGCAGTTGGATGAGTCGTTGTTGGTGCAGTATTATCGCATGAAGACATTCCCCGCGATATTTAACAAATTTTACGTTTGACCTGTTGATTTCATGCAGATCCTTATGTTGTGGACATACGAGGATATGAACACTTTGCCGGAATATCTTAATGATTGTTCGAATGGAAAGTATCCACCAGAACAAAGGTTCTTGAACCACCCTTTTATCAGCCCGACCCCGTTTTTTAGCTCCAAATACTTTATTTAGGTCGATATGTTGGATTTTTAAAGCCGGGAGATGCCCTTTTCAAGTTTATTAGGATACGAATGTCATTTCTTGTCAATACGCCGCTTGCGTTGTGTTTGTCTCTCGGATATACCGTTTGCTTCCTATTTCCTATTTGGGTTTGTCTCTTGTGCTGCATCCCTTTTCCGCTTTTTGTTTTTGTGTTCATGTGATTAGACGACTACAACAACGACTTGTAAGATGGGCTTTGAAATACCATAACTTTGCGTACGAAGCTCCGAATTACATGATTTGTTCACATCTAATTCATCTTTTCGATATAAACAATGCCCAAGCTGCTGAAGGCAGCCCGACCCCATTTTCAAGCTCAAAATCCTTTATTTAGGTTGATACGTTGGATTTTTAGAGCTGAGAGATTCCCTTTTCGAGTTTCTTAGGATACGAATGTCATTTCTTGTAAATACGCCGCTTGCGTTGCATTCTTCTGTTGGATATTCCTTTTTCTTCCTATTTCCTATTTTCGTTTGTCTCTAGTGTTGCACCCCTTTTCCGCATTTTGTTTTTATTTCACGTGATTAGACGACTACAACAATAAAGTGTACGAGGGGCTTTAAAATACCATAACTTTGTGTATGAAGCTTCGAATTACATGATTTTTTCACATCTCATTCTTCTTTTCGAGATAAATGATGCCCCAGCTGTTGAAGGTAGCATGACCCAGTTTTCAAGCTCAAAATCCTTTATTTAGGTTGATACATTGGACTTGAAGAGCAAGGAGATACCCTTTTGAGTTTCTTAGGATAAGAATGTCATTTCTTGTCAATACGCCACTTGCATTGCATTGGTCTCTCGGATATTCCTTTTGCTTCTTATTTCCTATTTGCGTTTGTCCCTCATGTTGCACCCGTTTTCCGCTTTTTGTTTTTGTTTTCACATGATTAGACCACTACAACAATGCATTATACGACGGGCTTTGAAATACCATAACTTTGCGCACGAAGCTCCGAATTAAGTGATTTTTTCACATCTCATACATCTTTTCGAGATAAACACGACCATGGGTTTTTGAAGGCAACACAACCGAGTTTTTGAGCTCAAAATCATTTATTTTGGTTGATACGTTTGATTTTTAGAGCCGGGAGATGCCTTTTTCAAGTTTCATAGGATACAAATGTCATTTCTTGTCAATACGCCGCTTACTTTGTGTTTATCTCTCGGATATTGCTTTTTCTTCCTATTTCCTATTTGGGTTTGTCTCTTGTGTTGCACCCTTTTCGCTTTATGTTTTTGTTTTCACGTGATTAGACGACTACAACAATGAATTGTATGACGGGCTTTGAAATAGCATAACTTTGCGTACCAAGCTCCGAGTTACATGATTTTTTTCTCATCTCATTCACATTTACGAGATAAACGACGCCCCGGTTTGCTGAAGGCAGTCCAACCCCGGTTTTTAGCTACAATCAATTATTTAGGTTAATACGTTGGATTTTTAGAGTCGGGAGATGCCTTTTTCGAGTGTTTTAGGAAACGAATGTCATTTCTTGTCAATATGCCACTTGCGTTGCCTTTTTCTCTCGGATATTCCTTTTTCTTCCTATTTCCTATTTGCATTTGTCTCTCATGTTGCACCCCTTTTCCGCTTTTTGTTTTTGTTTTCACGTGATTAGACGACTACAACAATGAATTGTACGACGGGCTTTGAAATACCATAACATTGCTTACGGAGCTCCGAATTACATGATTTTTTCACATCTCATTCATTTTTTTGAGATAAATGATGCTTGGGCTACTGAAGGCAACCTGACCTCATTTTCGAGCTTAAAATCCTTTATTTAGTCGATAGTTATATTTTTAGAGGTGGGAGATGCCCTTTTAAAGTTTCTTAGAATACGAATGTCATTTCTAGTCAATATGCCGCTTGCGTTGCATTTGTCTCTCGGATAATCCTTTTGCTTTCTATTTCCTATTTGTGTTTGTTTCTCGTGTTGCACCCCTTTTCCGCTTTTTGTTTTTGTTTTCACGAGATTAGACGACTACAACAATGAATCGTACAACGGGCTTTGTAATAACATAACTTTGCATACGAAGCTCCGAATTACATGAGTTTTTAACATCTCATTCATCTTTTTGAGATAAACAGCACTCGGGCTTCTGAAGGCAGCTCGACCTTGTTTGGGAGCTCAAAATATTTTATTTATGTCGATACGTTGGAGTTTTAGAGCCAGCAGATGCCCTTTTCCAGTTTCTTAGGATACGAATGTCATTTGTTGTCAATACGCTGTTTGGGTTGCGTTTGTCTCTCGGATATTCCTTTTGCTTTCTATTTCCTATTTGTGTTTTTCTCTCGTGTTGCACCTCTTTTCCGCTTTTTTTTTGTTTTCACGTGATTAGACGACTACAACAACGAATTGTACGACGGGCTTTTAAATACCATAACTTTGCGTATGAAGCTACGAATTAGATGATTTTTTCACATCTCATTCATCTTTACGAGATCAACAACGCCTTGGGATGCTGAAGGCAGCCTGACCCCATTTTCAAGCTCAAAATCCTTTATATAGGTCGATATGTTGGATTTTTAGAGCCAGGTGCCCTTTAGAGTTTCTTAGGATACGAATGCCATTTCTTGTCAATACGTCGCTTGCAATGCATTTTTCTCTCGGATATTCCTTGTGTTTTCTATTTCCTATTCGTGTTTGTCTCTCGTGTTGCACCCCTTTTCCGCTTTTTTGTTTTCACGTAATTAGACGTTTACAACAATGAATTGTACGACGGGCTTTGAAATACCATAACGATGGCCTAGGTTGTTGAAGGCAGCTCAACCCTGTTTTCGAGCTCAAAATCCTTTATTTAGGTTGATACGTTGGATTTTTTGGAGCCAGGAGATGCCCTTTTCGAGTTTCTTAGGATACGAATATCATTTCTTGTCAATACGCCGCTTGCGTTGCGTTTGTCTCTCGGATAATCATTTTGCTTCCTATTTCCTATTTGTGTTTGTCTCTCGTGTTGCACCACTTTTCTGCTTTTTGCTTTTATTTTCACGTTATTAGACGACTACAATAATGAATTGTACGACAGGCTTTAAAATACCATAACTTTGTGTACGAAGCACCAAATTACATGATTTTTTCACATCCCATTCATCTTTTTTAGATAAACGACGCCTCGATTTTTTGAAGGCAGTCAGACCCCAATTTTAAGCTCAAAATCCTTTGTTTAGATCGATATGTTGGATTCCTAGAGCTCGGAGATGTCGTTTTCGAGTTTCTTAGGATACGAATGTCATTTCTTGTCAATATGACGCTTGCGTTGCGTTTGTCTCTCGGATATTCATTTTGCTTCCTATTTCCTATTTGTGTTTATCTCTCGTGTTGCACCCCTTTTCCATTTTTCTTTTTTGTTTTCACGTGATAAGACGACTACAACAATGAATTGTACGACGGGCTTTGAAATACCATAACTTTGTGTACGAAGCTCCAAACTACATGATTTTTTCACATCTCATTCATCTTTTCGAGATAAACGACCCCCCAATTCGCTGAATGCCGTCAGACCCCCATTTCAAGCTCAAAATCCTTTATTTAGGTCGATACATTGGATTTTTAGAGCCGGGAGATGTCGTTTTCGAGTTTCTTAGCATATGAATGTCATTTCTTGTTAATACGCCTCTTGCGTTGTGTTTGTCTCTCGGATATTCATT
This sequence comes from Gynandropsis gynandra, assembly GCA_036759665.1. NCBI lineage: Eukaryota > Viridiplantae > Streptophyta > Magnoliopsida > Brassicales > Cleomaceae > Gynandropsis > Gynandropsis gynandra. Next base: position 11,957,848 of record CM071862.1, on the reverse strand, counting down.
TTATTATTTCCTATTTGTGTGTGTCTCTCGTGTTGCACCCCTTTTCCTCTTTTTGTTTTTTTTTTCACGTGATTAGCCGACTAAAACAATAAATTGTACGATAAGCTTTGAAAAACCATAACTTTCCGTACAAAGCTGCGAATTACATGATTTTTTCACATCTTATTCATCTTTTTGAGATAAAAGGAGCCCGGTTTGCTGAAGGCAGTCTGACACCATTTTCGAGCTCAAAATCCTTCACTTCCCTTACCCTCCATCGGAGCTTCACGTCAAGGACACCGTTCAATTCAAGTCTGGGGAGCAGCTCACGTCTGTCAGGTGATTTCGTTTCATTTTCTTTCATTTTCTCTTTGATTTCGTAGCCTTTAGGTTGTTTTTGCTTTCGTGAGGCAAAGTCGTCATAAGCACTTGTCTGGTGCCACGTTTTGAGATGAACCCTGAACCTAGGAAACTTAAGAAGTTGCCTTTTTCCGTGAGATTTTGCATGTTTGAGCTAGGTTTTTCCTAAGCGTTTGACCTTATTAGTCGGCTGAAAAACAATAGGTCGTAATTCTTTGGGAATCCTAGTGTTGCTTGTGTGAGGTTTAGACGAGGTTGCTAGGCTAGTTTATCGTTTATTTCTATCCAGAGGTTTAGACGAGGTTGCTAGGCTAGTTTATCGTTTATTCTCTCTATCCAGATGGTCATACTTCGTATAGACGATGCTTTACTTCTTTCTTATGAGGATTATTAGATCGTATGAACTCGAGCTTATTTTGAAAATTAAGAGCGCACACTAACACTCCGCTGTCGATAGAAATAATGCCTAAAAGCATGATCTAAAATTGATATGAGTGCATCGACCTTGATACTCTTTCGATGGTTCGGGTCTAAGTGGTGGGTTGACAATCAACTTTCTACTTCCTAAGGGCATGGCACAATAAAAACGCCGCCTACTCCGCTGCACTCTTGAATGAGATCCATGAGTATACTGTCATCGGTAGTCTGGGTCTAAGTAGAGGCTGGATCCCTTCAAATCCGACGCCCTAGAAGCCTAGTGTGTATGCAAAACATAGAAAAGAAAAAAGAAAAAGAGCAGACATAAAAACAAAAGAAAAAAAAGAAGAAAGCAAGAAGCTCAGAAAAGAAACAAGTATCTTCGATTGTTCTAGGTTTTGCATTTGTCTGAAGTCTTGTTTGGTGGAGAGAGTTACGGTGGCTTGTTTAATTTGCCTTCGATTTACTTTCTCGTGGATAGCCTTGGTGAACCTAGGATGAAGACTGAAAATTTAATTAGACCGAATTTGCTCTCGAATTGCTAGTTGATCGGTTAGGTTCGCTTTAGCGGTATTTCTAGGAGAAAGGGGGATTCTCGGATTTTTTATACCCCACGTGTTCCATGTTTACGTTTGCTTAGGGACAAGAAAACTTTCAAGTCTTGGGGATTTTGATCGTTTCATTTTGATACGTATTTCTTGCTTGATTTTAGAGACGTTTACGAGATAGATGCGATGTTTACGTATGATTTTGTATCCGTGTTACTCGTTTTCGTGTTTTCGTGTTCTTACAGGTTTTAATGCGATGCCCCAGCCTGCTGAAGGCAACCCTACCCCGTTTTCGAGCTCAAAATTTTTTATTTAGGTCGATACGTTGTATTTTTAGAGCCGGGAGATGCTCTTTCCGAGTGTCTTAGGATACGAATGCCGTTTTTGTCAATACTCCGCTTGTGTTGGATTTTTCTCTCGGATATTCATTTTCTTCCTATTTCATGTTTGCATTTGTCTTTCGTGTGGTACCCCTTTTCCGCTTTTTGTTTTTTTCACGTGATTAGACGACTACAACAATGAATTGTATGACGGGCTTTGAAATACCATAACTTTGAGTACGAAGCTCCGAATTACATGATTTTTTCTTATCTCATTCATGTTTTTTATATAAAGGACGCCTTGATCATTTCATTTTCATACGTATTTCTTGCACGATTTTAAAGATGTTTACAATATAGATGCGATGTTTACGTATGATTTTGTATCTATTTTACTCGTTTTCGTATTTTCGGGTTCTTATAGGTTTTAATGTGTATTCGGTTTATTTTGGAGCTAAAGGATGTACACGAGACAAATACCAACATCGAGGATCATCACGAAACGAACGGGACGAGAATCGGCGAGGAACAAGCTCAGCCCGCGCGGGGCACACCCTAGCCCGTGCGGGGCCTTTAGTTCGGAAATTGGTCCAACAAATTAAGCACGAGTCGGGCAATCCATCAGCATGCTCGGGGCCCCAGCCCGCGCGGGGCACATCTTAGCCCGCCCGGGGCACACCCCAGCCCGCGCGGGCACTCCCAAGCCCGTGCGGGGAGGCTTTTTTTCCATCGCGATCATTGCGCCGCACCCGCGCAGGGCACAAACTCAGCCCACGCGGTCGTGTCTGTCACCTGCAACTACCAGATAAGTTAATTTGTCTTAAAACGAAAAGAAACTTGTTGGTGACTTATACAAAAAAGGAAAACGACTTTAGAGAAGAGGAATAAGATATATTTTGCTGGAGAAAGTAATGGAAACGTTGCCCAACTTAATCAAGAATAGAAAACTCGTGAAAAGACAAAATTTGTGGCTGCTGCAACAAAAGGAAAAGAACTGAACGGCCAAAAGGAAAAACCAGGAGAAAAGGAAAGAAAAGAAGAAGGAAAAGGAAGAAGAAGAGCTAGGGGTCGAAGGAGTTGAGAAAGAGAGAGAGTTTTCAGTTTTGAATCGAGGAGAGAGAGTAGAGAGAGAATCGAAGAAGGAGGAGGCTTTTGCGAAGGAAACATTCAAGGAGCATTGGAGATCGATTCAAGACTTCGGTTTCGTTTGGTTTTCATGTTCTTTAGACTTTCTACTTCAATTATGTTGTTTGCTTTTAAACGTATCAGCGAGTAGTTTGTTTTGTTCTAGGAGAAGGGATTAGCCCATGGCTATCCCGGAACTACTTTGATTTATCTTTGAATGCAATTTCTCGTTTTCGTTTATCTACTCTTTGTCTGAGAGCTTGAATGACTTGTATTTACGAAGTCCAAGTAGATGCATGTGTTAGGGATTAAGAGAAGGACCAAAAGGAGAATTCTAGTCCTAGAAAATCAGGTTTAGAACAACCGAGGTTAGGCCATGAAAGTAGGATAGCAGCGGTTGAGGGTGAAACGGATGAATCATAGAACTAATGGGTTTAGTTTAAGGTGTCAGCCACAAAAGTAGGGGATAACTTGACTAGATCACGTGTCTATGCCTTGAGAGAGGGTAGATATCTTATTAGGATCGTCTGCCTTAGATGACTTGATCGGGATTGCATGATTAGATAGGTTGATTGTTGGTTTCGGTGGTCCTGTGGTGAAACCAGATTCCTAGAACGTTTGTCTCATTGTTAAGAACTCGTTAGTTTAATTTTTTTTAGTATTTCATTCTCAAATCACATATTCATTCGTCGCAAGTTTGATAAGTAGTTTGAGTTTAGGTTGTGTTGCGTAGTCCCTATGGGATCGACACCTAAAGTACTACACACGTGTCGTGCACTTGCGGATAGTTTAGGTTAAATATTAGTTTGACTTTGATACGCATTATGTTTTTGGCGTCGTTGCTGGGGACTATTTTCAACACATCTTAGATTCAAGCCTAGAGTCATTCTTGTTTTGTTTTCTTTTCTTTCGTTCTTTCTACCTAAATCGTTTTTATTTGTTCTTCACAGAGCCGTCAGATCAACAAGATGTGGATAATCAGAATGGCCATGGACAGCCTCAATAACCTATTGGTAATCTGGGGCATATGCAGCAATAGCAACTCGCATTTCAACCGCGAGAACCACAGGCTTCACCACCACGTCGCCTCAGAGATTACGTTCTTTCTACCTAAATCGTTTTTATTATTTCTTCAGAGAGCCGTCAGATCAACGAGATATGGATAATCAAAACGGCCATGGACAGCCTCAATTACCTATCGGTAATCTGTGGCATATGCAGCAATAGCAACTCGCACCTCAAACGCGAGAACCACAGGCTTCACCACCACTTCGCCTCAGAGATTACGTGGTGCCAAACATGAACAATGTGCAAACAGCTATACGGATTGCCTGCTGTTGCTAGGGAACAGTTTGAAATTAAGTCGGCGATGATCAACATGCTTTATCAGAAGCAATTCATGGGTGGAAATCAAGAGGATCCCCATCAGCACCTCAGAGACTTCCTTGAGCTTTCTGGTACATTCAAGATACACGGAGTCTCAGAGGACGCGATCTTACTGCGTCTCTTCCCCTTCTCAATTGGGGGACGAGCGAAAACTTGGCTGCAATCGATTCCCGCTGGTTCAATCACGACTTGGGACCAGCTCTGCACATTGTTCCTCTCACGATTTTTCCCTCTGAGCAAGACGATTCAGATGAGGGGCGAAATCCCAACGTTCAGATGTAGAGATGGAGAAACGTTACTTGAAGCGTGGGGAAGATTTAAGGATCTTCTACAGATGTTTCCACACCATGGTCTCGAGCAGTGGTACGTTATTCAAACCTTTTACAATGGAATTTCAGAAGAACACCGAACGATGTTGGATAACGCTGCTCGAGGATCGTTTATGGATTTGAGCGTCGAGTAGGCATACGAGCTGATCGATAACCTCGCCACGAACCACACCATGTGGTCCACACCGAGAAGTATGCCTAATAGAACTCGAGGCCTATATGAGCCGAATCAGAGCAGAGCGACGGGTAATGCAACGAATGCCATGTACTGCGGTGAATTGTGGAGATACGAAACACGTCGCTTATCAATGCACGCTGCAAGAGAACATGGAATACATGAATTATGCCCAGCAGCAAGGAAACACGCAATTCGGGAATACCTACAACCCGAATTGGAGGAATCACCCGAACTTTTCATACCGAACGACTCAACCGATGAAGAATTCGGGATTTCAGCAACCACAGCAGCCATACCAGCAAAATAACCAGAAATTTCAGCATGCTCAACAAGTTCCGCAAGCTCCTCAATCTCCTCAAGCCCCTTCGTCGAACCTTGAGGCGGTAATACTCGAATTTATCAAGGAGCAAAGGCAGCAACATTCAACTCAAGCAAAATTCAATGCGGATGTGGGGACAGCGATCAATGAGCTCAAAACTCAGATGGAATCCTTGAGTAACCATGTGAAGAGTTTGGAGAATTCCGTAGCACAGCAAGCTGCCTCATCCTCTCGGAATCCCGGACAGCTTCCCAGTAAACCCGAATTAAACCCGATAGTGTACGTGAATGCCATTTCTGTGTGTAGCAGTGATATGATCGAGCATTCGCCCTCCAAAGAACGAGAGAAAGCTACTGGAACGTCCATGAAAAAAGGCAAAGATAAGATTGCGATTAGGGAAGGAGTTGAACCAGATTTATACAAATCATATGTTGCTCCACCGGCGTACAAACCTCCAATACTGTTTCCTCAACGGCTAGTGAGCAGTAAGAATGAAGAACGAGTGGGCAGATTTGTAGAGGATCTTAAGAAGCTTGACATCAACATCCCATTCGTGGAAGCCCTCCAAAAGATGCCTAATCATGCAAAACTCATCAAAGAGGTTCTTTACAAAGAGAAACATATCGAAGAGAACGAGACGGTAGCACTCACCGAAGAATGCAACGCTATCATTCAAAACACGTTGACCCCAAAGTTGAAGGACCCCGGAAGCTTCTCCATTCCATGCACAATAGGTAATGTTGACATTGAAAATGCTTTGTGTGATTTAGGAGCAAGCGTGAGCATCATGCCACACTCGGTTTTCAAGCGGATGGACTTCGGAAATCTCAAAACTACAAAGATGTGTCTACGCCTCGTGGATCAATCGGTGAGATATCCGGTGGGAATTGTTGAAAACGTTCCCACCAAGGTAGGTAATCTCTTCATTCTCACTGATTTTGTTGTACTTGAAATAAAGGAAGATGCTACGATACCTATTATTGTTGGTAGACCTTTCTTAGCTACTGTAGGTGCCATGATAGATGTAAAACAAGGAAAGCTTTCCTTTCGTGTCGGAGACGAGACGATAGAGTTTAACTTGTCCAGCACCATGAACGACTCCTCATTCAAGGAGTCTTGCTTTACGATTTTCATGTGTCTTTAATGTTGCACCCCTTTTCCGATTTTCATGTGCCTTTAATGTTGCACCCCTTTTCCGCTTTTTGTTTTTATTTTCACGTGATTAGACGACTACAAAAATGAATTGTACGACGCGCTTTGAAATACCATAACTTTGTGTATGAAGCTTCGAATTACATGATTTTTTCACATCTCATTCATCTTTTCAATATAAACAACTCCTCGGGCTGCTGAAGGCAGCTCAACCTCGTTTCCAAGCTCAAAATCTTTTATTTAGGTCGATACGTTGGACTTTAGAGCCGGGAGATGCCTTTTTCAAGTTTCTTAAGATACAAATGTCATTTCTTGTCAATACGCCGCTTGTGTTGCTTTTGTCTCTCGGATTTTCCTTTTGCTTCCTATTTCCTATTTGCATTTGTCTCTCTTGTTGCACCCCTTTTTTGCTTTTTTTTGTTTTCATGTGATTAGATGACTACAAAAATGAATTGTACGACGGGCTTTGAAATACCATAACTTTGTGTATGAAGCTCCGAATTACATGATTTTTTCACATCCCATTCATGTTTTCGATAAACGAGAGGCCCCATGATGCTGAAGGTAGACGGACCCCGTTTTCGAGCTCAAATATCTTTATTTAGGTCGATACGTTGGGTTTTTAGAACCGCGAGATGCCCTTTTTGAGTTTCTTAGGATACGAATGTCATTTCTAGTCAATACGCCACTTGTGTTGCTTTTGTGTCTCGGATATTCATTTTTCTTCCTATTTCCTATTTGTGTTTGTCTTTTGTGTTGCACCCCTTTTCCGCTTTTTGTTTTTGTTTTCACGTGATTAGACGACTACAACAATGAATTGTATGACGGGCTTTGATATACCATAACTTTGCATACGAAACTCCCAATTACAAGATCTTTTCACAACTCATTCATTATTTCAAGATAAATGACGCCCCAGGATGCTGAAGGCAGCCCGACCCTATTTTTGAGCTCAAAATCCTTAATTAGGTCGATACATTGGATTTTTAGAGCCGGGAGATGCCCTTTTCGAGTTTCTTAGGATACGAATGTCATTTCTTGTCAATATGCCGTTTGCGTTGGATTTTTCTCTTGTATATTCATTTTTCTTCCTATTTCCTATTTGCGTTAGTCTCTCGTGTTGCACCCCTTTTCCGCTTTTTTTTTTAACGTGATTAGACGACTACTACAATGAATTGTACGAAGGGCTTCAAAATACCATAACTTTGCTTACGAAGCTCCGTTAAATGATTTTTTCACATCTCATTCATCTTTTTGAGCTAAACAATGCCCCAGGATGCTGAAGGCAGCCCGACCCCGTTTTCGAGCTAAAAATTATTTATTAAGGATATGTTGGATTTTTAGAGCCGGGAGATTCCCACATCAAAAGAAGTAAAGCATCGTCTATACGAAGTATGACCATCTGGATAGAGAGAATAAACGATAAACTAGCCTAGCGACCTCGTCTAAACCTACCACAAGCAACGCTAGGATTCCCAAAGAATTACGACCTATTGGTTTTCAGCCGACTAATAAGCTCTAACGCTTAGGAAAAACCTAGCTTAAACATGGAAAATCTCACGGAAAAGGCCAAGTTCTTAAGTATCCTAGGTTCAGAGTTCATCTCAAAATATGGCATCGGACAAGTGCTTGGGATGACTCTGACTCACGAAAGCAAAAACAAATTAAAAACTACGAAATCAAAGAGAAAATAAAACAAAATTAAACGATGTCACCTGACAAACGTGAGCTGCTCCCCCAGACTTGAATTGAATGGTGTCCTCGACGTGAAGCTCCGATGGAGGGTAAGAGAAGTGAAGTCACGTTTGTGGTGGTATTTTTTGTTCTTTTTTTCGTTTTTTCCTTTTTTTTAATTAACTGAGTCTTAAAAAAAACAACCAAGAAAAATAGAGAACAAACAGCTGGGTTGCCTCCCAGAAAGCGCTTATTTAACGTCTTTCAGCTTTGTCGTATCTATTCCACATGCGTGCGCGATGGGTGGATCGGAAAGGGAACTGGAGTTTTTTTACTTTCGATCGGTTGAGCAGCTTGGTAGAGCTTTATTCGCTGTCCATTAGCCTTGAACGTTCCGCTCAAATCGCTCCATAGTTCTACCTCTCCATGTGCGCAAACTTCTCGTACCTGAAAAGGACCAGACCAACGGGACCGTAGTTTGCCAGGAAAAAGCTTAAGACGAGAATGGAAAAGTAGAACTAAGTCACCTAGTTAGAAGTCATGAGGTAAGATCTTTTTGTCGTGTTATCCCTTAGTCACTGCTTCTTTCTATGGAACGTTACGCATGGGATTCACTCATTCGCTGCCCAATGTTGGATAAATGATATCTACATCAAAAAGTTTAAAGGTGTCTTTTCCCATTACCTCTTTCAAGTGCGGGTGCAGCCTCCTTTAAGTTTCAGTGGAAGATTTGTGGTTGTCTTCTGTAGAACTTCTGTGCATACATATTGAAGAGCTAACTCTCCTAAGCTTCTTTACGCGAGTGGGTTGTTTCCTCATCTCATCTGCACTCAAGTTAGCATTCATAGCAGCAGGATATATTTTATCGCATTCAATATACTTATTCCGGAAAGAAGACGAAGGAGGTTTGAGCTCAAGTTCGGGTGCCTTCTGTACTGCAAAATCAGTGTGTGTTTCGTGTGGTATCTCCTCACAGGGGCGTCTCCTAGTGCTGCAATAGCACTCATGAATTTTTTGTACAGCTCAGCTCCTTCTTCGGTAAATCTTGCATCTTCTCTAACTCGTGTTAAGTATCTTATAAGAGGATCGAAAATACTTACTTTATCAAATGTGCCTTTCGCTAACTCATCCAACGAATCAACTCTAAAGCAAGACTCCTTGAATAAAGGTCCATTCATGGAGCTGGACAAGTTGAACTCTATCGTTTCATCTCTGACACTTAAAGAAAGGTTTCCTTGTTGTACGTCTATCATGGCACCTGCAGTAGCTAAGAACGGTCTACAAAGAAAAATGGGCACCCTAGCATCTTCCTTTATGTCAAGTACAACAAAATCAGCAATACGTCGGA
>CM071862.1:11891063-11928817 GCA_036759665.1 Gynandropsis gynandra | reverse complement strand
TCTGGTGAGGCAACGGAGAGGCAGCTAACCCTAGGGATGAGTCGTCGGAGAGTGGTGGAGGGTGGGCGGTTGCGGCGGCCGGACCTGTGATGGCGCGGCGGCAGGGTATGGCCGAGAACAATAGGTTAGACGGCGGCGGCTAGGAAGTGTTGTGAGACACAACCAGCTCTGATACCATGTGAATGGTGATTCAAATCTCAAATTGTATTTCTGAATAATGAGTTAGAATAGCCCTAAACGGCTATAAGTACAATAGGTTAAGAATTAAACCTAATTACGGAATAAGAAATTACAATAATACCCTTATGTACAATAATGTTCTAATACTCTTTATAATTTACACGTCTAACTCAGGGGAAGTTATCCGTGGAGGTCTTTAGTACATTGTAGAAACCAACAAGTGTACCTAAAGATTGACAAGTAAATAACAAAACTGTTTGATATCTTCTGGTCTTTTGATTATCGATTTAATAATCATCTTTACACGTGCAGATGATTTTATTGTTTATCACACGATAATTATATTAGATTAAATGTTTATTAATTTAGACGATAGGATGTAAATATCATTTTGTGCGAAATCAAATAATTGTAAATAATCGTTAAAAATAAATACAAAAATATTTTATGTAATCTATGAAATTGAACTAACACATTCAAAAAAAATTTGTATCTATGTCAAATAAGCATACAATCATATCTAATATATTTTAAAGCAAAAAGATATGTAATGTAATATACAAATATTTATTTAAATTTTAGAGTAATATGAATTGTTTATATAATTGTATTAGACCACTTCAATAGCATCGAATTGAACAACCACTAGTTTTAAGTCTTTTTAATTGAATATCAATTCAAATCACTCATGGTTGTTTAGTTTCAGGAAATAGCTTTGCATTTAAAATAGAATTTCGACTCATCAACCTCGAGAAGTCCCCAACTGATTAAAAGTATTCTTCTTGGTCCATTGTATGCGTCTCATAGATATTTATAAAATTTAATCAATTCAAGTATTACGTGAATTTATAAATAAAATCATTGTATTGAAACTAAAATTTGAAAACAATGATGTCATAAACTTTCATCATGGGATAATCTTATAGCCAATATTCGTTTCCAAATGGAAAAGATTTAGGGTTGTAATTCCTAATTTAGAACAAATCAATATATTTTATTTCACATAAAATTGTGTCATTACTAATTGTTTCACGTGTTTTGAGTGATCACACAAATACTTTTCAATTTTGTTACAAATATTATCTTTGATTAAATTCAAATATAGATAACATGGATGAAATAGTTGATCGTTATAGAATAATTAAAAACACTACAATTATTTAATTTTTATTGTAAAAGAAATAGGACAGTATTAAGAGAAGAGTGCAGGAGAGAGGAGGAGATAATTCTTATTGAAGAATGATTCTCAAGTGTACAATTACAAATGAAGTTGCCTCTATTTATAGGCTTACAAGGATAGATGAAGAGACAAAACAATGTAGATAAATAGATAGAATTGTCATAATCACATAGGATTAATGATGGACAAAATACGAAGAGTTTAGAATCTCAAAAGACATTCAGATAATAATTATTTCATAATAAAAACATACACTAGAGCAACGATTTATGATCAAGGACCATCAAAGTTGGGCCACCAAATTGTTAGGCATTTGTTTTGAGATTGTTTATCACGTCATAAAGTAAACAAGGCAGTGATCGTATCTCACAAAGATGAGTGAACCATGAAGGGTTATTACACTTATATAGATATATCAATAGAGAATATAGCATAAAAAATATCTAAATATTTTATTTTAGTATATAAAACATGAATTATAATTTTTAACTTAAAAAATTTAAACTTATATTTTTTTGTCTTAAAAACACTAATTTTAGGATATGACTAAAGGAATATAGCATAAAAAAATATCCAACTATTTTATTTTAGTCTATAAAACATGAATTATAATTTTCAACCTTAAAAACCCAAACTTATATTTTTTCCATAAAAACACTAACTTTAGGATATGATAAAATGAATATAGCATAAAAAATATCCAACTATTTTATTTTAGTCTATAAAACATGAATTATTATTTTCAACCTAAAAATCCCAAATTTATATTTTTTCCTTAAAAACACTAACTTTAGGATATGATTAATTTGATAAATTTGTGTTTTTTTAGACAACACTTAAAAATTCAAAGAGTTAAAATATGATTTAGTGTTTTTGTTTGTGTATGTATATGATTAATTTGATAAGTTTGTATTTGTTTAGACAAAATGTAAAAATTCAAAATTGTTAGGTTCAAATTAATAATTTGTGTTTTATAGGCAAAAATTAAAAACTTTGGTATTTTCTAAACTATATTTCTGCAGGAGAGAGGAGGAGATAATTCTTATTGAAGAATGATTCTCAAGTGTACAATTACAAATGAAGTTGCCTCTATTTATAGGCTTACAAGGATAGATGAAGAGACAAAACAATGTAGATAAATAGATAGAATTGTCATAATCACATAGGATTAATGATGGACAAAATACGAAGAGTTTAGAATCTCAAAAGACATTCAGATAATAATTATTTCATAATAATTTTTTCGGTTTTTATTTGTTTACCTATGTTTTGTTATCTTAATGACTTTTCAAAATTTATAAAAATATTAAACAATAACTTTTAAAAATTTCTTGAATATTTTGTATCTTTGTTCGGTATATTTTTTAATTATACCATTGTATCGTACCACAATAAATTTTATATGAAATGTTGTTATTTGTATTGATTCAATCACTACAAAATTATTCAATATTAATTATAACTAAAATGCACCTGATCCTCTAGGCATTACCCATGATCTAAGATGAATCTAGTTCGAGTGACACACTATGACGACGCAAGTCAGTCGCCGTCGTGTGTCACTCTATGATTCGCCTCTTGGTCAATGTCTAGAGAGTCAGGTGTATTTTTATACTAGTTCCAAAAATCAAAAAATTCAATTGAAAATTTGTGAATTATCAATCATTATAATATAGGTGGTATGAACAAAAATCGAGTAAGAGAAATCTGAAATGAATTGAGATAATGGTATTTAAAATTATTTTTAAGTAACGATGATTATTTAGTTTAAGAAAGAAATAAGATCATAAAACTTGAAATAATATTTTTTTATTTATAAAATCTCACATCATTTAATCATATATATAAAAAGGAGGTTTTTTCCTCTGGCATTACCACATCAGTAGAAGGAGGAAAAAAAACCTCTTTCATCTCATTCATACATCGAGCATCTTCTATGTATCTAACCTTCTTTCGTTCAATGTATCTATTGTTTCCTTTTCCCCTTTCTCTTCTCCTTCGATTAAAATTCGGATGCTATGGATGTCATCTTCCCATACGAGCCATCTCTATCTTTGTTCAGAGATCACTGATGGCTCCATCTTTGTTTAGATCGCCGACGGGTGGCTCTCGGGGGTGAGTGGTCCAATCGAGTGCAGCTCGGTTCCATTGTCTCCATCTTTGTTCAGCTATCACTGATTGCTTGATCTGGGAGAGTGAATGGTCCAATCAAGGATGCGTGTGGCCTTGAAGACACTCGGACTGGGATGCACAGAAATCTCGGAAAACATATGGGATCAAGATGTCATGTTTCGTAGTTATTGTCGTCATCATTCGCTTCCCTTAATAACCACAAAATCGAAAGCCATCACCCACGAAATCCACGCTGCGAGTGTGTTTTGGAATCAAATGGAATCGAGATTCCATGTTTTGTAGTCGTCTTCATTCGCTTTCATTTATGACCACAAAATCCAAAGTTATGACCCATGAAATCCACGTTGCGAGTGTGTTCTGAAATCAAGAACCTAGCCTACAAGGTATTGCCATATCTTCATCGTCAACTTGCCGAAAGACGTCGTAAGTGTCTTTCCTTCACCACCGCCTTCTCTCACCTCCTAATTTTTGTTTGAGTTGAATCAGAATCATATTTTTTTTTCAAAAGAAACTCGTGAAAAATAAACCTCTTAAGATTTACCACAGAGTCTAGCTCATCATTACCGGGATCGTCGAGAACAAACAAGCTGAGATTTACCTCTCTCCGACTCTCCATGTGGTCCTTGGAATATCCACGTTGTACGCTCAACATAAAGGCAATAACTAAAGATATATTGCATTGTCTTGGGTTTTCATTCAGCTATCAATTCATAAAAATGTCTTCAAGAACATAATGAACTTTTATTCACAACGAATGTATTTGGTATTGTAATAGAAGTAGGCAAATGAGAGGAGTGAAAGTTCAATGGCGAAACATAGAAGATATCGATCAAGGTATGATATTTCTTCAATTATGTGTGTCTTTCGTCTAGGGTTATGATTCTAGTAGATTTAGGGTTATGAGGCCATGGACGGTTCAGAAGTAAATGGTTTGTCAAATACTTCGGTATATTCTTCTCACAATTTCATTTAATATTTTAGAGAGGCACTTCAGCAAATAAGGTTGACGCCTTGGAATTTCAAAGGATCTCGATTACGACATTTACAATTGTTCTTCTCTTTTGGGTATCTACTGGTTTTTATTTTCTCGCATTTATAGTTTATTTCCACGGAAAATTCAGTTTATGTTGACAAAGGTTGCTCCTACTTAGGGTTCCTAATTTGTTCATTATATGAAAGATAACTTTTTGGACAAAATATAAGAAATCAGCATCTAGAGATTGGGTTTTCTTGGTATTTGTGCGGCCTTGAAGACATTGGAGCTGGGATGCACAGAAAACTCACCCCCAAGTTACCATTGAAGACCTTGGAGGGCTCAAGCAGGCCTGGAAATGCCTTGGCCCTGCTGCCACAGCAGTCGTCTCCTCTTCCTCCTCCACCACACTAAAGGAGATTTCGTTACGAGATACATATTGCACAAAAACTCCTCTTCCTCATTCGATTTAAAAATCGTATGTCATCTATGCCATCTGCAAAGTATATCGGGGAAACTGAGCATGAGAGCTCAAGCAGACCTGGAAACCCTTCCCTCGCTACCACATCAGTCGGCTCATCCTACTTTCTCCACCACACTGAAAGGGATTCTGAAATCGAGGCACATATTGCACCAAAACTTTGGCTATGAGCTTTTCCTTCTATAAAAATTCATACACTATCGATATCATCTGCCAATCTATCATCATTATATCACCTGCTCGATTTTTATGCTTTGTTTTCTCGGGTATATTCAGCAGAATGCGAGAAGTATTATGAAGTTTTATTCGTGGTTGATAAATTGGATACCATTTTTCTGATTTTGATTGCCTGAAATACTGTAAAGGGTGATAATTTCATCTCATTCAAATATTGTTGCCTTTGAAGAATCAACTTTAATGGCAATTCTATGCATCTGAGATCTCTTTAATGCTTTTGAAGAATCAACTTTAATGGCAATTCTATGCATCTAAGATCTCTTTAATGTATCTACCTTATGCTTTCTCTTTTTCCTTTCTGTGACGAAATTTAATCGACTAAATATGTATATTCAAGGTTGCAGTAAATATTCTACCATAATAGAGACGAATCTACTTTAATGGCACTTCTATGCTTTTCCTTTCCCTTTTATGTGACAAATATTAATAGAAGGAATTTGTAAGTTATGGATTGTAGAAAATATGCTACCACCATGTCGTCGTGAAATTCGTGGAGGGCTCGAGCAAGCCACAACAACCGTCTCCTCCTCCTTCCTCCACCACACTGAAAGGGATTTTGGTAACAAGGTTATATTTGTTGTTCTTACCTTACCTTCATCGTATTACTTTCTCGATTTCCATGCATTGTTTTCTCGTTTGTATTTTGCAGATGGCGAGTAGTATTACTTTGTTTGAGACTATATTTCTGGTTGATAAATTGGATGTCATTTTTCTTATTTTGATTGTGTTATTACTATAAAGGGTTTGATATTATAAACAAATCGCATTAGTAGTTTACATTACATCTTATAACTCTATTGTTTAAATTTTTACATTGAAAATTAGAATTCATACTTTTGTATAGGTCAATTCATATATCAAATGTCATGACAATATTTGAATTGATGAATTATATATAACATGTAAAAAATATACAATTTAATTATTATAAAACCGTGAAAAATGTAGATATTATCTAGTTTATTTAAAATATATATATATATATAATTTGATAGTTATTTGATACAACCTGATTGCACAATATTAAACTGTAAGGAACTTTTGGGATGACCAGAGTTGGCATCAAATTAAAATATAAGAAGATTTTAATATATAAGATAATAAATGTTATTTTCAAAATGATATTATTAGATTAATATAATTCTTAATGACTAAAGTTGTTGCACGTGTTAAAGGAACCTTCGGTGGTGGGAGTGTAGAAAAATAGAACGATGATTGAGAACAATTAAATAATTGGGCATATTGATCAATTCATAAACGATAAATATGTGATTAGGTACTATATTATATCTACCACAATTATAACTCTGTACTATATATATCTACCACAATTATAGCTCCCTCCTTACGCTTCGTGGTCTCCATGTAAATTTTCCACCCACCGCACCACTTCTACTCATTATTACTCAGTCTTTAGCCTCTATTTTCCCACTTCTTTAATATATTATTCTTATGGGAGAGAATCCCATGATAACTCCTGAAATTATAGTAGACTTATAAAAAAGTTATATTTTTATAATTTTTTATTATTCAAAAGTATATATAAGAACGCATATTATTTTTAAAATAATATATAAATTTTTAAAATTATTCTTAAATTTATCAATCTAATAATAATTGTATTTGCTAAAAACTTATATATAATAATCAAATAACATATCAATTAATATATTATTTTGAAACAATAAATTAATAAATTATAAAAAGAGATAATTTCTATATATTTTTTTATCAGTTCAATAATTATTGTAGAATTTTCTTTGTTTCTTTTATAAATATTTATATTCACAGAAATGTGATAATATATAATTTTATGATTTTATCATCCTATTTATATCATTTTAAATTTTAAATTATGAAATTATTGATGTGGAAAATGATATAGACGTTCTTATAGTATACAAATCATCGAATTCAATGGATATATCATTAAATCTAATATTGTTAAAGATTATAAATTTATTTGATAATAATTTTATGTATTATTATGATAAGGAGTGGTTCAGGTCATGTTCGACAAGAGCATTTGAAAAGAATCTCAATAATCTTATTATTTTCAAAAAAGTAATTAATATTTAGAATAATTGTATGTTAAAAAATACAAAATGACCTATTTTAATTTTATAACACATAGCCTCTTTTCCAATGTTTTTTTGGTTGAACCGACCTTAATTATGATTATAAAACGTTAATACATATATAATATTTTCAAAAATTAATATTTTATTCTCGCATTTAAAAATTTCCATCTTTTATAAGATTTCCATTTAATTTTACACAACACAAAAGAAAGCCAATTTTCTATATTTATGTATATTAACAAATTATTGCGCGTACAAAAGAAAAAGAATATTATTAACAATAAAGATAATTAGACTTTCAAAGAAAAGGTAACTTCAAAAATATTTGGCAGGATTAAAGACTTTTAAAAATATCATTTCCTGAAAAAATGTTTCAATTTAAAATCTACTCTTAAAATATTGATAATCTCATATTATCTTTGTCGATAATTTTTCTCTTTCCTCCAAAACACCTCTATTTCTCTCTTTCCTATGGCGCGAAAATTACTGTTCTCTCACACCACAACAGATTCGGTGAGAGTAACTTGAAATCGGCATCAGATTCGCTGGCAATAGGTTGAAATCGTTTGTTGTCAACAAAGAAGCTTGTAATTAAGCACGTTGCGCAGAAAAACCAGGTATGTATAGTGAGTTTTTCGTGTTTCTCTAATGTTTTTCTTGTTTCTTTTGTGATTTATAAAGCATTTGGTCAATATAAGACTTGTTTATTGAAAACGAGTCTAAACGAGTCATATTTATTGAAATGTCAAATAATCACAATTAGTGATAGGGTCACACAGTCGCACTGGATCACAGAGTCTCATCGAGGGGTCAAAGGGATCAAAGGTCAAAGGGTCGCAGAGGTAAAGGGGTCGCAAAGGGGTCAAAGGGTCGCACGGGTCAAAGGGTTGCAGAGGTACAAGAATCGCAGAGGCACAAGGATCGTAGAGGTACAATGGTCACAAAGGGGTACAAAGGTCGCAGAGGTACAAGAGCCGCAGAGGGGTCAAAGGGTCACACGGGTATAAGGGTCGCAGAGGTACAAGGGTCGCAAAGGTACAAGGGTCGCATAGGGGTCAAACGGTCACAGGGGTACAAGGGTCGAAGAGGTACAAGGGTCGCAGAGGTACAAGAGTCGTACGGTCACACCAGGTTACGGAGTCTCATCGAGTCGCACGGTCGCAGTGGGTCACAGAATTTACCCCTCTTTTTATGTTTTTGTTACAGGTGTAATGGATACGGTGGATAAAAAATCATACTGATTTATTTTTTGTATGATGGTAAATGGGAAAAAACCGAAATGGAGAATCTAAATTGGTTGGTAGAGTTCAAGAAAACCAGAGAGTATTTTTATATTGTCCTCTGGTTAGTCTGATATACCAACAACTGATTGATGAGTTATGTGCAGAGATGATGTTGGAAAATGATACAACGAAGTTGAAGTTAAGCTATTTGCTCAATATGTGTGAAAATAGGAAGCCGACATATATAATAAATGACAAGCACCTTATTTGTTATCTGTTTGATCGCATAAGAGGAATTCGATCACTGCTGTATGTGAAGATAGAATCGACAAGTGTGAAGTGTGAAATCGAAATTGAGAGGGAAATTGAGCCTCTAATTCTTGCTTTGGAAGCATTGCTAAAGAATGTGAAGATCGAGGTGTTGTAGATTATGATGATTGTGTTATTCTAGGTCCAAATAACAAAAGTATAGTTGAGAGTAATCCGGAAACAATAAATATTTTGGATTCGGATAATTTTGATAGTGAACATACAAGCGGGTTAAGAGAAGATGGTGGGTGTGCCATGAATGTGGTAGTCGATGAAGTTGTTTGTGGAAGTAATAAAGTTGATTTTGATGTGTCAACAGAGCATAAGTATGGTGATGGTGAGAACAACTCGGAAATGGTAGTTCACGAGAAGGTAGACAACGAAAATACTATCTTCGAGTTCGAAGATGGATTGGACCTTAAAATTGGACAAGAGTTTGATAGCAAGAAGGATGTACATGCATTTATAAGGAAGGGTTCAATTGAAGCTTCGTTTAGATATACAACATTGAGATCTGATACGAAGTTGTGGGAAGTACGATGCAAGTTTGCCGGAAGTGATTGTAAATGGAAATTACGTGTGGCAGCAATCCCGAATTCCAAACGGTTTAGTGTGAGGACACACCATCCCATTTATAATTGTTCACTTGTATCTAAATGGACTGAAGCTACAAAGAGTACAACGCAAATGGTTAAGGATTATTTGAATGAGGAATATGCAGGGAATTATGAAACACCTCCAGTAAAAGAATTGATGGCTCGTGTAAAAAAGCAAAGTATGATGCCAATGTATCGTATTTAATGGCATTAAGAGGTAAATACAGTGCTCAAAAGGAGATTCGTGGTGATTACTTTGAACATTATAGGAGGCTTCCAAGGTGGTTGCACATGTTTACAAAAGAAATCTCGCATATGTCGCAAATCTTCAGCTCGACAATGATGGGAAAAGCTTCAAATACCTTTTTATGGTTGTCGGAACAGCTATAAGAGGATGAAAATACATGTGTAAAGTGATTGTTGTGGATGCAATATTTCTGAAAAGAGTGTACAAGGGAGCATTGATTATGGCGATCGTGCAAGATGGTGAACATCACCCTATCCTATTGCATGGGGAATAGTCGACAGAGAGAAGGACAAATCATGGACGTGGTTTATGTCAAGGTTGAAAGAGGTGATACCGGACGGACGTGATGTCGTTGTGATATCTGATCGCCATAAAAGCTTGATTAAAACAGTCAAACAAGTGTGTAAAAAGGCTGATCATGGTTTTTGTGCGCGTCATATATCGTAAAACATAAAGAGTTACGTCAATAAAGGCATGGTAAAAAGACTTCAAAGGGTGATACTGTGGCGGAAATATTCTTCAAATGTGCAGCAGCATACACAAAGAACGAATTTGAAGTGCAATTGAATGATTTGAAGGCCAGGTACAAAATGACTTTTGTGACTTTTGTGACATTTGCGACCCTTGTACCCCTTTGCGACCCTTGCACCTCTGCCACCCTTGTACCCCTCTCCGACCCTTGCACCTCTGCCACCCTTGTACCCTTCTTCGACCCTTGCACCTCTGCAAGCCTTGTACCCCTCTGCGACCCTTGTACTCCTACCACCCTTGTACCACTACGACCCTTAGACCTCTGCGATCCTTAGACCTCTACGACCCTTGTACCTCTACGACCTTTGTGTCTCTGCGACCCATGTACCCCTGCGACCTTTTGACCCCTGCGATCCTTGTGTCCCTACGACCCTTGTACCCCTGCGACCCTTTGACCCCTTGCAACCATTGTACCCCTTCGACCATTTGAGCCCCTGCGACCCTTGTATCTTTGCGACCCTTGTACCTCTGCCACCCTTGTGATTGTTGTGACCTTTATGGCCATTTTTTACCTTTGTGACCTTTGCGCAGGTATCCTAATGTATCAAAGTATTTAGAGAAAGAGAAACTTGATCCCATTAAATGGGCAAGATGCAAATTTAAGGGGGAAAGGTACAACTTATTAACCACTAATGGCGCCAAGTCAATAAATTCAACGTTGAATAAGTAAAAAAAAGTTTACGATCCTAGAGCTTTTGGATATTTGTTCGGGAAAGACAGTGGAATGGTTCAATAGGTATAGGTTAGAAGTAGCTATCGGTGATGATTTTCAAAAGTTAGCACCTTACGTTGAGAAAACATTACATGAACGGTTTGGACAGACATCCAAGTATGATGTTATTGAATTGAATAGTTTGAGTGATGAGTATGAGGTGAGAAATGAGATGGGTAGAAGATTTGTAGTGAGTCTTCAAAAAAGAATATGTGATTGCAAAATGTTTGATGTGGATAATATCCATTCAGTCACACAATTGCGGCAGCACATAAGGTTGGTAAAGGTCACGAGATACCAGATCTATGTTCAACATACTACCTTCGGGAGACATGGTGTTTGGCTTACCAAAAAAACGTGTATCTGGTTCCTGATTGCAGTGAATGGGACATTCCTCCTCAATATACTGAAGTTACGGTTCTGCCTCAAATGCTAGCTGAGAAAAGGCAAAGCGGGAGGCCTATAGAGAATCGTTATCTTGGATCCGGTGATGCTTGGAGAAGTACCCCATCTTCATCGAGATAAACCTCGTCTTCTTATCGAGACAAACTCCATCTTCATCGAGACAACCCCTTCCCCCCTCCCCCCGTCTTCTTCGTCGAGATAAACCCCATCTTCAAAAGCCAGCATCACTGATAGTGGTTGGAACGTGACAATCGAGACAACGCCGACTTCAAAAAAGAAAGGTTTGTTAGTTAGTGTGTAATATTATATTATTTGTATTATTTTTATTTATGACTTTCATCATTATAATTCGACCCATGCGACACTCAATTGGATTAAATTAGAATCAATTTTAAACGGGAACCCATCCGACTCATACGACCCAATATGACCCCTTGTGCGACTCAATCGATCCACGCAACCTCATTGCGACCACATGCGATGATGTGGCCATATATATGAATTCGTCGAGTTCATATCTATTGATCAATATATGTGACCAAGCGATCCATGCGACCTTCAATTGGCATTAATTAGTTTGACATTGTAAATATATTGTTTTGATTGGTTTTTGACATTTTATCATTATAAATCCATAAATTCGTCGAGTTCGCATGTATTGATCCTTATATGCGACCATGCCATTATCAATATGACATTATCAATATATTTGAGTTGTATATGTCTAATTTAGAATCAATATAGAAAATAATATAAATAATATCGATATTTGAACAAAATGTTGAATGTATTTTTTGAAATTTTCTCAAACTCATCCGACGAGTTTTTAAAATACTACTATCGCTTTTGAAACACAAGCATTAGTTATACACAACTCAACTAGGGACACATGGGTCATAATCTGTTTTAACCATTGATTGACGTTATAAATGTATTGTTTTGATTGGTTTTTGTCATTTTATCATTATAAACCCTTAAATTCATCGAGTTCGCATCAATTGATCAATATATGCGACCAAGTGACCCATGCGATCCTCAATTGGCATTAATTAGTTTGACATTATAAATGTATTGTTTTGATTGGGTTTTTGACATTTTATCATTAAAAACCCGTAAATTCGTCGAAATCGCATGTATTGATCCTTATATGCGACCATGCGCCCCATGCGACCCTCATTCGGTATTAATTGGTTTGACGTTGTAAATGTATCATTTTGATTGGTTTTTTGAATTTTATCATTGTTAACCCATAAATTCGTCATGTTCACATATATGCGAACCATGCCACCCTCAATTATGCGACCCATTCTATTGATCCATATATGCGACCCATGCGACCCATGGCACCCTCAATTGTGATTGCTTTTTGACATTTTATCATTTTCACCAAACTTCCGGTCGAACTTTTCATCAAATTTGAAGAAACATAACATCTGTGACCCTTGTACTTCTGCAGTCATGTCTTTTCGAATTCCATCTGACGACAATTCGATATCAGGGTCATGTCTTTTCGAATTGCAGCCGTTTCCTTTTTTAAAATAATGACACACTTTCTCTCTCTAACTCTCATCATCTTCCATCAATTTTTTCCCAAAATGCCACATTTCCCTTTTTTTCTTCAGAGAGATTTTTTCGCGCTATCTAGAGAACTACACTGTAATCTTCTTCATTTGTCTCTCTTTCGGTATGTTACATGTAGAGAATGTACAGATTTGACTTTTTTTCATTTTTTGTTACAGGACATCCCGAATATCTTCTTCGATGATTATATTTATGGAAAAACGAGAGACAACAACACGATGACGCTTAAATTGAATGTGTCTAACAGAACATGGGAAGTCAAATTGGATGGCTCCAGATTCATTGATGGGTGGAAAGATTTCTCCAACGATCTAAACTTACGTATTGGGGATTACTTACTTTTCCGTCTCGAAGGTGATATGGTCTTTCACGTCATCTTCGCCACTCCTACTCAGAGGATTGTCACGGTGGTACCAGTCACTCGTTCAAATCTCGTCATAGATGCATTGGTAAGTGACCTCAATACGGACTTCGGTGATGTAACTTGGGTGATGTCTCGACTTGGGTTAGGATTTTCACTATTTTTATTCCTTTTTACAGATGTCGCAGACACTTCCGATAGGGTTTGCATGGTCGAGAGGTCTTTGCCATAGACGATGTAAGATATATCTGATGATGGGAAACAGACTGTCATGGGAGGCATATCTAAGGCCCGTGGCACATGGTGATGATATCCTACGCTGGCAGTCGTATATCGTGATACATCGGGTTTTGAAATCCGCTTTGATGGCTACCCAATGACATCCTACATATCGACTTTTGAGTGATGCATTGTTTAGAACCGAGACAAAACCTTCGAAATCACTCATTGGTTATGTACTTCTGAATGGATACTTGCCATTCAAACAATCACTAAGATTTTTCAGCAAAATGTCCATATCCTCGTACATCCACAGCGTGAGCGTTGCATGAAAGCAACGGGACAAATGTAAAAAGTTTCTTAAATATCGCGGGGAATGTCTTAATGCGATAATACTGCACCAACAACGCCTCATCCAATTGCTGTAAAAAAATTAACACACATGAATACATATGACACAAAATGACCTTTGTGACTTCGGGTTTAAAAAAACTTACATCATCTTCAAGCCATACGTTGGACTTTAATATGGTCTCCTAAAACTCTGGCCCCCAAAGAATATCTAAATCAGATTTCCACCAACTCTCATGTCCAGGTGTCATCAGGAATATATATAGAGTAGTCAACTTTTCACCGTTAGTGTCAATGAATTAAGGTTTTCGAGTTATCCCACCTTTTCATAATCCCTTGGGTTCTCACCAGAACAAAGGTTCTTGAACCACCTTTTTATCGGGTTCTTGAACCACCTTTTTTCGGGTTCTTGAACCACCTTCTTTACTGGTTCTTGAACTACATTTCTGTGGATTCTCCA
This sequence comes from Gynandropsis gynandra, assembly GCA_036759665.1. Lineage (NCBI taxonomy): Eukaryota > Viridiplantae > Streptophyta > Magnoliopsida > Brassicales > Cleomaceae > Gynandropsis > Gynandropsis gynandra. The sequence goes on along the minus strand of CM071862.1, from coordinate 11,914,557 downwards.
CCAACATCTTTCCCTCGCCCTCTCCCTCGTACTGTTTGTGCTCTTTTCACCGGTGGAGGTTCAACATATGCCTTTCGTGGTCTTAAAACTAGTTTAGGTACCGACGGAGGTTCAACATATGGCGCAGACTCCTTCAATAAAGGTCCAACACATGTTTAATTTACTTCATTAAACATATGGCGACCAATGCGACCTTGCGACCTATGCAGACATGCGACCTTTTGTGACCCATGCGACCTATGTAGACCTATACGACCTACGAACTATGCGACCTTTTGTGACCCATACGATCCATACGACCAATGCGACCTTTGTGACTCAAAAGACTGTACTTACTTGGTGGTACATGACCACTGTAGTTTCCTCAGCAAGAACCTTTTCGTCGGGGACTTATTGGACAGGATCCACTGGAGTATACTCCGTAGGAACCTCCTTAGCGGGGACGTCTTCCACAGGACCCATTCGAGTATACTCCGTAGGAACGTCCTTAGCGGGGTCCTCGTCAAGAACCTCCTCGTCGACGACTTCATCGACAGTACCCACTAGAGCATCTGCATAAAATTACTTCATTCATTATACTCATCGTTCGTTACTTGATGCGACCCTTGCGACCCATACGACCTATGCAGACATGCGACCTTTTGTGACCCATGCGACTTATGCAGACCTATGCGACCTACGACCTAGGCGACCTTTTGTGACCCATTCGACCGATACGATCAATGCGACCTTTGTGACTCAAAAGACTGTACTTACTTGGTGTTACATGACCAACTGTAGTTTCCTTGACAGGAACCTTTTTTTCAGGGATGTATTGGACATGATCCACTGGAGTATACTCCATAGGAACGTCTTTAGCGGGGACGTCTTTCACAGGACTCACTAGAGCATCTGTATAAAAATACTTAATTCATTAGACTCATCGTTCGTTACTTGTTGCGACCCATGCGACTCTAGCGACCCATCGACTTATGCGACTCTGTGACTTATACGATCGTACGATTTATGCGTCTTTTGCGACCCATCGACTCTTGCGGTCCATGCCGACTCTCGATGGAAATTGACTCAAAGGAATTTTTTCACTAAATATTAATTACTTGGTGGAACTTTATCAGGAACAACGACTGCAGTAACCTCTCCGGAAATGTATTCAGTTAGAGGAATGGTGGCGACAGATGTGAAATTTTCAACTAATCTCGAAATGTTTGCCAAATCCTCTTATGAGCCATCTCCAGAGTCATTTTTAGCCTCTGACTAACTGGCTCTTTTCTTGACACTGGATATGGATGTCGAAGGAATTCAAAATCATCATCTCTAACAGTGCCGTAAGATTGGTTTGCGGTGCTCGTATCTTTCTGGGCAGATTTTGATTTTGCCTTTTCAGCACCTTTGGGATTTGTCGCCTTTGATTTTAGATTAGGCAAATGAAACCTGACATCCCTTAGAAGATCTCTTACCGCATTGATGATTCTTTTCTCCGACTTCTTAATTTCCTTCATTAATTTCTGCTCCAGTGTCAGAGGGACTGCAGCTTCTTCACCTTCAGCTTAATCATCACCTTCTCTTTCAGCTTCACCTTCAACATCACCTTCAGCATCACCTTCTCTTTTTTCATCAGCTTCAGCAACACCTACCCTTCCTTCGTCTTCGTCATCTTCAGCCTCTATTATTTTTTCGCCCACGCTCTTCTTCCTCTTAGTCCCCTTTCCCTTTCCATTTTCCCTTCTTTTGATCATCAAGACCTGCTTTTCGCGTCAGCAGTTCTTGCTTACGGATGTCCTCCCAACAAATATCCTTCAGATTTCTACGAAGATGTTCCATCCATATCTGAACATCGGGATCGTGGCATCCCTCATAATCGTCCATATCAAAAAGTAAAGCTTCCTCTTCGTCTTCAGCAAGAAGAATACTTCGAATATCCTGAAGAACAAAAAAATAACCATTATTACCCTCTGTGTAATTGTTACCCTTGTGAGCCTTGTGTAATTGTTACCTTATAATCTCTGACCAGCCTTATCACATCTACATATTTCAGGTTAATACTGGATTTAACCATCTTCTTGCACATTCTTGGGCGCACATTCTTGGGCGTGATGGATCCGCATCCAAAACATCAACATACCATTCCTTTCCGTCCAAATTAAAGATGGTTTCGAGTGGAAGTAACTCAAACATTAAAACCAAATAATAATAATGCAAAAAGTATGAAAATATTCAAGTTATTCGAATAGTATATACAACTTACCATTAGTGGGATCATGAAACCGCCACAATACCATTTTGGTTTCATTGATTCTCCTCTAACGTGTTTGCGGCAAATATCCACAATTTTCTCGAATATGTAATGCCCCCATAAAAAACTTTACAAGATTCCAAGTCATCAACTATATCAATAAGATCATGATTGATATAATTATATGATGAATACTTATAAACCATAACTTACATCAAAAACATCAAAATTGCCACTCTCGTTTGGTCGTCGGAATTCTTCACATTCAGTTTTTTCTAATTAATAATTACTTTTTACGAAGCTATTTTTAAAGTACTTCAAAGGTGTAATATTCAGCCTATAGAAAATGAGCAAGTATAAAGAAAAAAATCAGAGAGAAAAGTGGCTGAGAGCAGTGCCGACATCCACTGCAGGCCATGAGTTTCCGCATTTGAATTTTCGTTTCTACACCCAAACCTCACGCGCAAGTTTTTTTTCTTCCATGGCGGATTCTCTCTCTTCATGAAGCTCCTCCAATCTCTCTACTAAACCATTCATTCGGATTCTCATTTTTCCTTTTCGGAGTTGGCTCTACAATGGCCGAACCCGCACCGTCACTGCCGTACTTGCTGTTGCTTATCTTCGCGGGGATGTGTTCTTTTTCTTCGTCCGAGTACTTAATCGGTGTCGGAAGCTATGACATCACAGGTCCCGCCGCCGACGTTAATATGATGGGTTATGCGAACGCCGACCAGATCGCTTCCGGTGTCCATTTCCGGCTACGAGCTCGGGCGTTCATCGTCAGCGAACCTCGTGGGAATCGCGTCGTCTTTGTGAATCTCGACGCGTGTATGGCGTCTCAAATCGTCACAATCAAAGTTCTCGAGCGGCTCAAAGCCAGGTACGTTTCAGTCCGCACGTCTCCCGATTTCTCAAATCCGAACAGTCGAAATAACGATGTTTGGCTCACACTAATTTTGTACAAGAATATGAGCTTGTACGGACGAATAATGGTTACTCGATCATAGTGGAGCTCAGAGATTCTTAATTAGGATCTCATATGCAGCTGATGAAGTTAGGAAGTCGTATCAATGGGATTTAGCTTAGCTTAATCGTGTTCGCGATTGTGGTGCGGAAATAGAATTTCGGAGTTAGATTCTCAGTTGGAGGCAACAAATGGAATCAATGATATGAATGACCCATCTACAGGACGGCGTTATAATGCTTTTGAATCAACATGAACACATGAAAAAATGTTAATTGATCAACGAAGATGCGTCATGATTCATGGTTATGTCTTTGCCATTTTATAGGTATGGAGATCTTTATACAGAGAAGAATGTTGCAATAAGTGGAATTCACACCCATGCCGGACCAGGAGGCTATCTCCAGTACGTTACTTATATTGTGACGTCTCTTGGATTTGTTCGTCAATCCTTTGATGTCATTGTTGATGGCATTGAGCGAAGCATTGTCCAGGCTCATGAGAATCTCCGACCTGGTTCGGTTTTTGTCAACAGCGGTGAGAACAATATTCCATAGGAAAACTTCATCTAATACTCTCTCTTGCATCTCTTCCATAATGTGTCTGGATCATAAATTTGTGTTTCTCTTTGCATCAAACTACTCAAAATTCTTATCTGCAAGCGACACAGGAGAGCTCTTGAATGCTGGAGTGAACCGTAGTCCTAGCGCTTATCTCAACAACCCTGCATCTGAAAGGAGTAAATACAAGTATGATGTCGACAAAGAAATGACACTCCTCAAGTTTGTAGACTCTCACTCAGGCCCAATTGGCAGCTTCAACTGGTTTGCAACTCATGGGACTTCCATGAGCCGTAAAAATTCGTTGATAAGTGGAGATAATAAAGGCACTGCTGCACGGCTCATGGAGGACTGGTTTGAGCAGAGTGATTCTATTCGAAGGTCAGAGAGCCCAAATGAGACCAGGAAAATCTCTCGACCTGTGTCAACCATTGTTTCGGACCTAAACAAAAACCGTTAGTCAAACTCCTCCTTGAGTTTCCTTAATCAAAATTCGTATTGTGAGTTACTTTATACAAAGTGTGGTTTCTTAAAGCTATATCCTGTATAAGGTGCTACCAGACCGATAGGGTATCCTTTGCAGATAGCAGGCTTTTGGAAATTGCTGCCTCGTACAAGTCTACTAAAGGACAGCCTGTGATTAAGCCCCTTGATGCAAAAATACGAATAAGAAAAGCTTCTACGCGTAGCTTTGTCTCTGCATTCTGTCAATCAAATTGTGGTGACGTGAGTCCGAATGTTCTCGGTGCATTTTGCATTGACACTGGGCTGCCTTGTGATTTCAATCACAGCACTTGCAGTGGGAAGCACTACTCTTTCCACAATAAGTTCTTAATGGCTCTTATTGTTTTGGCAGATACCCTGACGAATTTGAGAGCACACGAATCATTGGTGAAAGACAATTCAGAAAGGCTGCGGAACTTTTTAACAAAGCAACAGAGCAGCTGAAGGGCAGAATCGGGTTCCAGCACGCCTATGTCGATTTCTCCAAGCTTGAGGTCTCAATTCCTAAATCAGGAGGCTTTGAAACCGTCAAGATATGCCCCGCTGCAATGGGCTTTGGTTTTGCTGCTGGAACTACTGATGGGCCCGGTGCTTTTGATTTCAAACAAGGAGATGAAAAGGTAAAAACTGATAAGTTTCAACTATCTAGTCCAAATTCTCAACCATCTCTCCACCCTCTCAAGCTTCAAGAATGATGACAAAATTTGCATTCTCAACGTGCTTTCTGAAGGGAAATGCTTTCTGGAGGTTGGTGAGGAATGTGCTAAGAGCCCCTGGACCCGAACAGGTCAAATGCCAGCAACCAAAGCCCATTTTGCTCGACACAGGAGAAATGAAGATACCCTATGACTGGGCGGTAATTGCTAACACCTGTTTTTCTCCACAAAATTGCCAGAGATAAAAACTTTTTAAAGGTTTATTCCTTGTGCATTGCAGCCGTCAATTCTTCCAGTTCAGATACTACAAATCGGCCAATTTGTCATACTCAGCGTCCCAGGAGGTCTCTTTTCCTTTATGGATCATTTATCTTCTATTATATGCATGATTTTAAATCTTTCATTCTCTGCAGAATTCACAACAATGGCAGGTAGGCGTCTCCGTGAAGCTGTGAGATCGGTTCTCATCTCTTCAGGCAACAAGGAATTTGGCAACAACGTGCATGTCGTCATTGCAGGACTAACAAACACGTATTCTCAGTATGTAACCACCTTCGAGGAGTATGAAGTTCAAAGATACGAGGTTCGTTGAGCAACCCCTATTTATCCTTGTCCAATTCGTAAACACAACTTGTGTTCAAAACCCATCAAGAACTCATCTAAAAACTCTTTTCTCCTTTTTTAGCCCCAACTCTGATCAGACCGCAAAATTGTCAATATCTAATCACTGTTTGTCTCAGGGAGCTTCAACGCTGTACGGCCCGCACACCCTCAGTGCCTACATCCAAGAATTCAAGAAACTAGCGACCGCACTGGTCAATGGTCAAACCGTTGAACCAGGCCCCCAACCACCCGACTTCCTAAACAAGCAGATTAGCCTACTCCCACCAGTCATCGTCGACGCCACACCACTTGGAGTGAGCTTCGGGGACGTGAAATTGGACGTGGCACCAAACTCGAAGTTCACTCGCGGCCTACAAGTGAGTGTAACATTCTGGTCGGCATGTCCGCGCAATGACCTGATGACAGAGGGTTCCTTTGCGGTGGTGGAGAGGCTGATGGACGGCGGGAGATGGGTTGCTGTATACGATGATGATGACTTGTGTCTCAAGTTTAAGTGGTCGAGACCTGCGAAGCTGAGTCCTGAGAGTTACGGAACCATAGAATGGCGGATACCGGAGTTGGCGCCTGCAGGAGTTTACCGGATAAGGCACTTCGGAGCTTCCAAGTCGCTACTTGGATCCATAAGTACGTTCTCTGGTGCTTCTAGTGCCTTCGTTGTTGTATGACAATGACATGGTTGAGGGAATATGGTTAATTATATCGTTTGGGAAAGATTGAGGTAAATTAAAGAGCATAAAAAGAGGAATAAAGTTATTATTAAAAACAATGGATTCTACAAATAGCCTTATTTTATGGAAAGCTATAAATACATATAATATTGTATTGAAAAATTAATAAATGAATTAGTTTCAAATGTTAGAATTATATATGGATTTATTTTGTTTTTCATTTTTGTACGTAACTATTAGTAAGTTACTTAAAAAGAATATATGAATTATGAGTATTATTTCTAAATTAATCTTTAAATGTATGTGTAGTGGTTCATGTGTATATTTGTTTATTTGTCATACAAAATGTTTATTTAGAAATAACATGATAATTTTTGTATAAAAATAATAATTAATGTATATTCTAGTACTAAAACATATTTATATATTTTTATGACATTTTTATATTATATTTTATTTTAAAATATAAGTTTATAATAAATTTTCAAATAAATATTAAATTTCAAAATTAAAATGAAGTCTTTGGTTTATTTTGATCTAACATGTTAGAAGAGAACAACAACAAATACACAAAATATTTTGATGGCGATGTAACTAAATAAAATATATTGATAACCATAAATATATTTGTATATTAAAAGAATAATTTTTATTTAATTATATTTCATTATTAATTTCATCTTCACCAATCCTTTTGTTTGTATATTTCGATAATTTCATTGAATTATATTTTTATACGTGTTTTGTTCGGGGTAATTTCAAAATATATTTATAGGCTAAAATACTTCAAAAATATACTTAATGAAAAAAATAATTTCAAAAAAAACCTTATAAATGTTGATATTCCCAAAATAACTCTTTGATCCTATTCAATTCGACCCATCGACTCAGTTCGACCTTGCGACCTAGCGACTCAGTCCGACCCTATGACCCTACGGCCCAATTCGACCCTGCGAGCCAACGATCCAGTCCGACCCTATGATTCTGTGATCCAGTTCGACCCTCCGACCCAGTGCGACCCTGTGACCCTACGACCCAGTTCGACCATGGGACCCAGTGCGATCCAAAATCGTTGGAAATCGTCAGAAATCATCGGAAACTGCCAGAAATCGTCGGAAATCGCTAGAAATCGCCGGAAATCGGTCGAAATCGCTGGAAATCGCCTACAAATCGCTGAAAATTACTAAAAATCATCGGAAATTGCTAAAAAACACTGAAAATGCTGGAAATCACTGAAAATGCTAAAAAATCGTTGGAAATCGCTCGAAAATTGCTGCAAGACGCTCAAAATAGAAGAAAATCGCTCGAAAATGAAAGAAAATCACTCGAAAATGGAAGGAAATAGCTCTCAACTTTGTTTCCCTCCTCTCATATTTGTCTTTCCTTCCTCCGTATATGTTTTTCACTAACAAAAAAATAAAGGCATATATGTCTTTTCTCCATTTCTTTCATCAGATTTAGGATGATACTTTTGAAGTGTTTTAGCCTTACGAGGATATTTCTGATATTCATCCGTTTCATCCCCACATATCTAATGTAACATAAATTATGTAGAAAATTTCCAATATAATTTGTTTTGTAAAAACTTATTAAGTTTTAAAATATAAACTAATTTTGTTTTTAAATTGTATCAAATTGAAATTTGATGTAAAAAATTAAAAATAAATATATAATAAAAAAATCAGATATGCATGAAATATAGGATAAAAGAATACTTAAAAGATTAGAATCATATAAAATATATTTATATATATTAAAAATAATAATATTATTTAATATTAATTTTTAACATTTTACAAACAAAATTAGAAAAACAATATCATTGGGGACATATGCCCCAATATCAAAATGTTGGTCTGCCCTAGGATTCATATTCAGATAACAGAAGTTCAATATTGTTAAATATATGAAAATAAAAAAAAATGTGAAATTTGTTAGTATAAATTCTTAATTAGAATAAGTAATAATATATATTTAATTAACTTTGTTTGTCTAATTTTTTTATAATGAAAATAATAATAAGTAAATGTCTTTTGAAATTATGATTAACTCCTCTTTATTACCATTTTTTGTTTATTTCATATTTATTCTCACGTTTATTTATATTTAATCAAATTTAATTAAATTTTATTTGTCAAACTAAAGAGACATAGCATATGTCATTTGTGAACACAAAACATTTTTTTTTACCAATGCAAATAAATTGTTTCTCTAGTTTATTTTATATTTATTTTACAATACATTATCAAAATGACATTATACTTTTTAAATTACAATAAGATAACAAAAATATCCTAACTATTATAGTAGTTGATCTCTAATTTATATTTTATATTTAAACTAATATTACTTTGTATGCTCCCTATTTATGGATTTTTTTGTATATTAGAATAATTATAGTTTATGTTGTGATATTAAGGGTTATATGTATAATTGTCACTATTAAAAATAGTTCTAGAAATTTTTGTTATCAAAACAAATTATAATTCATTAATGAAGATTAGTGTCATATATAAGGCATGTTATTTTTTATACATTTAGAATTTGAATCTTGATTTACAGTTCATGTTATATTAAAGTCAGAATTCAAAGTTCCAACTTTCAAAATGTTAAAACTTTTAAAGTTTTAACTCAAATTTCGAGCGAAATTATGCAAATTACTCTTGAAAATTGAAATTCACATAAACCAAAAAAAATTCTTCTCAAACGTTTCTCTCTTCCTATGTCGTCAACTTCACCTCTTTTGATGTCGATCTCTCCTCTAATTCTTTGTTTTCGATTTCTCATCCTTCAATCCTCTGCCTTGGATTGCTCCTCCTTCGATCCTCTATTGTTGATTTCTCCTTCTACTGTGGTCTCCCATTTATGATTTCTATGCATGGAAAGAGAAAGCGAGAAAGAGAGAAGGAAGGAAAAGCATGTGAGCTTGCAGAACGTAAACTCTAGAAGTAACCTTACAGTGATGTCGACCTCAGTCTCGAGTTAGAACATGAAAATCACAAATGTCCAATTTGAAACACAAGTAGGAGAAAGATGTTATCCTAAAACCTTCGTGAAAATGTCAACGAGCTAACTAGAAATTGTCATCGGAGGTGTGACTCTGTTTGAATCGCGAAACAGAGGAGTAGGTTGGACGAGGACAATAAAGCATAGTGGACACCGTACATACACACCGATGAGCAAGGAGAACACGTGGCGGGCGTGGAGTGCAGATGCAAAGGCAATGACGGTGGTAACAAAAAACAATCGACACAAGTCAACTAGACGATGCTTGTTGTAACTTTGTTCGAATTACGAAACAAATACGAAAATAGAACGAGGGCAGGGGAGTACCAATCATCTTTGGACGAATACATGGCTAGGGTGGCCAATCGGGTTCCTTGGATTTTGAAAACATGTACCCGAATTGAACCCGAATATTTTAGACCGGGTTCGGTGGTTTGGATTCAAAAGAATTAGACCTTAAATAACTCGAATTACATTTGGATGTTTGGATTTTTCGAGTAGTTCGGATTGTTCGGATTATTCGGGTTCGGATTTTTCGGGTATTATGTCTAATTTGGTTATTCGTTTTTAGTTTCTTTAGATAATTCATTTTTTTAATATAAAATAAAATAAAAATATCAAATATAACATATAAATATATATAAAAGAAAATCTAATAGTATTTTTTTTAGTGGTCGTATATTTTTTAAAAAAATTAAATTATATTTTTTATTTTTATCTTTTAAATTGGGTTGTTTAGGTTTTATCCGAATACGAACCGAACTGATCCGAACCTGAACGGATTATGAAATTTGAACTCATATGGATTCTTAGGGTAACCCATAGGACACAGACTATAGAAACGCAGGTGAAACATATCGAGTACAAGGAGAAGCGAGAGACAATATCCATCATAACTTTCTTGCACTTAAAAATTAATAAAAACGGTTATATACTCAACGGTGAGAGTCGTCGACAATATACTCAACTGTGAGTCATCTTGCATCTACATATCCAGATGCGGGATCATCGTGATCCAATCAAAGGTCAATTTACGCCTTTATACCAAGACGTGGGATTAGTAATAACACATTCGGGGTTATTTTGTGCCTATATACTAGGCGTAGAGTCATCAATAATACAATCGGAAGTCATCTTGCATCTATATACCCTGGTGTGAATCATCAATAACCCAATCGGGATCATCTTGCGTCGAGATGCACATGCCGACGAAAAGAGAAAAAATTACTTCCAAATAAGAAAAAACTTTTCAAGGGAAAAGAGAGATAAAAAAACGAAAGAAAAGAAGTGGAGGAGAACCGAAAAATATGAGAAACAAATTACCAAGAAACAATATTAATGGATCGATTGGAAAAAATAAAAAAAAAAGTTCATAAATAATGATTTTATGATGATATATATGTTATGCATTGCATTTATTTTCTTTCACCAAGAATTTTCTATTTGATTTTGTTGGTAAAGTTTTCAATCTAATAATTTCTCTATGTATTCTTTTCATTAGTTTTTTTCTCAGATGTTATAAAATATATTTTAAAATTTCCAATTAACTTTTCTTGATCACCACATTATCTTACTTTCTTCATATTTATTCACACAAATTATTTATATTTAATCAAATGTAATATATATTTATAGATAGTGTCCATACTATAAATATTCTATAAATAAAAATAAAATCAATATAAATATTCTATAAATAAAAATAAAATTATCGTTTATCATATTTCTTAATTTTTTCTTATTTCATGTCTGTGATTTATTTTATAACATTGTGATATTTTTTCTTTTAGTATAATTTAAAATTCAGGATTCGTTTGGGCACAAGAATCTTGATCATTTTAAAAGCGTAGCCCAAAAAGAAGTGGCCCACGTGGACTCCACAAATAACAAATATATAGCCCTAACTATCCAAAGCATCCATTCAGACTAATAATTTGCGCTTATCCTTTCTTTATTAGTGTATATAATATATCTAAATATATTATATATAGATATGCTTTCCTACAATGCTACATTTACATATTGTATTCCACCAAAGATTAAACACGAAGAGTCCGGCGTACATTTACATATCTTTCTTCACTTGTCCATATCTAGCCTATGGTTGTCCCGGAAGTGTATGGGTCATTCCTCCACGTGTCACTATTTAAGTGGCTATCTACTGTTATCCATTATCGTGGATGGCGAATCTCTACGTGTCATTATAAGTGGCTGTCTTTTGTTATCCATTATCGTGGATGGCGAAACAGAGGATCGAAGCCATTTCCTCGTTTATACATAATGGACCACAGGTCAATTATAAAGCCCATGGAAAACTGGCCAATGCTTTTTCTAAGGGAGGGGCCGATATCTACTTGCGCAGGCCAAATTGCGTAGCATCACTGTCTCTCCCTCTTCCCGAGAATCTCCCGCTTCCTCTTCGTGATTGGGTTTCGATTTTGTATTCCTAGGATTCCTAGTTTCTCTCTCTCTCTTTTGTTTATTTTTTCGGTTAGATCCAAGATGGTTGCCGATGCCAAATCCGACATCTCCTTGGCGGGGACTTTCGCCAGCAGCGCCTTCGCCGCGTGCTTCGCCGAGGTAATCGCCGGATTCTTCGTCTTTTCTTCTTATGTTTCCAAGCATGTTCTGCTTTTGCTTGTTTGTCTGAGAAATGCACGCCGGCGATCCGGAATTTGTAGTATGAGTTCTCTGTTTCCCGGACGTGAAAATGGATTTGAAATCTTCGCTGCAGATGGATTTTATGTGGAATTTGGTGAAGTGATTTTTGAACGGGATGTGTGCAGCTCAGACCAGGTTGATCTGTCCTGGTCTGATTCCTGTGTTTGTGTTATGTGTTGCATCATAGCTAGAACTTTAGATTTCTGTATTATATTAAGCTGGTGAAGATATTTCGATGCCAGTGATGCGATATTTAAGACTACTAGCTATTGGTCAGGTTGTGTATGCTCGTTTTAGCATCTCGGTCGTTCTTTATATGTTAAGGATTGTCCATCTTGAATTTCTCGGACACAATAAGCATTTTTTAAATAGGATGCTTTTTGTGCATTAGTGAAACACTAACCGCGCTTCTCTAAATTTTCCAAAACTCAAAGCATAAAATAAGCATGGTGCTGTTGAAGGGAATACGAGACTTCAAATTGAAAAACATGAAATGCTGTGCCGGATTTATTTGTAGTTGTCTTTGTCTATAGGGCTGACCGTGATCCAGCGTTAAAGTAAAATTGTGATCTGTCGTATAGGTCTTTGGTACACCATGGTAGTTGACTTCTTGTTTGATCCCCAGATAATGTTTTGAGTTTCTTGTGCCAGATATGTACGATTCCATTGGACACTGCTAAGGTTAGGCTTCAGCTCCAAAAGTCTGCCGTTGCTGGAGATGTTGCAACTTTGCCCAAATACCGTGGATTGTTAGGAACGGTTCGCACCATAGCTAGGGAAGAAGGTCTTGCTTCTCTATGGAAAGGTGTCGTACCTGGATTGCATCGTCAATGTCTCTTTGGAGGTCTAAGGATTGGGATGTATGAGCCGGTGCGTTAAGTTCTCTCCTTGTATGCACTGAGACGTGCAAATTCAGTGTCACCTGTTGACTCCAGATATTTTAACTTTTATATTCTCCTCAGGTTAAGAACTTCTATGTCGGAAGTGACTTCGTAGGTGATGTTCCACTAAGCAAGAAAATACTTGCTGCTTTAACAACAGGTGAGCATCGGGGTAGATTATCTATAATAAAGAATCTCAGGAGGTACAAATCCTGGTTGACTGATAATCTACGTGCTGTGGCTGTAGTTTGGTTAACCATGGTGTTCTTTAATACAGGTGCTTTGGGTATCACGGTAGCAAATCCAACTGACCTTGTAAAAGTTAGACTCCAGGCTGAGGGAAAACTACCTCCAGGTGTTCCAAGGCGGTACACTGGATCTCTGAATGCCTATTCAACAATTGTGAAACAGGTTGTCAATCCCGCCATGGAAACAGAGATTGTTTGTATATTACTTAGTGTGTGCTTCACATCTTTATCATCTGATTGACAGGAAGGAGTTAGAGCTCTTTGGACTGGGCTTGGACCTAATGTAGCTAGAAATGCCATCATCAATGCTGCTGAACTAGCAAGCTATGATCAAGTGAAAGAGGTAGGCAATAATTAATTTCTTCTTTTCTTTTCTACTGATATGAAATATGGAGAGAACTGACCAGCTTTATTGATTGTAATCGAAAGAACAACTTGGAAGCCTTTGATTCTCGTGTGAGCTCCAACACACACCCCGTACAATACCGAAATGTTAATGAATGAATGACTACTTCCCTTCCCCTTTCCCTCTATGTAAACCAGTCCGGAAAACTAACTTCCAGCTGGCTAACAAACTCTGTAACTACCTATTACAAACTGACTCTTTATTAAAAACTACCTGCTGTTCTTGGCTCTTGAAAACCGCATGCCGTTCCTCCCTCTTCAAGTCGAACACACTGTTTCTCTTCCTTCCGTTTCTTCCTGCGAACATATAGTAAAAATGGCTTATCATTTACCTAAGTAAGAACCCTGATTTGTTTCAATGTTTTTTTTTTCAGACAATCCTGAAAATTCCAGGTTTCACTGACAACGTTGTCACACACCTTCTCTCTGGACTCGGGGCAGGATTCGTCGCTGTCTGCATTGGTTCCCCTGTTGACGTGGTACAATGTCGATTCTTGGTAGTCAGTCCTTAGTTTGTACTGCCTCAACCACTTGCTGAATCTCTTCTTGAATCTTCTCATTGGCAGGTGAAGTCGAGAATGATGGGAGACGCCGCTTACAAAAGCACTATCGACTGTTTCGTCAAGACGCTGAAGAATGACGTAGGCCTTCTTAATCTTGTTCCTGTGAGAAGCCATGCTCTGAAACTGTTATTCTAACACTGGTGTTTCATTTCTGCTGCAGGGGCCGCTTGCCTTTTACAAGGGTTTCATTCCTAACTTCGGACGCCTTGGGTCATGGAATGTGATCATGTTCTTAACTCTCGAACAGGTTTGTTCCATTGCTGTGTTTTTATGTTGATTTTTCTCTTCCCTTATTTTGATTCTTTGATCTTCTCAAACAGGCGAAGAAATATGTCAGGAGTCTGGAATCATCGTAGACTCGAAGACAAAACATTCATCAGAGAATAAACTAATTTTCCTTCTTCATTTGGCCGTCATATGGCATCGGCTTAAGGCAAAATGGTCAAATAAATTCGTCTGAGTGACATTATTTTGATGTTGCATGTGCATCAGCCAACCGTTTATGTATTCTCAAACATTCATGGAAACATATATACTTTCAAAGCAATAAAGACCCTTTTGTTTTTTTCTCACAAATCAAAACAGAGAAAAACCAGAAACCTTTGAAACTAAGACAAAAAAGATCACATGTAAATCTTCAATGTTGCATGTATCAGTCGAGTTTTTTTTTCTCCAAAACCCATCTCCCGATCCTTTCAACACATTGAGCGTCAAATCTGAGGTACATCTCCCTCGCTTTGTTGTAGATGAACAGAAGCTTTCTATCTATTACGTCCTCGTATCTCTCGTAAAGAGCTGGAATGGTCATAACCACAAGAACACCTGAAAAAAACAAAAAAGTGAAAGACGGGTCGAAACCCATAATTAAACCTTATAAAAATGGAACGATCTGAACCTACACATTACAGAGCCTGAATTAGTTACCGGAGTCGTTAAATGCCGCAATCAGACAATTGCGGTAAGGCTGCTGATCAACAAGATTACTAACAGAGACATGGCTACTCGGAGGAACAACTTAGAGTCCCTACCCAAAGCAATGTCCTGTGAGACAGATAACATATTGTTCACATGAAAGCGTATGAAAGCAGAAGCTCCGTTCACCATTTCCTCCGATAAATGCAACTCTGGCAGCGGCGGAGCTGGCCTATCCCCATCACAACACAACATAACATATGATATTATCCAAACTCTGGAACTCAGGTTTCAGAAATGTAATCTGAAAAGCAAAACATTTAAAGCTGCTTCGGCAAGTGCTTTGATTGAGTTCTGAGTAAAAAATGGCTCACAATTTGCATTATAAATTACCATAAAATTTCTAATCATTTTAAAATTGTTTACAATCATCCGAAACATACTCTTGAAATGTAATAACAGCAATGTGCATAATCTCTCCTAAATTGCACAATTATGGAATGAGTTCGACAAAATCAATCAATAGAAAACTGGTGTATTGGGGGATTTACCTGTTGAGAATGGCTGCAGATTTGGACCAAAGGAAGAGAATAATGAGCAAAAGGAGAAGAACACTTGAGGAGAGAGACAAGAAGGTGTAACCACATCTATCAAATACCAACCATGTCGCCATTGTCACTGTAACTATCACCATACTTGCATTCTTCTTCCTCCACAGAATCACATCCGCAGCTGTTCGTTCCCAAAAAGAAGTTAAAAAAAAGAGTTCACAGCTCTGTTTTCCACTTTACAAAATCCATGAGCTGGGAAAGGCATTACATCACTGACAAAACTTAGGAGATTGGTTAGGGATATGATCTGGTTTCGCTTACCAATGCCTCCTCCGATAATCTGATGCACAGTTCTATGTCTGTTGAACAACCTGTCTGGAAAAGATGATGAATCCATTTGCCAGAAAGCCAAAATCGACTGATAAGGACGGGTAATTGGATTCAGATTCAGTCAGATCCCTTATAACCCAGATATGAAATCCTTGAGGGTTGCAGAAGAATCAAAAGGGTTAGAGAAAGGCAGAGACTTGGACTTAAACTTGATTAGATCCCAAAAAAAAAAGGAAAACTGATTGATGTCTAATTCTTGAGAATCAGCAGATGAGAGAGCAAAAAAAAAAAAAAAAGAAAGAAAGATGAGATTCAAGTTGGCATTGTTCATCATCAATGCCGTCTATGTCTTTTGAATATAATAATTCATTGGGTTGGCTGTGTTCAAAAGTAGGATGTCTGTTGTCCTTTCAATGTCTCACATTCCAGCCTAAAAGCGTCACCTTTTTTTCTTACAACTTCTGATACCTCGCTATAGCTAATTTATTCAATTTTATTATTTAAGTTTCAAAATAATTTTACATATTTACATTGTTACTATTTTTCAAATTTGAGAAACAAGCTTAGGTAATACACAACAACAACAACTGAATACTTATATAATGTTTGGAGATTTGTTCTTGAGACGTTTCCAAAAGCTTCAGCAGAATGTCATAAATCAACAAAACCGGCCACGCCCACGCCCAATATAAGATTCAATTTGACCCATCACTGAAATTGTAAATAAACAATTTTATATTCCAAATAAAGAATCAGAAAGAAGGCATTCACAAACTCAACGTCAAGATCTGTTTTTCCCATGTAAGATTGAATGTGCAAATGTGTAAAAAATATGATCCCAACCCAAAAAACAACGCTGTATTGTATGTCGTCACCCAATGATGTTAAGTGTTTTCTCTATTCTCTGCTATTGTGTTCTTCTTCATATCCTTCCTATTCTTCTCTTAGAGAATCAATATCTCTAACAATTGGTATCGGAGTGTGTCTAATCGATCCATTAAGAAATGTCTTCGATTTCACACAACGCTGGAGCATCGAGGAGTCCGATAAATACAGGACGACGTCGACAGTCTCTTTCTCCTCCTCCACATCATGGTCGACGTAGGGATGATAGTAACCACGTTATACAGAAGGTGGGTAAAGATGTGAGAGGTGCGATATTTCTAATGCTTAGGAAGACTAATTATGGAGATTGGTCACTAATGGTGAAGGTGATGCTCCGAGCACGAGGACTTTGGGCAGCCGTCGAGGTAGGCACCGATGGAGGTGAGTTTACATGATGGAGTTTGGGGAATATTGCGTCAAGAGGGGAGTCCAACGATAATTCAGGCCCCCTACTCGCCACAGCAAAATGGAGTCGTTAAATGCCGCAATCAGACAATTGTTGCCATGGCCCGATGCATGCTGAAGGCAAAAGGTCTTCCAACAGGATTCTGGGGTGAAGCTGTGACCACTGCAGTCTCTATCCTCAATCGCACCCCAACACATAGTCTTGATGAAAAGACACCATACAAGGCTTGGCATGATGCAAAACCGACAGTTCATTTCCTTCGTACATTCGATTGTATCGCACATGTTAAGGACACACAACCAAATTTGAAGAAGTTTGATGATCGAAGCACACCAATGATCTTTGTCGGGTATGAAGCTGGGTCATAGGCATACTGAGTGTACGATCCAGTTAGCAAACGGGTGAATGTGACACGTGATACCGTATGATGAAGTGGCTAAATGGGATTGGAAGACCCATGACAAGGGTGGTACTATTGTTTCATTGGAGCCATTTAGCATCGAGTATATAATTACGAGTGAACCAGGCCCAAGAGAAACGATTCAAGAATCTTCTCAAACTCCTGATGCAACACTAGAGGCTGTTGAGTTTGCATCGCCGCCGAAAAATGTCGAACCAAACCTTGGTGCAGATCATGATGATGCACATTTACGCTTTCACACGATAAACAACATCTTCAGACCATCATCACCACAGATGTTTGCACCTCGTGCCTTAGAGGCTGAAGAGTTGCACTTTACCACGACAGAATAGCCATCGTCTTTTGCTCAGGCAGAGCAACACAAACATTGGTGACAAGCAATGCTTGAGGAGATGAAAGCAATCAATGACAATGGTACTTGGGAACTCGTCGACCTTCCTATCGATTATCGATTCGTTGGACACAAGTGGGTATTCAAGGTAAAGCATGACGAACATGGAGCCACTGTTAACCACAAGGTACGATTGGTTGCAAAAGGATATATGCAGCGTGCATGGATTGATTTTGACGAAGTCTTTGCACCCGTGGCACATATAGATGATCGTTTCATTTTCATACGTATTTCTTTCATGATTTTAGAGATGTTTATGATATAGATGGGCTGTTTACATATGATTTTGTATCCAATTTACTTGTTTTCGTATTTTCGTGTTCTTAAAGGTTTTAATGCATATTTGGTTCGTTTTGGAGCTAAAGAACGTACACGAGACAAAGTATTAGACTCGAGAATAATAACGGAACAAACGGGACGAGAAACAGCATGGGTCGGGGAGGACTTCAGCCCGCACGGACCTTGAAGCACCATCACAGCCCACGCGGGGCACTCAACTTAGCCCACACGAGGCACATTACTTAGCCCGTGCGGGGCCGCTGGTCCAGAACGTCCAGCCGCTTCAGCACGGGTCAGACAAGACTCCAGCAGCGTGGGTGCAGTTTCAGCAAGGGAGTCCGTGTGGGGCACACACTCCAGCCCGCACGAGTCGCGTCGGTCACCTGTAGAAACAAGAAAAGGAAACTTGCGGGAAAGAGGAAAAGAAAGTGTTTAGTTGCCTACACAAAAAGGAAACATTGTTAGAGAAGAGGAATATGAGTTATATGGTTGGAAAATAGAATGGAAATGTGCCACTTACTCAAGAATAGGAATCAATGCAAAGAAGAATGGAAAACTCATAAAAAGAGCAAGCTGCAACAAAGAGGAAAGAAGAGGAAAGGAAGTGAACGGCCAAAGAGGAAAAAGAAGAGAAAAGGAAAAAAAGAAAAGATGAAAGACAAGAAGGAGAGCTAGGGTTCGTTCACTTAAGTTTAGGAGAGAACAAGATAGCCGTTAGAGAACGATAGTTGCAGAAAAAGAGGAAAAAAAGGAGAGTTGTTCGTGAGTTCTTGCGGAGGAGGCCTTCAAGGGGCATTGGAGATCAGTTCAAGACTTCAGTTTCATTTGGTTTTTATGTTCTTTAGACTTTCTACTTCGATTATGTTGTTTGCTTTTGAACGCATGAGCGAGTAGTCGTTTTGATCTAGGAGAAGGGATTAGCCCTTGGCTATCTCGGAACCACTTTGATTTATCTTTGAATGCAATTTCCCGTTTTCGTTTATCTATTCTTTATCTAAGTGCTTCATTGACTTGTGTTTGCGATGTCCACGTAGATGCATATTTTAGGAACTTAGGAGAAAGACCGAAAGGAGAATCCTAATTCCGGATAATCAGGTTTAGAACAACCGAGGTTAGACCATGAAAGTAGGGTAGCGGCGGTTGAGGGTAAAACGGATGAATCACAGATCTTATGGGTTTAGCTTAAGGTGTCAACCACGAAAGTAAGGGATAACTTGACCAGATCACGTGTCTATGCCTTGAGAGAGGGTAGATATCTTATTAGGATCGTCTGCCTTAAATAACTTGATCGGGATTGCATGATTAGATAGGTTGATTGTTGGTTTCGGTAGTCTTGTGGTGAAACTGGATTCCTAGAACGTTTGTCTCACTGTTAAGAACTCGTAGTTTATTTGTTTTTGTATTTCAATCTTAAAAAAATATTCGTTTGCAAGTTTGATTCGCAGTTTGAGTTTAGATTGTGTTGCGTAGTCCCTGTGCGATCGACACCTAAAGTACTACACACGTGCCGTGCACTTGCGGGTAGTTTAGGTTATTTGTTTAACTTTGAATACACATCAATAGAGTCTTTTCGACTCTTGTTGGCCTTAGTAGCGAGCAAAGGGTGGAAATCCATCACATGGTATCAAGAGTGTGTTCCTCAATGGCGTGCTAAAAGAGGAGGTGTATGTGACACAACCACCAGGGTTCGTCGACCACAACCATAAAGACAAGGTCTTACGCCTGCATAAGACCTTTTACGGACTTCGACAAGCACCACGAGCGTGGACGCCAAATTAGATGCAAGTTTACAGTCACTTGGGTTCAAAAGGAGTACCTTTGAGCATGGGATATACACTCGGAGTAGAAGAGCATAACGACTTATTGTGGGTGTCTACGTCGATGACTTGATAATTACCGGGTCCAAAAAAGACGATGTTAAAGCGTTCAAGGCCGAGATGAAGACTTTGTTCCAGATGAGTGATCTCGGGTTGTTGACCTACTATCTCGGGCCCGAGGTCTATCAAAGTGCAATCGACATCATGCTCTACCAGTCAGCATACACAGAGAAATTATTGGATAGATACGGCATAAGCAAGTACAACCCATGCAAGGCGCATATGGAAGCACGTTTGAAGCTTAGCAAGGAAAGTTCTAGTCCACTGGTTGAAGCCACCGAATATCGAAGTATAGTTGGTGGACTTCGATACCTTGTGAACACGCGACCAGACCTTGCCTATGCGGTAGGGTACATGAGTCGCTACATAGAGAAGCCGCACGAAGATCATATGACGGGAGTGAAGCACGTGTTACGGTATATTTCTGGGACACATAGTTATGGGGTGTTCTACAGAAAGAAGTATGATGGTCAATCACATCTGGTTGGATTTAGTGACAGCGGCATGGCAGGTGACATCGACATATAAAAGAGCACAAGCGACATCTTCTACTTCCTTGGTGATATGGTAGTCGGTGAAGTAGAAGGTGGTGACTTTGTCCTCATGTGAGACATAATATATCGTTGCGTCAGCTGCAACTTGTCAAGGCATCTGGTTAGCTCGACTCTTGAGTGACTTCATTGGCTCGAAAACTCAAGCGTCGTAGCTTAGGGTGGATAACAAGTCCACCAGTGTGTTAAGCAAGAACTCCCGTCTTTCACGACCGAAGCAAACATATCGACATTCAGTTTCACTTCATTCGAGAGTTCGTTGAAGATGGGAAAATCGTCCTCGAGTATACCTCTACATAAGACCAACTCGCGGACATACTCACAAAGCCACTCAGACGTTTCAGATTTCAGAAACTGCGCACAAGAATTGACATCATCGAGATTTCAGGAAAACATGGCAAGAATTATGGGGTAAATATTGTATAAATTTTATGTTTTCTTAATTTTTTTAAGTTTATTTGTTAGTTGGTCATTGGTGTGAATGAGTCTGTTAAAGTATATTTTGATCTGAAAAAGTGTTTGTTGAATTGCTATTTTGAATAGGTAAAAAACAACTAAGTCAAAGGCTAAATTATAGGAGAAAATCAAGGAGCTAAAAATAAGGAAGTTGTTGGAGAAAATCATGGAGCAAAATTTGGAACACATCATGCAAATCCTATAAAGAAGAGGAGTGCTGGCCGATTTCAGATTGCACAAATTGAAGAGACTTCTCCATCTATTCGAAAAGATCATCAATGACAAAGAGAGAACTAGAGTCAATAAAAGTTAAACAAAATTAGAGTTTTATATACACTTTGCGAAGTGTTGTTGTTTACACAAATCATAGAGTGTTCGTCTAGGGATTTGTGGGGGAGTGGCTTGCGAGTCATTCTATAAGGTTATTGAGAGAATAGCCTTAGACTGTCGCACATGCGTGTGTGAAGCTCGGGATTTAGAATTCGGGTTCAAGGCGGGTTAGAGTCTCAGGGGGTGTCTGAGTCTGTTTCCAGGTGTGCCTGGTGTACCGATTGAAACGAATAGAAAATCCTTTGGAGTTTTAAAACTCCACCAAACTGCATTGGCCATCTACTCTTTATTTTTTCAATTGGTATCAGAGCTGGAAAATGAAAAATCATATTCGTTTTAGATCCGGTTCAAGAGTAAGTTGGAAGGAACACGAGATTTATATTCATATTGCAAACCCATAATACTTAACGCTTCTAATTATGGGTATTGGAAGGTTAAGATGAGAGTTAATATTCGTGGAATAGATGAAGATGCATGGGGATCCGTGAAATATGGTTGGAATCCTCCGATGATAATTGACGACAAAGGCAACGAGAAGGAAAAACCACTTGATCAATGGACACCGGCCGAAAAAAGATCATCTACGTATAATGCAAAAGCATTAGCAGCAATATTCACTTCAGTTGACATGGATGAATTCAAACAAATACAAGGTTGCGAATCTGCTAAAGAAGCTTAGGACACACTTGAAACAATACACGAAGGAACTTCAAGTGTGAAGAGAACAAAATTGGACATTATTGAGCATCAATTTGAGAAGATTGAAATGGAAGAATACGAAAGTGTTAAAGGTTTTAGTGGAAGATCGAACACTTTAGCAAACGAAGCACATGTTTTAGGTCAACCCTATGAAGACAAGAAACTTGTTAAGAAACTTTTTCGGTGCTTACCAAAGAAGTTCTCAGCTCAAAAGGCAGCAATGGACATGTCACTGAATACCGATACAACAAGCTTCAAGGAGATAGTGGGAATTTTTTCCGCATATGAGATGGAGTTACAATTAGAACAAGGATCAGTAAGCAAAAGTGCATCTAAAGGAATAGCACTAAAAGTTGAAGAAGATTCTTCAGAAGATGAGGGACTCATCGGAGACATATTCTTGTTGGCAAAGAAATTCAATAAATTCTTAAAAAGAAGGCCACGGGGATACCCCAAGACACACAAGGTATACCTGGAGAAAGAAGGAAAATCAAAAGTTCAATGCCATGAGTGTAAGAGATACGAACATATCAAGAATGAATGTCCTAGTGTTCAAAAACGAGAAGCAACGTTAAAATCCTTGGAGGAAACTAAATGTTTCAAGTGTCAAGGTGTTGGACATATGAAGAGTGAATGTCTAAACATTCAAAAGGCGAATAAGTCTCTTATCACTCAGGAAGAATCTACAGATTCGGAGGATAAAAGTGAAGAAGATGACATGATAAATTACATCTCTTTATACGGTGTTATAGGAAGTGAAGATGAACAATCAAATGAAGAAAGTGATGATGATGATGAGATAACCATGAAAGAGTTATTCGAAAAATGTATTGAGATGGGACAACGAAATTTGAAAATTCTTAGAGAAAAGAATGCTGTGGAGTCACAATTAAAAGTTGTTATGGAACAACTTTAAAAAAGGAGGAAGAGATAAATCAAGTTTCAAGTCAACTAGAGGAAACCAAGAAAAATTTAAGAATGTTGTCAAATGGAACAGAAAAGCTGGACTACTTGTTGACAATAGGAAAAAGAGATACGAATCACCATGGACTTGGCTACACAGGAGAAAGTTCTCGCAACGAAGGAAAATTCATCAAAAGTAAAGATCAGACAGAGACAATTATACCTTCAGATACGCCAAGTATACCTGCAGTGCCCATGAGTTCCAAATATGTAGAACGAAGAAGATGTTACTATTGTGGAAAAAAGGGGCATATTCAAGTGAATTGTTATCAAATGAAACATCATGAACAAAGATCTCAAAGATTTTTCAACAAGAGGACAACACGGAAAAGGTTGAATCACTATCAATCACATTGGATCCAAGGTAAATCACGGAGAACAAATCTTCGAGGTAAGTCGCGGCAATATCAAAGTAATTTTCCTTACTGGTCTACACCTAACATTAGACAAATTTGGGTTAAAAAGAGTGA
>CM071862.1:11868873-11891021 GCA_036759665.1 Gynandropsis gynandra | reverse complement strand
TTTTACTTCGATACAAAACGAGAAAGATTCTATGTGGTATTTTGATAGTGGCTGTTCAAGGCACATGACAGGGAATCTTAGTTTGCTGTCAAATTTTAAAGAAAGTACCAAAGGAGGAAGTGTAACTTTTGGTGATGGACGAAAAGGAAACATACAAGGAAAAGGAGACATTATGACAATGGGGCAACCGAAGCTGACTAACGTGCATTTTGTGCAGGGACTTCAAGCAAACTTGATTAGTATTAGTCAGCTTTGTTATCAAGGGTTGCATGTATCTTTTTCACATGAAAAATGCACTGTCACAGATGAGGATGGTAAAAACGTTTATGTAGGAAAAAGAGCACCTAGTAACTGTTATATCTGGACAGAAGAAGTGAAGTGCTTTCATGTTTCACAAGATCCAATTCATTTATGACATCAACGTTTAGGTCACGTAAATTATCGAACCATTGCTAAACTGTCAAACTCTAATCTGATTCGAGGTATGCCTAGGATGTCAAAGACAAAAGAAGGGATCTGCAAACCATGTCAACAAGGAAACAAGTTCGAATACATCACAAGAAGATGCCGCAGATCAAGACTACGCACATACTAGATTTGCTCCACATGGATTTGATGGGTCCAGTACAAACTGAAAGCATAAGTGGAAAAAGGTATGTTTTTGTATGTGTTGATGATTTTTCAAGATATACATGGGTTAGATTTCTGCGAGATAAAAGTGAAACTTTTGAAGTCTTTCATTATTTGTGTTTGAACTTGATAAATACCAAAGGGAGAATTAAGAGAATTAGAAGTGATCATGGTCGCGAATTTGAGAATGAGTCATTTGAAAATTTATGTAATAAACTTGGTATTACACATGAATATTCTGCTCCAAAAACTCCACAACAAAATGGAGTTGTGGAAAGAAAAAATAGAACCTTACAGGGAATGGCTAGGGCAATGCTGCACGGTAAGGGAGTTGCACCTCGATTTTGGGGAGAAGCAATTAACACAGCGTGTCATATCATCAATAGAGTTTATGCACGAACAGGTACAGAAAAAACTCCATACGAAATATGGAAAGGTAAGACACCAAATATCAATTATTTTCATGTGTTTGGGGTGTAAGTGTTACATACTCAATGATCGTGGTATCTTGGCAAGTTTGACTCAAAAAGTGATGATGGTATGTTTCTTGGATATGGTACAAATTCAATATCTTTTCGAGTATATAATTTTCGTACCAAGACTGTTATTGAATCCACTAACATTCTTTTTGATGAAGATAGTCAAAATTCAGAATCTTTTGATGAAACTGTGATACAGTTACAAACTGACATAGTAAGTGCACCTGCCGAAGCAGAAGGTTCACCTGAGCAACAAACTGACAGTCAAGGAATAAGAAATTCCGAGGAGAACTTGACACGCGAAATGGAAGAGGGAATCACTTCAACTCGAGTGCATAAAAATCATTCTATAACCGATGTTATTGGGGATGTTCACGAGTCAAGAAGGATGAGAAACAAACCACGTATAAATTATAATGATTTGGTGAGGTTTGTTTGTTTCATATCCCAACATGAACCAAGAAATGTGAAAGAAGCATTGAATGATGAGTTTTGGATTAAAGCCATGCAAGAAGAACTGGAACAGTTTGAGCTTAATGATGTATGGTATCTAGTACCTCGACCTACTGAGACTAACGTGATAGGAACAAAGTGGATCTTTAAAAACAAAACTAATGAGGAAGGTCAAATTACTAGGAATAAGGCACGACTTGTAGCTCAGTATACCCAGGTTGAAGGGGTAGATTTTGATGAAACCTTCGCACCAGTTGCTAGGTTAGAATCTATACGATTGCTACTTGGAGTCTCTTGTGTTCTTGGTTTCAGGTTATATCAAATGGACGTAAAGAGCATTCTTGAATGGTTATATCAAATGGACGTGAAGAGCGCATTCTTGAATAGAATCATACAAGAAGAAGTATCGTTGAACAACCTCAAGGCTTTGAGGATCATAAACATCCAGATCATGTTTATCGACTTAAGAAGGCGTTGTATGGATTGAAACAAGCACCAAGGGCGTGGTATGACAGGCTGGCCACATTTTAAATCAACAAGGGATACAATCGAGGGGGAGTTGATCGAACTCTATTTATTCACAAATCTGATAATCACTTACTCGTTGTTCAAATTTATGTTGATGATATAGTCTTTGGTTCAACATCTCAAAAGAAAGTTGAATGGTTTGTACAAACCATGACACAAGAGTTTGAGATGAGTATGTTCGGAGAACTAAAGTGCTTTCTTGGTTTGCAGGTAAAGCAATTAGATGATGGAATATTTATATCGCAAAGCAACTATGCACGAGATTTAGTGAAGAAATTTGATATGAACAACAACAAAACTGCACTTACGCCAATGTCTACAACAACAAAATTATCGAAGGATTCTGAAGGAGAAGATGTAGAACAGAAATTGTACCGAAGCATGATAGGAAGTTTACTCTACTTAACCGCAAGTAGACCTGATCTCACTGCTAGTGTAGGAATTTGTGCACGTTACCAAGCCAATCCAAAGCTCTCACATCTTCAAGCAGTAAAAAGGATAATCAAATACGTAAAGGGAACTAGTGAGTTTGGTATATACTAAACAAAAGATACTAATTGCGAATTGGTAGGCTTTTGTGATGCAGATTGGGGTGGTAATACTGATGATCGGAAAAGCACCTCCGGAGGATGTTTTTTTCTTGGAAATAACCTTATTTCATGGCACAGTAAGAAACAAAATTCTACATCTTTATCTACAGCGGAGGCGGAATATATAGCATTGGGAAGTTGTAGCACACAAC
This sequence comes from Gynandropsis gynandra, assembly GCA_036759665.1. Taxonomy (NCBI): domain Eukaryota; kingdom Viridiplantae; phylum Streptophyta; class Magnoliopsida; order Brassicales; family Cleomaceae; genus Gynandropsis; species Gynandropsis gynandra. The sequence continues at coordinate 11,888,189 of CM071862.1, read as the reverse complement.
TTATTTGGATGAACCAAATGCTATCGGACTATGGTATGGATTCTAACTCTTTTATTGCTCATTGTGACAATACAAGTGCCATTAACATCTCAAAGAATCCAGTACTACATTCTTGAACAAATCATATAGAGATTAGGCATCATTTTCTTAGAGAGCTTGTTGAGAAAAAGCAATTAATAATTGAATATGTGCCTACGGAACGACAATTGGCTGATATTTTCACTAAACCCCTTGACATGAACAACTTTGTGAATCTAAGAAAGGCACTGGGTGTGTGCGAGCTTTGAAAGGTAAAAAGAGTAATGAATGTACTTTATTGATTGAGAAATATGATAGTCGAAGTATACTTTCACTGATATTACGATGCACCTGGCATGTTTGAAAAAAGTTTTTTAGTGCACAGATGAGAACAACACTCCTACACTCTGCTGTCAATAATTTTGATAAGAGTGCAATGGAATTGGCTCGGATCTAAGTGGTGAGACAGATTTTCAACTTCGACGTCTTAAGGGCATAAGGTTAGTAAAAAATAGGTAATATAAAAAAAGGAAAAAGACGAAAGAAAAAGAATATTCAAGCATACATTATGCAAGAATAAACGAAAAGAAAAATGAATGATAAGAAAAGAACGAAACCTACATACTCCGCTATGATTTGATCATAAGAGTATACCTGCAAGGTAGCCTGAGTCTAAGTGGTGGGGAAATCTGTCAATTTCGACGCTCTAGAAGTCCAGAGTGTTTGTTCTTAATCGGGTACGTAATTCTATTTACATACATGACGGGTGTACCTGGTAAATGTGCTAAGTATATTTGTGCTGTCTGTTTTGATTTCATTTTAGTATATGATTTATTTAATTTACCTAAAAGGCAGTATTTTTGAAAATTATATTAAAGGTTTGAGCGGTGATTGCTAAGGGTGATCTGGTAAATATCTGTTCAATTGAAATGACGTTTGTTTCTGGAAAATATAAAAATGCATCTTGCATGCACAACATTTGCAAAATCAATCTTCAAATTTCAAAAAATTTCAATTTCTCTCTAAAACCCTAAAAAACTGGGACCGAAGAAATCTGTTTGTTCGCCTACTGCAATTGTGAGAAGAATTACTAGGTCAACAGCTGCAAGGGATTTGACAACAGTACAACAGGAGAATGAGATAAAGAAAAATCAGGATGCCATTCCTAAGAAAGGAAGAAAGGTACGCAATTCCAAGCAATCTGTTGTTACTGTATCAATGGAAGAACAAGAACAAAATCTTGGAGGAATTGTAGAAGAAAGAGAAGATCATGCAAGGCTGGAGATGATTCTGTTCGAAGCACCTATGACACTACCAGAGAATATCGCATAACCGGACTTGCAAGAAGATGTGGTTCAAGCAACAAAGACACCATCTGAAAATACCGAAGAACCACACCTGCAAGAAGATGAGGTTCAAGAAGATACGGTTTCGATTGAGGAAGTTGAGATACCGCTAAAAACTCTGAAAAAGAAGACAAAAAAGGCAAAAAGAAAGAAGGACAAGGGATCAAATAGTGAAAAGTCGAAGAAGACTACCACTGAAAAGTACAGAGTTTCTCCTAAGCAAGATCCACGAGGTATTCCTGATAACTTAGCTAAGGATGCCTATTCTGTTAGGTTTGTTTACGCCCTTATATGAAAATCGCTTTAAAACCATAAGTCAACGAGAAATTTTTAGCGAGAGGGGTGTAAATATCACACATTTTAAGGAAATTGGATTGTGGAGATTGCTTCATGATAGGGAGTTACTGGGTACTATTTCACATGTATCACAATATAATAAAGAACTGATCTTTGAGTTCTACTCAAATTTATCTCCTGCAATTGAACTCACAAGCAGCTCTATGTTTCATAGGGTATATCTTAGGGGGAGAGTATTTGAGTTTTCTCCGTTGCATATAAATAGATTTCTGGGTACTCCAAATTCTCCAATCACTAGAGAGAAGGAGTTGGAACTTGAACTAGATATGAACGTTGTAGCCCGTATACTTACAGGAAAGGATGATGCACGATGGTCTGATAAAATAGAACCAGCTAAGATGACTTGGGATTGTGCACTGTTGAACAAGATATGTAGATCAAACTGGTTACCCACAAAGAAGACAGATCTGCTTAAGAGAGAGAGCGCTATCATGGTGTATTGTGTCAAAGTGGGTGTGCCTATCAATATGGGAAAGGTTATATTTGATCAGATACTCACTCAAGCTTATTCCAACGGAACAAGGTTTATTCTACCGTTCCCATATCTTATTCAAGGAATTTTAAGACAACAATGCCTAGATATTGTTAAAAAATATAAACTAAAGGAAAGGATTCCTCCGCGGATAAACTATGAACATAGATATGTGGATAAACGTGCTGCTCAAAGTGACCCCAATTTTAATTCAGATGATAGTACGATTGTGTCGCTACAAAAACTGGAGAAGAGGATTACTGACATGATAGCTGAACAATGTTATGATAAGTTGTCCCACATCGGCTAGGAACGGGAGATGTCCAAACATCGGAGTGAATAATTTCAAAATGAAAAGTGGTCAACGTGGAAGATTTATTAAATGGTAAGCGAATGTGTTTCCCAAGTTGACACGCACGACAAAGAGTTTGTGCGTTGTTTTTATTACAAGCAATAAAATTCGAAGAAATCAAAGAACGAAAGCTAGAATCCCCAGGGTGTCCTAGGCGGTGATGCCAAGTTGTACCCAAGGTGATGAGAGCGTGATCATGGGGTGGAGGCCGAGCGCGTGACAAGGATGGGAGAAGAGGGTAAAGCGGTCCCGAGCTCTCACATCGGAGAAGAACTGTTTGCGTCAGAATGTCCTTCACAGAAAAACCACAAGGATTAAATTCGACAGAACAATTGTTATCACGAGTAAATTGTCTAACCGATATAAGGTTTTTGACAATAGATGGTACGACGAGAACATGAGGTAGGTTGAATTTTCGGCTAGGTGTAGGTATAGTTGTCTGGTCGGTTTCCGTAACAGGGATAGGGGATCCATTACCAACGTAAACAACAGGTTTAATGTTCGAATTAAAAGTGGTCTCGAGTGTACCTGGTTGCGACGTTAAATGAGCAATAGCTCCGGTGTCCATATACCATGAACCGGAGATGCCCACTGCGGTGTGACGTATTGTCCGTGATATGGCATGTTCCAGGAACCAGGGAACATATATGACGATACCGGGTATGTAGCCTGCCCTTGTTGCCACGGATTGCTGCCGTGACGGCGATGTGCTCCCCCACGGTCTCCACGATGACCACGTCCACGCGATCTGCTCCGTTGTTGATGATAGGGTTGGGGGGCAGGAGGAGGATTTGGAACGTCCGTTAGAAGGACCGTGGGAGCAGATCCGTTGTCCGTGTGTATCGGATTTGGGCGTCGATGACAGGAGACGCGTTGTTCCTCAAGCGAGAGCATTGATCGTGCATCATCAAATGAGGGAAACGACTTCTGATGTTGGATAACATTGACAATGTTATCAAACTTCTCATTTAGGCCGTTGAGTGCGTGCATGACCAACGCCTTTTCTGACACCGGGGCATCGAGATTGGCGAGGAGATCTGCAATTTTTCGTATCCGCTGGCAATATTCATGGACAGATTTGTCACCGATAGTGATGGTGCGGAGCTCATTGTCGAGTTGGATTGTCCAAGCCTCTTTGTTGTCCCGAAAAAGTCGTTCGAGGCGCAGCCATATGGCTCAGGCCATCGATCTTGTTTTAAGGACTTCTTGCAGCAGAGGTTTTGAAATGGTTCCGTAGATCCAGAGCTTGACGAGGCCGTCAAGACGCGTCCAGGTCTCGGATGTTGCAGCGGTGGCTGGGGCGGAGCCGTCAACGTGGCTCAAAACGCCGAAACTGAGACAGTGGGTCTCAAAGATGTCGCGCCATGAATCGTAGTTCGCGGAGGTTCGAATTAGAGGTGTGGGGCGCCAAGCAATGGAGGCTTCCGTCGGTTGGAATTGGTGGTGGGGGCGCCAAGCAATGGAGGCGGCCGAAGGTTTGAATCGGTGGTGAGGCGCCAAGCAAGGGCGGCGGCCGAAGATGGAAAAGAAGAGAGAAACTCCAAAGGATTTTCGAAAATCCTTTGGAGTTTTAAAACTCCACCAAATTGCATTGCCCATCTACTCTTTATTTTTTCAGAGTCATTTACTCAAGATAACGGAGTTAGTAGAGGTAGTGATCTATTAACTATTGTTAATGGGCTAATAGTAATTTAATCCTTGAAATGGAAATATCACAACTCATACACTAATTCTTTTGCTTACTTTCTTCCTATCCTTCCTATTCTTCTATCCAACATTAGACTCGTGGTCTTCCTTTTCCGAGAGCAGCCGCACTTCCTCAAGCGACAACGCTTAGTCTGACCTTCCTTGATCGACAATTTCATTGTTTCTGTTTGTAGAAGCCTGTACTGAGTTAAATCTCTTTGTCACATCGTTGCGTCTTTGGAACAAAGCCACTGCCCGTACGTAACCATTGGATGCTTCGGAGGAAGAAACTGGGCATTCTTGTGGGAAGTTACCCTTCACGAGGAAGATGCTCCAACCTGAGCCTCTGAGAGAGTTAAGAGAGGCAGAGAGGTAGAATTTGGATAAGTGCTGTAGCGCAGCAAGAAGGCTGTCAAAATTATACCACTCACCATTCACCTTATGCAGTAACCAGTGGTCAAGCAAATGACAGATGAAGGCGTTTCACATTCTGGGTCTATCTGGGCTGGTTCGGCAGTTGGGTAGTTGAGGGGAATCACTTGAAGTAACCACACTTCCAAAGCCTTCTGCAAGACCTGCTAAGCAAGGAGATCTTATGTCGGTAACTAGACTTCAATAGCCCTCATTTACATATGTAATGAACAGCAAAGCAATCACATAAGAAGCATGTGTTTTGATATGCCGCAGATCATACTTAACTAAATTTGATAGATTTATTACATGGATCTTGGTTTGAAGCATTTGTTTTCGCTAAATCTTGTCTCAAAATTACGTGCCTAACATGTGATTGCAAATAATAATTCATTTAATGGCAGACTACATTTTACACTCCAATGTAAAAAGCTTTGCAAGATTTGTGAATTTGAGACTAGGATTTCATTTTTCTCATTTGTTGCTACAGCAGGCCATCGAGCCTTTCTTATACAAGATGCAGAAGAATAAAACAAAATAGGAAACCAGAGAATATTCTCTGTTATGCGAGGACAGCAAAGCAATTCCTAACTGTTACTGGTGAACTGTCAGAGGAGGCCGTTTTCCTTGGAGTGTAGCAAGGCAGCTGGAATTTTGTCTTTTATTTGCATAGTGGAGGAGGAGAGACAGAGGCAGCATTACAGATTCTGTTTTGAGAAGCAGAGGACTGTATTGCAGGTTTTACAACTGCTGTTTCATCAATTCCCAAATTTGTTTCTTCACTTGATCTAGCCATTGTGTCGGTCGATCTTTAGTGATGATAGAGGATCTGAGTGTGCTAATATCACCCTTCAAACTTGTGTTGGGGTGAACATCGAGGCCAAATTTGTTGCAAAGGTCACATAAATGTGCCCGAGCAAGAGCAATTGGTTTGGTGAAAATTTCAGCAATTTGAAACACAGGGGATATGTTTAGTTACAATTGAGCCTAAGGAAATCTTTTCACGAATAAAGCGATAGTCTAGTTCGATGTGTTTAGAACGTTTATGGAAGCCAGGATTTGTGGAGAGATAGACGACGGAGAGGTAATCACAATGCAACACCGTGGGATGATCTTGAGGAATGCCACGATCACGAAGTAGAAATGACAACCATATAATTTTAGCTGCTAGAGGCCATGGCAAGATATCCTGTCTAAGTGGAGGAGCACGAGATTGTTGGTTGCCTCTTTGCAGACCAAGACACAAGGTTACTCCCCAAGAATACACAAAAATCAGGAGTGGTACGTCGAATCTCCTGGCAGCCTGCCCAATCATTGTCACTGAAGACATGCATTGTTAGAGAGCTTTGAGAACAAATGTATAAACCATGATGTAAAATTCCCTTTAAATATCGTAATAAATGTTTAAGAAGTTTGAAATCTCCAGCATTTGGTGTATGCATTTTTAAAAAGATGATTGACTGTAACGGAAATGTCAGGATGTATCAATGTAAGATATTGAAGAGCTCCAGGAATACTACGAAAGTGAGTAAGATCATGATATCCAGATTGATCAAAGTTGGAAAGTGTTTGTTTTATGGGCATTGGTGTAGGGAGAGACTTGCAGAATAACATATATGTTCTGTTAAGGATATCTAATGTGTATTGAGTTTGATGTAAGAACAGACCAGACTCGTGAAACTTAGCCCGAATCCTTAAAAATAATGCAAGTTGCTTAAATCTTTCATGTGGAACTTAGCATGTAGTTCGGTGACAATATTAGAAATGAGTGATTCTGAATTTTCTATTAAAAGCATGTCATCAACGTAGAATAGAAGAATCAAGATGATGTTCTCATGCCTGTAAATGAACAGAGAAGGATCAACAAAACTGTAACTAAAACTAAATTCAATTAGATAGAAATTAAACTTGTTAAACCATACTCTTGGAGCTTGTTTCAAGCCATAAAGAACCTTTTTCAATCGACAAACATGATTAGGGAAGTCATTATTATAAAGTCTTGAGGTTAATGCATGTATACAGATTCTTTAAGTTCTCTGTGAAGAAAAACATTGCTAACATCCAGCTGTTGAATTGACCAACATTGTGTGGAAGCAAGACTTAGAACAACTCTTATGCTTGACGTTTTAACTACTAGACTATAAGTGTCAAGAAATTCTATGCCTTCTTCTAGATGATATCCGTAGATACTAATCTAGATTTAATTCTATCTAGACTGCCATTTAGATTGAGTTTTGGTTTAAAGACCCATTTGCAGCCTAAGAATTCATTTCAAGATGAGGTGGGACTAGCTCCCATGTGTTATTGAATTCTAAACCAATGATTTCTTCCTTCATGGAAGCAACCCAACAAGAGAGCTTAAAAATAGAAACTATGATCTTTTGTGTGAATGATATTTATGTGATAGTGCATAATGCATACCGAGGACTGGGTTTAGATATACCAGATCGTACCCTTGTTGTCATAGGATGCAGTCTTAGTTGGGGAGTTTCAGGTGACTAATTAGAGTCTCTGCTGGTGAGCTGAAATCAAACTGAGAGTGTTGACTGGTCAAGACCTGTCTAGATTTCTTCTTAAAATTTGTGTTATCTGTTTCAACACTTGAAGAGGCAATTGATAGTTTGAAAGGTCATTTCTAACTGGAACAGGAGGCAGCGGATTTACATGTATCCTTGATGCCATTCTAGTAACATAGGAGTTGTGAATCTGGTGGAAAAAGAAGAATATACAGAGGAGAAAGGGAAGGTTTCTTCATTAAATATCACATGACGTGCTATATAGACACGACCATTTGGTGGATATAAACACCTATACCTTTGTATCTTTCACTATAGCCAAGAAAAACTCAATGAAGGGAACGAGATTCTAGTTTGTGTTGAGAATAGGGTCTGAGATAAGAATAACAAGAGTTGTCAAAGACTTTAAGGGTTGTGTAGTTAGGATCTTTCCCATACAACAATCTGAAGGATTTTGATTAGCAAGAGCTTTTGATGGTAACAAGTTGATAAGAAAATTAGAGGTAAAAAATGCTTCAACCCAGTAGATTAGAGGTATCTGTGCTTGAAACATTATGGAGACCTAAGTCCACCAAACGGTGGTGCTTCCTTTCAGAGAGCTTGTTCTATTCTAAGGACCTGACATTCATATCTTAATACCATCTCCGGCCATCACATTCTCAAAACCATTTTAGATTTGATGATTTATGAGATTAGTGGTGGAGTTAGACATGTGAGAGGTGGCACCAAAATCTGGATACCAGTCACTGCCATGAATATCTACAACTTGAAGTGTTGTTAATGCTTGTGGAATTTCTAGTGACCGAAAAAGAATAATCAAACCTATGCCAACACTTCAATGCCACATGATCAGTTTACAACATATTTGACGGAGTAGCCTTGAGTTTCCAGTGGTATTTGCAGATTTTTCAGATGAGTAGGATGAGTTGCTTAAATATATTTATTGTGTGAAACAATAACCTCTAGAGGTAAAATTTGAGCGTCCTCGATGATTATTGAACCTATTTGAAACTCTGGAGTAAGAGTAGTTACCTCGAACAAGATGCAACACTAAAAAAATATCAATTTCCAAACGGTATTTCCGAATGATAAGTGTTGTCCCCAGTTTGGACACCAAAAGCTTTATGGTGAGAGACTTCAGGAAGCTTGTGAGGCTTGTTGGTGAGTGCAATACTTTCTAACTGACTAACCACATTTTCATATATGGAAAATGGTTTATGATGCATGGAAGTATGTATCACGGTGGTGAAAGCCTCATATTATTTTCCAAGGCCTTGAAGAAACCTGAACATCTTCATGGAATCCGGTACTGGTTTGCCGATTGATGTGAGGTGGTCACAAATAGACTTGAACTATTTAATGTAATTTGGTATTGTCTTGCCTTCAAGAAAGATTGTTTGAAGAGAAGCTAGTAAGTCAAATTCTTTGGACACTGAAATTTGGTTAAAATGTCTAGCGAAGGTTTCCCATACATCAATAGATGTATTGATACCAATAACCATACTAAAATATCTTTGAAAAGGGTTCCATATATCCAGGGTCTCACCAAGTTATATTTCTTTTGCTACGAAGAATTTAAAGGGTTTGTAGTCTGGTTACAACATTTGCATTTGTGATTGTAATGGTTTTGAGTTGGGGTGGAAGTTGATCATCTCGTTTTCATATGTATTTCTCGCATGATTTTAGGGATGTTTATGATATAGAAGTGATGCTTACGTATGATTTTTGTATCCGCTTTACTTGTTTTCGTGTTTTCATGTTCTTACAGGTTATAATGCATATTTGGTTCGTTTTGGAGCTAAAGATGTACACGAGACAAAGTATTAGCATCGAGGATCATAACGGAACAAACGTGACGAGAAACGGCTCAGATCATCAGCTCCAACACAGCCCACGCGAGGTGGAACTCATAGCCCATGTGGGGCACAACCACCAGCAACCAAAGCACAGCTCAGGGCAGGCTTCAGCATGTGCAGACTCATCATTCAACCACAGCCCGCACGGGGCACACACCTTAGCCTGCACGGGGCTATAGGTCCAGCAACTGCAGCAGCTTTAGCATGAGTCGGGCAAGCCTTCACCACGCACGGGTGAAGTCTCTCCAAGTGAGCCTGCATGAGGCACACTCTCCAGCCCGTGCGGGTCGCGTCCGTCACCTACAGAAACAAGAAAAGGAAACTCGGCCAAAGAGAAAAAGAAAGTGGTTAGTTGCCTACATAAAAAGGAAACATGGTTAGAGAATAGGAATGAGAGCTATATAGCTGGAAAATAGAAAGGAAACGTGCCCAGTTACTCAAGAATAGAAACTAATGCAAAGAAGAATAGAAAGCACATGTAAAAGCTAAAACTGCAGTTGCTGCAACGAGGAGAAAAGGAAGTGAATGACCAAAGAGGAAAAAAAGGAGAAAAGGAAAGAAAGAAAAGAGGAAAGAGAAGGAGGAGAGCTAAGGATTCGTTCACTTCAGTTTTGGTAGGAGAAGAAACACCTGTTAGAGTTAGAGGGAGAGTCACACAGACACAGAGGAAGAAGGTTGTTCGTGAGTTTCTGGCAAGAGACATTCAAGGGCGTTGGAGATCAATTCAGGATTTCGGTTTTATTTGGTTTTTATATTCCTTAAACTATCTATTTCGATTATGTTTGTTTTTGGACGTATGAGCGAGTTGTCATTTTGTTCTAGAAGAAGAGATTAGTCCATGGCTATCCAGGAACCGCTTTTGATTTATCTTTGAACACAATTTCTCGTTTTCGTTTATCTATTCTTTGTTTGAGTACTTCATTGACTTGTATTTGCGATGGCCACGTAGATACATGTTTTAGAAACTTAGGAGAAAGACCGAAAGGAGAATTTAAATTCCGGATAATCAGGTTTAGAACAACCGAGGTTAGGCCACGAAAGTAGGTAGCAACGTTTTGAGGGTAAAACGAATGAATCATAGAACTTATGGGTTTAGCTTAAGGTGTCAGCCATGAAAGTAGGGGATAACTTGACTAGATCATGTGTCTATGCCTCGAGAGAGGGTAGATATCATATTAGGATCGTCTGTCTTAGATAACCTAATTGGAAATGCATGATTAGATAGGTTGATTGTTGGTTTCAGTAGTCTTGTGGTGAAACCGGATTCCTAGAATGTTTGTCTCACTGTTAAGAACTCGTATTTGCTTTTAGTTATTTCATTCCTAAAATCAATATTTCCTTCGTTTGCAAATTTGATCCGTAGTTTGAGTTTAGGTTGTGTTGCATAGTACCTCTGGGATCGATACCTAGAGTACTACACACGTGTCGTGTGCACTTGCGGGTAGTTTAGGTTAATATTTGTTTAACTTTGAATCACGTCAAATGTTCACCATTGATAATCAAAACGACCATGGAAAACCTCTGTTACCTATCCGTAATTTGGGGCATTTGCAGCAACAGCAACTCGCACCTCAACCGCGAGAATCATAACCTCCTCCACCACGTCGCCTTAGAGATTACATGGTGTCGAATATGAAAAACGTGCAAACAACCATACGGATACCTGCTATTGCTAGAGAACAGTTTGAAATTAAGCCGACGATGATGAACATGCTTTATCAGATGCAATTCATGGGTGGAAATCATGAAGATCCCCATCAGCACCTTAGAGACTACCTAGAGCTTTCCGATACGTTAAAAATACACGGAGTCTCGGAGGACGCAATCTCACTGTCTTTTCCCCTTCTCAATTGGGGGACGAGCGAAAACATGGCTGCAATCGCTTCCCGCTGGTTCAATCACTACTTGGGACCAGCTCTGCACACTATTCTTAACACGGTTCTTTACTCCGAGCAAGACGATTCAGATGAGGAGGGAAATTACAACGTTTAGATGCATAGATGGAGAAACGTTGTTCGAAGTGTGGAGCAGATTTAAGGATCCTCTACAGATGTGTCCACACCATGGTCTCGAGCAGTGGTATGTTATCCAAACCTTTTACAGCGGAATTTCAGATGAACACCAAACGATGTTGGATAACACGGCTAGGGGATCGTTCATGGATCTGAGTGTGGAGGAGACATACGAGCTGTTTGATAACCTCGCCATGAACCACACTATGTGTGAATGGTAATTTCGAATTATGATTACTGAAAAGCCATAAACGGCTATATGTACAAGAGGTTAATGATTTAACCTAAGTAGGGAATAGTAAATTACAATAATACCCTTAATACAATAATATCCTAATATCCTTCATACGCCCCCGCAAGATGAATCACCCGAGGTGATTCCAATCTTGGAACACAACTCGTGGAATTGTAACCGCGGTAGAGGTTTGGTGAGCAGGTCGGCGAGTTGGTCCTTGGAGTGCACGTGAGAGACTCGAAGTGTACCAGCTTCAATTTGGCCACGGACAAAGAAGTAATCAAGTGCAAGGTGCTTCATACGGGAGTGGAAAACCGGGTTGGTGTTGAGATAAGTAGCTCCGATATTGTCACAATAAATAGATGGAGCCGATGTGAGGGTAATACCAAGTTCCATGAGAAGCTTGCCTAACCAACAAATTTCGGCTGAGGTGTTGGCAACGGACCGATATTCCACCTCGGTGGAGGATCATGAGTAGCCATTTTGTTTCTTGGAGGACCACGATATTGGATGCTTGCCAAGATAAACAATGTATGCTCCCGTGAATTTGAAGTCAGAGGAGTCACCAGCCCAATCCGCATCGCTGAAAGCATGAAGAGACAAAGTGTTTTGAGCTGCAAGAAAGATACCTTGTGCACGAGAGCCAGCAAGATAACAAAGCACACGTTTGGCGCATAACCCTTACTCATCCGTGGGTTGATGCGTGAATTGAGACAACTTGTTGACGACATAGCTCACGTCCGGACGCGTGAGGGCAAGATATTGTAGGCTGCCAATGACTTGTCGAAATTCGGTTGGGTCGGAAAGAGGTGAGCCCGAGGAAATGGTGAGCCGTGAGGTCGACGGCAATGGTGTAGAGACAGGCTTCGCCTCATTCATATTGGTCCGAATGAGAAGATCCGTGATATACTTGCGCTGCGACAAGTGGAGACCCCGTGATGTCCTCGTGGCTTCAATTCCTAGAAAGAAGGTGAGAGCACCGAGGTCTTTAATGGAGAACCGAGATGCCAACAACTTGATGAAGGTCTGAATGTGAGTGGAGGAAGAGCCCGTGATGATCATATCATCGACATAGATGAGAACATAGAGCTTCGTGGTTGATGTGTTGAGCACAAAGAGTGAGGCGTCCGCAAGAAAATTCTTGAAGCCATTGCCAAGCAAAAAGGTCTGTAATTCAGAGTACCACGCACGGGGGGCTTGCTTGAGACCATAGATAGCTTTCCGGAGTTTGCACACGTGAAGAGGGTGATCCTTGTCAATAAAGCCAGGTGGTTGCTCCATGTATACATCTTCGGTGAGTGTGCCTTGAAGGAAGGCATTGTTGACATCGAGCTGATTTATATGCCATCCGTTGGAGACCGCAAGGCTAAGCACAGTGCGGATGGTTGCGGGCTTGACCACTGGACTGAAAGTCTCGTGAAAATCTACTCCCGGACGTTGATGAAAGCCTTTGGCAACCAAGCGAGCCTTGTAGGGATCAATTGAACCATCGGGTTTTCGTTTGATACGGAAAACCCATTTGCAGCCAACAACATTGCTTGCAGTTTGAGGAGATACAAGGTCCCAGGTCTCGTTGCTTAGAAGGGCATTGAATTCATCACTCATGGCTTGTCTCCATTTGGTGTTGCGGAGGGCTTGTGTTGCTGTTGCGGGTTCGGTTTCGTCTAGAGAACCTTTACAAACATTCGCAAACGGAAGATTAGATCGAATGACATTGACCTTGATGCGAGTCACCATTGGATGCACGTTTCGAGTGGCTGGTTCCACAACACTAGTAGCACGGGCCGCGTCTGAAGGCGATGCTGGAGTACGGGCCGCGTCCGAGGGCGGTTCTGGAGTAGAGGAAGGAGAGAAGATCGCAGCGTGGCTAGTGTCCGTGTCACTCTCAACAATGATCAGGGAAGAATCTAATCTGGGGGGCTGCGGTGGAGGAGATGGAGTGTGTGCCAAGATGACGTATTTAGAAAGGTTAGCAAAAGGAAAGACATATTCATAAAGACAACGTGACACGAGACAAAGACACGAAGTTTGGATAGGTCAAGACAAAGTGATGCGTTATGAGAGTTAAATAAAATAACCTAAACTACCCGCAAGTGCACGGCACGTGTGTAGTATTTTAGGTGTCGATCCCACAGAGACTACGCAACACTACCTAAACTCGAACTAGGAATCAAACTTGCTAACGAAAGAATGTGGATGAAGAATGAAATACTGAATGTAAATAAACTACTTGGGTTCTAACGATAAGACAAACGTCCTAGGAATCCAGTTTCACCACAAGACTACCGAAACCAACAAGCAACCTATCTATCATGCAATCCCAGTTAAAGCCCTCTAAGGCAGACGATCCTAACATGATATCTACCCTCTCTCAAGGCATAGACACGTGATCTAGACAAGCTGTCCCCTACTTTCGTGGCTGACACCTTGAACTAAACCCATAGGCTCTATGATTCATCCGTTGACCCTCAACCGTTGCTACCCTACTTTCGTGGCCTAACCTCGGTTGTTCTAAACCTGATCTTCTAGGCTTAGAATTCTCCTTTCGGCCCTTCTCCTAATCTCTAACACATGCATCTACGCGGCCGTCGCAAATACAAGTAAATTCAAGCACTCAGATAAAGAATAGATGAACTAAAACGGGAAGATGCACTCAAAATAGATCAAAAGTTGTTTCGGGATAGCCAAGGGCTAATCCCTTCTCCTAGAACAAACAAACTACTCGCTCATGCATCTGTAAAGAAACATAAACAGAGTAGAAAGTCTAAGGAACATGAAAACCAAACAGAGCTGAAGTGTCGGGCTTGATCTCTAATGCTCCTCACTTGTCTCCTCGCAAGAATCTCCTCAATCTTCTACTGAATTAATCTCCAATGTAAGATTGCTCTCTTGACGTCTTCTGCCTCCTTTTAAGCCTCCTAAGTCGGTCCAATTGTTGCCTTAATTGCCCCCACGAGTTCCCTTTATTTTAAGTTAATTTTATTTAACTTAATGAGCAGTTACGGGTCTGCAATGCATGCCCGATCGGGCATGGTATGTGAGCCCGCTCGGGCACAAGGGAGTAGGTCGGGTATTCTTGCCCGAGTCGTGCATAAATGTGCACCAAATTGGCCGTAGGTTTTGCCGGGTCGTGCAAGAGTTGTGCCCGACCGGGTGGAGGCTTTCCATGCTCAATCTCGTCCCGTTTGTCCCGTGATGATCCTCGAAGTTGCTCCTTAGCTCCGTGCATGTCCTTTTAGATCCAAAATGATCCAAATACGCGTAAAGACCTGTAAGAACATGAAGACACGAAAACAAGTAAAACGGAAACGGAATCATACGTAAAACATCACATATATATATCAAAAACGTCTCCTAAATCGTGCAAGAAATACGTATGAAAACGAGATGATCAAAATCCCCCAGACTTGAATGTTTGCTTGTCCCTAAGCAAGCGTAAACGTGGAACACATGGGGTATGAAAAACACGAGAATTCCCCCTTCTCCTAGAAATACCGCTAAAGCGAACCTAACTGATCAACTAGCATGTCGAGAGCAAATTCGGCCTAATCGAGTTTTCAGTCTTAATCCTAGATCCACCACGGTTGCCCATGAGAAAGTAAATTAAAGGAAACTAGACACGCTACCGTAACTCCATCCACCAAACAAGATTTCAGACAATGCCAAACCTAGATCAACCGAGGATGCTTGTTTCTTTCTTTCCGAGCTTCTTTCTTTCCTTTTTTTCTTTTCTTTTTCTTTTTCTTTTTATTTTCTTTTTATGACTTCTTTTGTTTTTTTTCTTTTGTTTCCTTTTTATTATTTTTTTCTTTTCTTTCCTTTTTTTTCTTTTTCTTTGCATACACACTAGGCTTCTAGGACGTCGGATTTGAAGGGATCCAGCCTCTACTTAGACCTAGACTACCGATGATGGTATACTCATGCGTCTCATGTGAGAGTGCAGCGGAGTAGGCGGCTTTTTGTGCCATGCCCTTAGGACGTAGAAAGATGATCGCCAACCCACCACTTAGACCCGAGCCACAGAAGGAGTACCAAGGTCGATGCACTCATTTCGATTTTTTATCATGCTTTTTAGGCACTATTTCTATCGACAGCGGAGTGTTAGTGTGCGCTTTTCTAATCTGCAAAACGAGCTCGATTTTATATGATCCAATAATCCTCAATATAACATAAGTGAAGCATCGTCTACACGAAGTATGACCATCTGGGTAGAAAGAATAAACGATAAACTAGCCTAGCAACCTCGTCTAAACCTCTCCACAAACAACACTAGGATTCCCAAGAACTACGACCTATTGTTTTTCAGCCGACTAATGAGCTCTAGCGCATAGGAAAACCTAGCTCAATCATGCAAAGTCTCACGCAAAAGGTTAACTTCTTAAGCATCCTAGGTTCAGGGTTCATCTCAAAACGTGGCACGACTCTGACTCACGAAACCAAAAACAAACTAAAAATCGCAAAATAACCTAAAAACTAAAAAGTCAAAAGAAAATGAAACAAAATCACCTGACAAACGTGAGCTGCTCCCCCAGACTTGAATTGAACGGCGTCCTCGACGTGAAGCTCCGATGGATGATGAAGGAAGTGAAGCACGTTTGTGGTGTTATTTTTTTGTGTTTTGTTTAAATGAAAGCAAATAACCGAGTCTCAAACTAAAAACTAAGGAAATTAAAAGCAAAAAGCTGGATTGCCTCCCAGAAAGAGCTTATTTAACGTCATTAAGCTTTGACGTCTCCATTCCTCATGCGTGCGCGACGGGTGGATCGGAAAGGGAAATAGAGTTTCCACTTTCGATCGGTTGAGCGGCTTGGTAGAGCTTAAGCCGCTGTCCATTGGCTTTTTTAGCTGCTGTCCATTGGCTTTGAATGTGTCACCCGCATCACTCCATAGTTCCACGTCTCCACGTCTGAATGGGCTCGCTGCCCGAGGTTGGATAAAGGGTATCTGCGTTGAAAAGTTTAATAACATCTTTTTCCACTACCTCAAGAACTAGACCGACGAGACAGTAGGTTGCCCGAGAAAGACTTAGGACGAGAATTGAAAAGTGGAACGAAGTCACCTGATTGGAAGTCATGAAGTAGGATCTGTTCGTACGATCCGCGAGGCGTAGAGACATCTTCGTAGGTTTAAGGTTCCCAAACTCCATCCGCTTGAAAACTATGTGTGGCATGATACTCACGCTTGACCCTAAATCACACAAAGCATTTTCAATATCGAGATTACCTATTGTGCATGGAATGGAGAAGCTTCCGGGCTGATCGCTTGCCCGACCCGTGCTCAATCTGCTGGACCAAATGCTGTACTAAAGGACCCGCACAAGCTAGGGAGTGCCAAGCACGGGCTGAGCTTGTTAATCGCCGGTTCTCGTCCCGTTTGTTCCGTGATGATCCTCGATGGTTGTACTTTGCCTCGTGTACGTCCTTTAGCTCCAAAATCAACCGAATATGCATTAAAACCTGTAAGAACACAAAAACACCAAAACAAGTAAAATGGATACAAAATCATACGTAAACGTCGCATCTATATCGTAAATATCTCTAAATTCGTGCAAGAAATACGCATGAAATTGAAACGATCAAAATCCCCTAGACTTGAATGTTTGCTTGTCCCTTAGCAAATGTAAATGTGGAACACGTGGGGTATACAAAATCCGAGAATTCCCCTTTCTCCTAGAAATACCGCTAAAGCAAACCTAACCGATCAACTAGCAAGACGAGAGCAAATTCGGCCTAATGAATTTTTCAGTCTTCATCCTAGGTTCACCAAGGCTACCCACGAGAAAGTAAATCGAAGGCAAACTAAACAAGCCACCGTAACTCTCTCCACGAAACAAGACTTCAAACAAATGCTAAACCTAGAACAATCGAGGATACTTGTTTCTTTTCCGAGCTTCTTTCTTTCGTTTTTTTCTTCTTTTTTTTTCTTTTCTTTTGTTTTTATGACTTCCTTTTTTTCTCTTTTATATGTTATGCAGACACACTAGGCTTATAGGACGTCGGATTTGAATGGATCAAGCCTCTACTTAGACCCAGACTACCGATGACGGTATACTCATGCATCTCGTTCAAGAGTGTAGTGGAGTAGGCGGCGCTTTAATTGTGCCATTCCCTTAGGACGTAAAAAGATGATCGCTAACCCACCACTTAGACCCAAACCATCGAAAGAGTATCAAGGCCAATGCACTCATATCGATTTTAGATCATGCTTTTAGCCATTATTTCTATCGACAATGGAGTGTTAGTGTACGCTCTTAATCTGCAAAATAAGCTTGATTTCATACGATCTAATAATCTTCGTCTATACAAAGTATGACCATCTGGATAGAGAGAATAAACAATAAACTAGCCTAGCAACCTCGTCTAAACCTCCCACAAGCAACACTAGGATTCCCAAAGAATTACGACCTATTGTTTTTCAGCCGACTAATAAGCTCTAACGCTTAGGAAAAACCTAGCTCAAACATGCAAAATCTCACGGAAAAGGCCAACTTCTTAAGTTTCCGAGGTTCAGGGTTCATTTCAAAACATGGTACCGAAAAAGTTCATGGGACTACTCTGACTCACGAAAGCAACAACAAACTGAAATTTCCGTGCATACACATTGAAGAGCTGACTCTCCTATGCTTCTTTACGCAAGTGGGTTGTTTTCTCATCTCATTTGCACTCAAGTTAGCATTCACAACAGCAGAATATATTTTATCGCATTCAACGTACTCATACCAACATGAAGACGGAGGTGGCTCAGGCTCAAGTTTGGATGTCTTCTCCACTGTCAAACCAGTGTGCGTTTCGTGTTGTATCTCCTCACATGGGGCGTCTCCTAGTGCTGCAATAGCGCTCATGAATTTCGTATACAGCTTGGCTCCTTCATCGGTAAATCCTGCATCCTTGCAAACTCGTGTTAAGTATCGCACAAGAGGATCGAGAATACTTACTTGATCAAGCGTGTCTTTTGATAACTCGTCCAGCGAATCAACTCTAAAGCAAGAGTCCTTCGTGAAGGGTCCGTTTATGGGGCTGGACAAGTTGAACTCTATTGTCTCGTCTCCGACACGTAAGGAAAGGTTTCCTTGTTGTACGTCTATCATCGCACTTGCATTAGCTAAGAACGGTCTACCAAGAATAATAGGTATCCTAGCATCTTCCTTTATTTAAAGTACAACAAAATCAGTGAGAATGAAGAGATTACCTACCTTGGTGGGAACGTTTTTAACAATTCCCACCGGATATCTCACCGAATGATCCGCGCGGCGTAGACACATCTTTTTAGGTTTTAGATTCCCAAAGTCCATCCGCTTGAAAACCGAGTGTGGCATGATGCTTGCGCTTGCTCCTAAATCACACAAAGCATTGCCAACGTCAAGATTACCTATTGTGCATGGAATGGAGAAGCTTCCGGGGTCCTTCAACTTTGGTGGCAGCTTGTTTAGAATAATAGCAATGCATTCCTTGGTTGGTGCTACCGGCTCATTCTCTTCAATATGTTTCTCTTTTGAAAGAACCTCTTTGATGAGTTTGGCATGATTAGGCATCTTTTGGAGGGCTTCCACGAATGGGATGTTGATGTAAAGCTTCTTGAGACCCTCTACGAATTTTCCCACTCGTTCTTCATTCTTGCTGCTCACCAACCATTGAGGAAACGGTATCGGAGGTTTGTATGCTGGTGGAGTGATCATCTCGTTTTCATACGTATTTCTTGCACGATTTAGGAGACGTTTTTGATACATATGTGATGTTTTACGTATGATTCCGTATCCGTTTTACTTGCTTTCGTGCTTTTCATGTTCTTACAGGTTTTTACGCGTATTTGGACTATTTTGGAGCTAAAGGAACATGCATGGAGCTAAGGAGCAACTTGGGGGATCATCACGGGACAAACGGGACGAGATTGAGCATGGAAAAGCCTCACCCGGTCGGGCACAACCCTTGCACGATCGGGCAAAACCTACGGCCAATTGTGCGGACCATTTAGCACGACTCGGGCAAGCATTCCCGACCATTTTGCCTTGTACCCGAGCGGGCACACATGCCATGCCCGATCGGGCACCATTCCAGC
>CM071862.1:11847571-11862317 GCA_036759665.1 Gynandropsis gynandra | reverse complement strand
CAGTATTTCATTCCTTATTCACCCTTCTTTCGTTAGAAAGTTTGATTCGTAGTTCGGGTTTAGGTAGCGTTGCATAGTCTCTGTGGGATCGTCACCTAAAATACTACACACGTGCCGTGCAATTGCGGGTAGATTAGGTTATATTTAACTCTGATACGCATCATGGAGCAACATATGGTTTGTCCAAATCTGGTTCAACTCCTTCCATAATCGCAATCTTACATTTGCCTCTTTTCATGGACGTTCCAGCAGCTTGCTCTTGCTCTTTGGAGAGCGAATGCTCGATCATATCAGTGCGGCACACGAAAATAGTGTTAACGTACTCTTTCGGGTTTAACTCGGGTTTACCGGGAAGCTGTTCGGGATTCCGAGAGGATGAGGCAGCCTGCTATGCTACGGAGTTCTCTAAGCTCTTCACATGGTTGCTCAAGGATTCCATCTGAGTTTTGAGCTCGTTGATCGCTTTCCCGACATCCGCATTGAATTTGGCTTGAGTCGATTGTTGCTGCCTTTCCTCCTTGATAAATTCGAGCATTACAACCTCAAGGTTTTACGAAGGAGCTTGAGGAGGTTGAGGAGCTTGCGAAACTTGTTGAGCATTCTAAATTGCTGATTATTTTGCTGGTACGTTTGCTGTCTTTGCTGAAATCCTGAATACTTCACCGATTGAGTCGTTCGATACGAAAGATTCGTGTGATTCTTCCAATTCGGGTTGTAGGTATTCCCGAATTGAGTGTTTCCTTGCTATTGGGCATAGTTCATCTGTTCGAAGTCTTCATGTACCGTGCATTCATATGCTACATGCTCCGTATCTCCGCAATTCACACAGTACATGGTGTTTGCTGCATTGCCCGCGCTTTGCTCTGATTCGGCTCGTATAGGCGACGAGTGCTGTTAGGCATACCTCTCGGTGTTGACCACATGGTATGGTTCATGGCGCGGTTACCGATCAGGTCATATGCCTCCTCCAAACTCAGATCCATAAACGATCCTCTAGCAGCGTTATCCAATATCGTTCGGTGTTCGTCAGGAATCCCATTATAAAACATTTGGATAACGTACCACTGCTCGAGAACATGGTGTGGATAAATCTGTAGAAGAGTCCTTAAATCTGCCCCACGCTTCAAACAACGTTTCTCCATCTCTGCATCTAAACGTTTTGATTTCCCCTCTCATCTAAATTATCTTGCTCGGAGGAAAGAATCGTGAGAGGAACAATGTGCAGAGCTGGTCCTAGTTCGTGATTGAACCAGCGGGAAGAGATTGCAGCCAAGTTTTCGCTCCTCCCCCAATTGAGAAGGGGAAGATATGCAGTAAGATCGCGTCCTCTAAGATTCCGTGTATCTTGAATGTACCGAAAAGCTCTAGGAAGTCTCTAAGGTGTTGATGGGGATCCTCGTGATTTCTACCCATGAATTGCTTCTGATAAAGCATGTTGATCATCGCCGGCTTAATTTCAAACTGTTCCCTAGCAACAGCAGACATCCTTATGGTTGTTTGCCCGTTGTATATGTTCGCCACCACGTAAACTCTGAGGTGACGTGGTAGAGGAGCCTGTGGTTCTCGCGGTTGAGGCCCGAGTTGTTGATGCTGCATGTGCCCCAAATTACCGATAGGTAATTGAGGTTGTTCGTGGCCGTTCTGATTATCCATATCTCGTTGAGCTGACGGCTCTGTGTGTTACCTTCTTCCTTGGCCTTTCTCAGTTGTCTGCAAGTGCGCACGATCTCGAGGTCGTTTTGGAATAGATTGGAAGAATCTTGAGATCTGGTCATAAACCAACAAAGGACAAACAAACGAAATTAGGTAAAAAGAAACGAAAGAAAAAAAAACAAAAAGAAAAACAAAACAAGAAAGACTCTAGGCTCGAATCTAAGACGTGTTGACAATTGTCCCCGGCAACGGCGCCAAAAACTTGATGTGTATTAAAGATAAACAAATATTACCCTAAACTACCCACAAGTGCACGACGCGTTGTAGTACTTTAGGTGTCGATCCCACAGGGACTACGCAACACAACCTAAACTCAAACTACGAATCAAACTTGAAAACGAACAAATATTGATTTTAGAACGAAATACTAAGAACAATTAAACAAACGAGTTCTTAACAATAAGACAAACGTTCAGGAATCCGGTTTCACCACAAGGCCACCGAAACCAACAATCAACCTATCTAATCATGCAATCTCGATCAAGTTACCTAAGGCATGCGATCCTAATATGATATCTACCCTCTCTTGAGGCATAGACACGTGATCTAGTCAAGTTATCCCCTACTTTCGTGGCTGACACCTTAAGCTAAACCCATAAGTTCTGTGATTCATCCGTTTTACCCTCAACTGCTGCTACCCTACTTTCATGGCCTAACCTTGGTTGTTCTAAACCTGATCTTCTAGGACTAGAATCCTCCTTTTGGTCCTTCTCCTAATCCCTAACACATGCATCTACTTCGCCTTCGTAAATACAAGTCATTCAAGCTCTCAGACAAAGAATAGATAAACGAAAACGGGAAATTGCATTGAAAGATAACTCAAGGCGGTTCCAGAATAGCCATGGGCTAATCCCTTCTCCTAGAACAAAACAAACTACTCGCTCATGCGTTCTAAAGCAAACAACATAACTGAAGTAGAAAGTCTAAAAAACATGAAAACCAAACGAAACCGAAGACTTGAATTCATCTCCAATGCTCCTTGGATGTCTCCTTCGCAAAATTCTCCTTCTTCTTCAATTCTCTCTCTACTCTCTCTCCTTGGTGAAACTGAAAATTAACTTTCCTCCTCAACTCCTTCGACCCCTAGCTCCTCTCCTCCCTTTTCCTTTTTCTTTTCTTTCATTTTCTCTTGGTTTTTCCTTTTGGCCATTCACTTCTTTTCCTTTTTGTCGCAGCAACCACTGTTTTTGCCTTTTCATGAGTTTTCCATTCTTGATTAAGTTGGGCAATGTTTCCATTCATTCCTCCAGCAAAATATCTCTTATTCCTCTTCTCTAAAGTCGTTTTCTTTTTTGTTTAAGTCACCAACAAGTTTCTTTTTGTGTTTAGATAAATTAACTTATTTGGTGTTTGCAAGTGACGAGCGCGACCCGCCAGGGCTGAGTGTGTGCCCCCGCGGGCGCGGCGCAATGATAGTGATTGAAACAAGCCCTCCCCGCGCGGGCTAAGGAGTGCCCCGCACGGGCTGACTGTCTTGGTGAAGCCCGACCGTGCTGATGGCTTGCTTGACCCGTGCTCAATCTGCTTTACAAATGCTGCAGTAAAGGTCGTGCGGGCTAGGGAGTGCCCTTCACGGGCTGAGCTTGTTCCTCGTCGATTCTCGTCCCGTTTGTTCCGTGATGATCCCTGATGTTTGTACATTGCCTCGTGTATGTCCTTTAGCTCCAAAATGAACCGAATTTGCATTAAAACCTGTAAGAACACGAAAACACGAAAGCGAGTAAAACAGATACAAAATCATATGTCGCATCTATATCGTAAACATCTCTAAAATCGTGCAAGAAATACGTATGAAAATAAAACTATCATGTTCCGGTAGTGACCGGTACTCATCTGAAAGCTCTTTAAGTGCTGGTTCCAATGGTGTTTGTTTCATAGAATTTGGACTTCGGGAAGGCCTCCATTTAGGTGTTTTCGTACAAAGTCTCATCTCCGAGTTAGACGGCCTGCGCATATCGGACGCAACCGTTAGTCTGCAAGTCTCGTCAACGGTCCGCATATCCGCGTCCTCGTAAGCTTCACGCGCATCCTCGTCAGCGTCCTGCACGTCCTCGGCAGCGTCCCGTGCGTCCACGTGATTGTCTTTGCCATTCGACCCATCCGTTCCTTCCGTCTGTTCAAGGCTTGCTTTCTTTCTGATATCCTAATCACGGCTTATTGACAAGTTCGTATCCTAAGAAACTCAAAAAGGGCATCTCCCAGCTCTAAAAGTACAACTTATAGACATAAATAAAAGATTTTGAGCTGGAAAACGGGGTCGGGCTGCCCTCAACAACCCGCGGCATGGTTCATCTCGAAAAGAGGAATAAAATGTGAAAACCATTATATAATTCGGAGCTTCGTACGCAAAGTTATGGTATTTCAAAGCCCGTCATATAATTCATTGTTTTAGTCGTCTAATCACGTGAAAACAAAAACAAAAGCAGAAAAGGGGTGCAACACGAGAGACAAACACAAATAGGAAATAGGAAGCAAAAGGAATACCCGAGAGAAAAACGCAACGCATGCGGCGTATTGACATGAAATGACATTCGTATCCTAATAAACTCGATAAGGACATCTCCCGGCTCTAGAAATCGAACGTATCGACTTAAATAAAAGATTTTAAGCTCGAAAACAGGGTCGGGCTGCCTTCAGCAACCTGCGACATTGTTTATCTCTAAAAGAGGAATAAAATGTGAAAAAAGAGCTTCATACGCAAAGTTATGGTATTTCAAAGACCATCGTACAATTCAATGTTGTAGTCGTCTAATCACGTGAAAACAAAAACAAAAAGCGCAAAAGGGGTGCAACATGAGAGACAAAAACAAATAGGAAATAGGAAGCAAAAGGAATATTCGAGAGCGAAACGCAACGCAAGCGGCGTATTGACAAGAAATCACATTCGTATCCTAAGAAACTCAAAAAGGGCATCTCCCAGCTCTAAAAGTCCAACGTATCTACCTAAATAAATGATTTTGAGCTTCAAAATTGGGTCGAGATGCCTTCAGCAACCCGACGCATTGTTAACCTTGTAAAGAGTAATAAAATGTGAAAAAATCATGTAATTCGAAGCTTCGTACGCAAAGTTATTGTATTTCAAAGCCCGTCATACAATTCATTATTGTAGTCGTCTAATCTCGTAAAAGAAAAACGGAAAAGGGGTGCAGCACGAGAGACAAGCGCAAATAGGAAATAGGAAACGAAAGGAATATTCGAGAGACAAACGCAACGCTAGCGGAGTATTGAAAAGAAATGACAATCGTATCCTAATAAACTCGAAAAGGGCATCAGCCGTCTCTAAAAAACCAACATATCGACCTAAATAAAGGATTTTGGGTTCGAAACTGGGGTCGGGCTGCCTTCAACATCCTAGGGAATTATTTATCTCGAAAAAAGGAATAAAATGTGAAAAAATCATGTAATTCTGAGCTTCGTACGCAAAGTTATGGTATTTCAAAGCCTGTCGTACAATACATTGTTGTAGTCGTCTAAACAAGTGAAAACAAAAACAAAAAGCGGAAAAGGGGTGCAACACGAAAGACAAATGCAAATAGGAGATAGGAAGCAAAAGGAATATCCAAAAGACAAACGCAACACAAGCGGCATATTGACAAGAAATTGAATTCGTATCCTATGAAACTCGAAAAGGGCATCTACCGGCTCTAAAAATCAAAAGTATCGACCTAAATAAAATATTTTGAGCTCAAAAATGGGGTCGGGCTGCCTTCAGCTACCCATATCATCGTTTATCTCGAAAGAGGAATAAAATGTGAAAAAAAATTATGTAACTTGGAGTTGCGTACGCAAAGTTATGGTATTTTAAAGCCCGTCATCCAATTCATTATTGTAATTGTCTAATCACGTGAAAACAAAAACAAAAAGCAGAAAAGGGGTGCAACACGAGACAAACACAAATAGGAAATAGGAAGCAAAAAGAATATCCGAGAGAAAAACGCAACGCAAGCGGCGTATTGACTAGAAATGACATTTGTATCCTAAGAAACTCGAATAGGGCATCTCTCGTCTCTAAAAAACAAATGTATTGACCTAAATCAAGGATTTTGAGCTCAAAAATTGGATCCGGCTGCCTTCAGCAACCCGCAGCATCGTTTATCTAGTAAAAAGGAATAAAATGTGAAACAAGTCATGTAAATTAGAGCTTCAAACGCAAAGTTATGGTAATTCAAAGCCCGTCGTACAATTCATTTCTGTAGTCGTGTAATCACATGAAAAAAAAAAACAAAAAGTGAAAAAGGGGTGCAACACGAGAGACAAACACTAATAGGAAATAGGAAGCAAAAGGAATATCCGAGAGACAAATGCAACGCAAGCCGCGTATTGACAAGAAATGACATCGTATCCTAAGAAACTGGAAAAGGGAAACTTCCGGCTCTAAAAATCCAATTTATCAACTTAAATAAAATATTTTGAGCCTGTAAATCGGGTCGGGCTGCCTTCAGCAACCCATGGCATTGTTTATCTCGAAAAGGGGAATAAAATGTGAAAAAATCATGTAATTCGGAGCTTCGTACGCAAAGTTATTGTATTTCAAAGCTCCTCGTACAATTCATTGTCGTAGCCGTCTCATCACGGGAAAAATAACCGAAAAAGGGGTGCAGCACGAGAGACAAACACAAATAGGAAATAGGAAGCAAATGGAATATCTGAGAGACAAAAGCAACACAAGCGGCGTATTGACAAGAAATGACATTCGTATCCTAAGAAACTCGAAAAGGGAATCTCCCGGCTATAAAAATCCAACATATCGACCTAATAAAGGATTTTAGCTCGAAACTGGGGTCGAGCTGCCTTCAGCATCCCGCAGAATCGTTTCTCCTGAAAAAAGGAATAAAACGTGGAACAAAATCATGTAATTCAGAGCTTCGTACGCAAGGTTATGGTATTTCAAAACAAAAACAAAACACGGAAAATGGGTGCAACACCAGAGACAAACACAAATAGGAAATAGGAAGCAAAAGGAATATCCGAGAGAAAAACGCAATACAAGCGGCGTATTGTAAAGAAATGACATTCGTATCCTAAGAAACTCGAAAAGGGTATCTCCCAGCACTAAAGATCCAACGTATCGACCTAAATAAAGGATTTTGAGCTTGAAAATGGGTTTGGGCTGCCTTTCGTAACCCGTGGCACCGTTTATCTAGAAAAGAATAATAAAATGTGAAAAAAATCATGTAATTAGGAGCTTCGTACGCAAAGTTATGGTATTTCACAGCCCGTTGTACAATTCATTGTTGTCGTCTAATCACGTGAAAACAAAAACAAAAGCGGAAAAGGGGTGCAACATGAGAGACAAAAGTAAATTGGAAATAGGAAGCAAAAGAAATATCCGAAAGGCAAACGCAACGCAAGCGGCATATTGTATGGTAAGAACTCGAAAAGGGCATCTCCCGGCTCTAAAAATCCAACATATCGACCTAAATAAAGGATTTTGAGCTCGAAAACGGATTGGTCTGCCTTCAGCATCTCGGGACGTCGTTTATCTCGAAAAGAGGAATAAAATGTTCAAACAATCATGTAATTCGGAGCTTCGTACGCAAAGTTATGGTATTTGAAAGCTCGTCGTACAATTCATTGTTGTAGTAGTCTAATCTCGTGAAAAAAAAACAAAAAACGGAAAAAGGGATGCGACACGAGAGACACACGCAAAAAGGAAATAGGTAACAAAAGGTATGAGAGATAAACGCAACACTAGTGTCGTATTAACAAGAAATGAAATTTGTATCCTAAGAAACTCGAAAAGGGCATCTCCCGGTTCTAAAAATCCAACGTATCAACCTAAATAAAGGATTTTGGGCTCGAAACCGGGGTCAAGCTACCTTGAGCATCCTTGGGCATCGTTTATCTCGAAAAGAGGAATAAAATGTGAAAATAATTATGTAATTCGAGGCTTCGTACGCAAATTTATGATATTTCAAAGCCTGTCGTACAATACATTTTTGTAGTCGTCTAAACACGTGAAAACAAAAACAAAAAACGGAAAAGGGGTGCAACACAAGAGACATAAAGAAATAGGAAATAGGAAGCAAAAGGAATATCTGAGAGACAAACGCAACACAATCGGCGTATTGATAAGAAATTACATTCGTAACCTAAGAACCTAGAAAAGGGCATTTCCCGGCTCTAAAATTCCAACGTATCGACCGATATAAAGGATTTTGATCTCAAAATCGGGATCCAGCTGCTTTCAGCTTTCTGGGGCATCATTTTTATCGAAAAGAGTAATAAAATGTGAAAAAAATCATGTAATTCGGAGATTCGTACGCAAAGTTATGGTATTTCAAAGCTCGTCGTACAATTCATTGTTGTAGTCATCTAATCACGCGAAAACAAAAACCAAAATTGGAAAAGGGGTGCAAAACGAGAGACAAATGCAAATCGGAAATAGGAAGCAAAAGGAATATCCGAAAGAGAAACGCAAGCGACGTATTGACAAGAAATGACATTTGTATCCTAAGAAACTCGACAAAGGCATCTCCCGGCTGTAAAAGTCCAATGTATCGACATAAATAAAGGATTTAAGCTCAAAAAAGGGTCCGGCTGCCTTCAGCAACCCGCGGAATCGTTTATCTCGTCAAGAGGAATAAAATGTGAAAAAAATCATGTAATTCAGAGCTTCGTACGCAAAGTTATTATATTTCAAAGCCGATCGTACAATTCATTGTTGTAGTCGTCTAATCACGTGAAAACAAAAACTAAAAACGGAAAAGGGATGCAACACGAGAGACAAAGGCAAATAGGAAATAGGAAACAAAAGGAATACTCGAGAGACAAACGCAACGCTAGCGGAGTATTGACAAGAAATGACAATCGTAACCTAAGAAACTCGAAAAGGGCATCTACCGGCTATAAAAAACCAACATATCGACCTAAATAAAAGATTTTGGGCTCGAAACCGGGGTCGGGCTGCCTTCAACATCCCGGGGAATTATTTATCTCGAAAAGAGGAATAAAATGTGAAAAAAACATGTAATTCTGAGCTTCGTATGCAAAGTTATGGTATTTCAAAGCCTGTCGTACAATACATTGTTGTAGTCATCTAAACAAGTGAAAACAAAAACAAAAAGCGGAAAAGGGGTGCAAAACGAAAGAAAAATGCAAATAGGAGATAGGAAGCAAAAGGAATATCCAACAAACAAACGCAACACAAGCGGCGTATTGATAAGAAATGAAATTCGTATCCTATGAACTCGAAAAGGGCATCTACCGGATCTAAAAATAAAAATTATCGACCTAAATAAACTATTTTGAGCTCAAAAATGGGGTCGGGCTACCTTCAGCAACCCATAGCATCGTTTATCTCGAAAAGAGGAATAAAATGTGAAAAACAATTATGTGAC
This sequence comes from Gynandropsis gynandra, assembly GCA_036759665.1. NCBI lineage: Eukaryota > Viridiplantae > Streptophyta > Magnoliopsida > Brassicales > Cleomaceae > Gynandropsis > Gynandropsis gynandra. The sequence goes on along the minus strand of CM071862.1, from coordinate 11,853,264 downwards.
TTGGAACTGCGTACACAAAGTTATGGTATTTTAAAGCCCGTCATCACATTCATTATTGTAGTCATCTAATCAGGTGAAAACAAAAACAAAAAAGCGGAAAAGGGGTGCAACACGAGACAAACGCATATAGGAAATAGGAAGCAAAAGGAATATCCGAGAGGCAAATGCAACGCAAGCGGCGTATTGTCTAGAAATGACATTTGTATCCTAAGAAACTCCAAGAGGGCATCTCCCGTCTCTAAAAGTCCAATGTATTGACCTAAATAAAGGATTTGAGCTCAAAAATTGGGTCCGGCTGCCTTCAGCAACCCTCAGCATCGTTTATCTAGTAAAGAGGAATAAAATGTGGAACAAATCATGTAATTCAGAGCTTCAGACGCAAAGTTATGATATTTCAAAGCCCGTCGTACAATTCATTTTTGTAGTCGTCTAATCACGTGAAAAAAACAAAAAGCGGAAAAGGTGTGCAACACGAGAGACAAACGCAAATAGGAAATAGGAAGCAAAAGGATCCGCCGAGAGACAAACGCAACGCAAGCGGCATATTGACAAGAAATGACATCGTATCCTAAGAAACTGGAAAAGGGAAACTTCCAGCTCTAAAAATCCAATTTATCAACTTAAATAAAATATTTTGAGCCTGTAAATGGGGTCGGGCTGCCTTCAGCAACTCATGGCATCGTTTATCTCGAAAAGGGGAATAAAATATGAAAAATCATGTAATTCGGAGCTTCATATGCAAAGTTATGGTATTTCAAAGCCCGTCGTACAATACATTGTTGTAGTCGTCTAAACAAGTGAAAATAAACAAAAAGCGGAAAAAGGGGCGCAACACGAAAGACAAATGCAAATAGGAGATAGGAAGCAAAAGGAATATCCGATAGAGAAACGCAATGCAAGCTGCGTGAAAATAAATGACATTCGTATCCTAAGAAACTCAAATAGGGCATCTCCCGGCTCTAAAAATCCAACGTATGGACCTAAATAAAGGATTTTGAGCTCGAAAACGGGGTCGGGCTGCCTTCAGCATCCCCCGGCTTTGTTTATCTCGAAAAGAGGAATAAAATGTGAAAAACATCATATAATTCAGAGCTTCATACGCAAAGTTATGGTATTTCAAAGCTCATCGTACAACTCATTGTTTTAGTCGTCTAATCACGTGAAAACAAAAACAAAAAGCGGAAAACGGGTGCAACACGAGAGACAGACACAAATAGGAAATAGGAAACAAAAGGAATATCCCAGAGACAAACGAAACGCAAGCAGCGTATTGACAAGAAATGACATTCGTATCCTAAGAAACTCGAAAAGGGCATCTCCCGGCACTAAAAATCCAAGGTATCGACCTAAATAAAGGATTTTGATCTTGCAAACGGGTTTGGGCTGCCTTTCGTAACCCGTGGAATCGTTTATATGGAAAAGAAGAATAAAATGTGAAAAAAATCATGTAATTCGGAGCTTCGTACGCAAAGTTATGGTATTTCACAGCCCGTTGTACAATTCATTGTTGTCGTCGTCTAATCAAGTGAAAGCAAAAACAAACGCGGGAAAGGGGTGCAACATGAGAAACAAAAGCAAATAGGAAATAGGAAGCAAAATAAATATACGAGAGACAAACGCAACGCAAGCGGCGTATTGTATGCTAAGAAACTTGAAAAGGGTATCTCTCGGCTCTAAAAATTCAACATATCGACCTAAATAAAGGATTTTGAGCTCGAAAACAGGGTCGGGCTGCCTTCAGTATCTCGGGGCGTCGTTTATCTCGAAAAGAGGAATAAAATGTTCAAAAAATCATGGAATTCAGAGCTTCGTACGCATAGTTATGGTATTTCAGAGCCTGTCGTACAATTCATTGTTGTAGTAGTCTAATCACGTGAAAACAAAAACAAAAAGCGGAAAAAGGGGTGCAACACGAGAGACAAACGCAAAAAGTAAATAGGAAACAAAAGGTATATCCGAGAGATAAACGCAACGCTAGTTGCGTATTGACAAGAAATGAAATTTGTATCCTAAGAAACTCGAAAAGGGCATCTCCCGGCTCTAAAAGTCCAACGTATCAACCTAAATAAAGAAATTTGGGCTTGAAACCGGGGTCAAGCTGCCTTGAGCATCCTAGAGCATTGTTTATCTCGAAAAGAGGAATAAAATGTGAAAACAATAATGTAATTCGAGGCTTCGTACGCAAAGTTATGGTATTTCAAAGCCCGTCGTGCAATACATTGTTGTAGTCGTCTAAACACGTGAAAACAAAAACAAATAATGGAAAAGGGGGTGCAACACAAGAGATATTAAGAAATATGAAATAGGAAGCAAAAGGAATATCCGAGAGACAAACGCAACACAAGCGGCGTATTGATAAGAAATTACATTCGTATCCTAAGAACCTAGAAAAGGGCATCTCCCGGCTCTAAAAATCCAACGTATCGACCGATATAAAGGATTTTGAGCTCAAAACCGGGATCCAGCTGCTTTCAGCATCCCGCGGTCTCTTTTACCTCGAAATGGGGAAAAATGTGAAAACAAATCATGTAATTCGGAGCTTCGTACGCAAAGTTATGGTATTCCAATGCCCGTCGTAGAACTCATTGTTGTAGTCGTCTAATCACGTGAAAACAAAAACAAAAAGCGGAAAAGGGGTGCAACACGAGAGACAAACACAAATCGGAAATAGGAAGCAAATGGAATATCCGAGAGACAACGCAAGCGGCAGCGGCGAATTGACAAGAAATGACATTCGTATCGTAACAAAATCAAAAAGCGCATCTCACGGATTGTATCGACCTAAATAAAGGAATTTTGAGCTCAAAAACGGGGTCGGGTTGCTTTCAGCAACCCATAGCATCGCTTACCTCGAAAAGAGGAATAAAATGTGAAAAAAAACATGTAATTCGGAGCTTTGTACACAAAGTTGTGGTATTTCAAAGCGCGTCGTACAGTTCTTGTTGTACTCGTCTAATCACATGAAAACAAAAATAAACGGAAAAGGGGTGCAACACGAGAGACAAACACAAATCGGAAATAGGAAGCAAATGGAATATCCGAGAGACAAACGCAACGCAAGCGGCGAATTGACAAGAAATGACATTCGTATCGTAACAAAATCAAAAAGCGCATCTCACGGATTGTATCGACCTAAATAAAGGAATTTTGAGCTCAAAAACGGGGTCGGGTTGCTTTCAGCAACCCATAGCATCGCTTACCTCGAAAAGAGGAATAAAATGTGAAAAAAAACATGTAATTCGGAGCTTTGTACACAAAGTTGTGGTATTTCAAAGCGCGTCGTACAGTTCTTGTTGTACTCGTCTAATCACATGAAAACAAAAATAAACGGAAAAGGGGTGCAACACGAGAGACAAATGCAAATAGGAAATAGGAAGCAAAAGGATAATCGGATAGAAAAACGCAACGCAAGCGGGGTATTGAAAAGAAATGACATTCGTATCTTAAGAAACTCGAAAAAGGAATCTCCCGGCTCTAAAAACCCAGCATATCAACCTAAATAAAGGATTTTGAGCTCAAAAACGGGGTCGGGCTGCCTTTAGCCTCCCTTGGCATCGTTTATCTCGAACAGAGGAATAAAATGTGAAAAACATCATGTAATTCGGAGCTTCGTATGCATAGTTATGGTATTTCAAATCCCATCGTACAACTCATTGTAGTTGTCGTCTAATCACGTGAAAACAAAACAAAACGGAAAAGGGGTGCAACACGAAAGACAAACACGAATAGGAAATAGGAAACAAAAGGAATAAGGAAGAGACAAACGCAACGCAAGCGGCATATTGAGAAGAAATTACATTCGTATCCTAAGAAACTCGAAAATGGCATCTCCCGGCTCTAAATATCCAATGTATCGACCAAAATAAAGGATTTTGAGCTCAAAAAACGGGGTCCAGCTGCCTTCAGCAACCTGTGCATTGTGTATCTAAAAAAGAGGAATAATATGTGAAAAAAACAAGTAGTTCGGAGCTTCGTATGCAAAGTTATGGTATTTCAAAGCACGTCGTACAAATCATTGTTGTAGTCGTTTAATCATGTGAAGACAAAAACAAAAAGCAGAAACGGGGTACAACACAAGAGACAAACGCAAATAAGAAGCAAAACCAATATTCGAGAGACAAACGCAACGCAAGCGGCGTATTGACAAGAAATGACATTCGTATCCCAAGAAACTCGAAAAGGGAATCTCTTGGCTCTAAAAATCCAATGTATCAACCTAAATACAGGATTTTGAGCTCAAAAATGGGGTCCGGATGCCTTCAGCAACCCGTGGCATCATTTATCTTGAAAAGAGAAATAAAATGTGAAAGAAATCATGTAATTCAAAGCCCGTCTAAGAATTCATTGTTTCGTCGTCTAATCACGTGAAAACAAAAACAAAAAGCGGAAAAGGGGTGCAACACGAGAGACAAACACAAATAGAAAATAGGAAGCAAAAGGAATGTCCGAGAGACAAACGCAACGCATGCGGCGTATTGACAAGAAATGACATTCGTATCCTAAGAACGTCAAAAGGGCATCTCTTGGCTCTATAAATCCAACGATCGACCTAAATAAAGGATTTTAGCTAGAAAATGGGGTCGGGCTACCTTCAGCAACCCATGGTATTTTTTTATCTCAAAAGAGGAATAAAACGTGAATAAAATCACGTAATTGAGAGCTTCATAAGTAAAGTTATGGTATTTCAAAGCTCGACATACAATTAATTATTGTAGTTGTCTAGTAAAGTGAAAACAAAAACAAAAAGCGCAAAAGGGGTGCAACACGAGAGACAAACGAAAACAGGAAATAGGAAGCAAAAGGAATATCCGAGAGACAAAGGCAACACAAGCAGCGTATTGACAAGAAATGACATTCGTATCCTAAGAAAGTCCAAAAGGGCATCTCCCGGCTCTAAAAATCCAACATATTGACCTAATCAAAGGATTTTGAGCACAAAAACTGGGTTCGGCTGCCTTCAGCATCCCAGGCCATCGTTTATCCCGTCATACAATTCATTGTTGTAGTCGTCTAATCACTTGAAAACAAGAAAAAAAACGGAAAAGACGTGCAACACGAGAGATAAACGCAAAAACTTGATGCGTATCAGAGTTAAATAACCTAATCTACCCGCAAGTGCACGGCACGTGTGTAGTATTTTAGGTGTCGATCCCACAGAGACAACGCAACACTACCTAAACCCGAACTACGAATCAAACTTGCTAACGAAAGAATGGATATGAAGAATGAAATACTGAAAGTAAATAAGCTACTTGAATTCTAACGATGCGACAACCGTCCTAGGAATCTGGTTTCACCACAAGACTACCGAAACACACGATCAACCTATCTATCATGCAATCCCAGTTAAAAGCTATCTAAGGCGGATGATCCTAATATGATATCTACCCTCTCTCGAGGCATAGACACGTGATCTAGACAAGCTGCCCCCTACTTTCGTGGCTGACACCTTGAACTAAACCCATAGACTCTGTGATTCACCTGTTCACCCTCAACCGTTGCTACCCTACTTTCGTGGCCTAACCTCGGTTGTTCTAAACCTGATCTTCCAAGACTAGAATTCTCCTTTCGGTCCTTCTCCTAATCCCTAACACATGCATCTACGTGATCAGCGCAAACACAAGTAAATTAAAGCACTCAGATAAAGAATAGATGAACTAAAACGGGAAGAGGCATTCAAAATAGATCAAAAG
>CM071862.1:11798151-11821721 GCA_036759665.1 Gynandropsis gynandra | reverse complement strand
CATTCCTGATGGAATTATTTCTTTTGGCCTTACCTTCATCTGCGACTTTTGTTTGTGCGTCCGCGTCCAGTCGACACACGATGTGTAGTTGTTACGACATCTATAAGATCTCTTAGAAAAAAACATTAATAGTTGATTTTAGTTTAAATAAAATTAAATACGAATTATAAAACTAAAACACCATCATCGATGCATAGACTCTAGTGTGACTTATTAGTAACTAAACTTGATATAAATTTATATTAAAAATGATAAGCAATGTAAAAAAAATTACCATGGCATCCATCTAGTCGTTCACGATCGATAATTGAAATGGTTTTATCAATATCAAGTATATCATCATCCTCCATGAAAATCGATGAAGCCAAAAGCGGCCATGGTGGAAGATAATTTGACGAAATAGATGGTGACGGTGCTCCAACGAATCTTGCCAACAACCCCAAAGACCAAATAAGCTCTTTGGATGCGTGATTGTTTTAAAAAAAAAGTTTGTAAAGGGTTGAGGACATGTAGGTCTTATTTAAAAGGTTTGATAAAATTGTGTTTATTTGTATTCAAAATATAATTCTAAATTATTTAAGTAACAAATGTATCAATGATTTTTTATTTATTACTTTATTGATGAACATTCATTGATATTTTCAATTCAAGCATGTTGATAAGATTATACTATAGAAAATAAAAATTCAAACATCAAAAGTTACATTTCCAACGAACATCTATTGGTATGTTCAATATATATCATTTGATATGTATGATAATGGTTACAAGCATTAACATTTTTCATAAATGAAATTATAAAAAAAATATTTGTTAATAATTACTAATGAGTCACCTTGATAATTTCCAACGATCATTCGTTGATTATTGCATATGATGGTTGATATATACAATACGATAAAACAATATCATAGTGAAAAACTTCATTTGTACTTAATCAACGAATATTTGTCGCAATTTTGAGCAGATGAACATTGATATTAGCAATAAAAAAACTAAGTTACATTTCATTGCTAACTAAGTTGAATAATACAATTATAATACGATGATTTACAAATCTTCCTTTTGTAGATTGTTTTATTGGTGATTCTTCCTTTAAAGCTACATTGAATTATGGTCTTTTTCTTTTTCTTCCTATTCAACTATCATTATGGATAAATCTTCAATCTTGTTATTTTAATTTTATCTACAAAATCAAATAATTCTATCGTCGATATCCAATACTTTCATAAATTCATCTAATCAAATCCACATTGATCATCTCATTTTCGTACACGATTCTCACATGATTTTACAGATGTTCATGATGATTGTTGCGATCTTTACATGTGATTTTGTGTCTGCTTTACTTGTTTCCATGTTTTCATGTTCTTATAGATTTTAATGTGTATTTGGTTCATTTCGGAGCTAAAGAACATATACGGGACCAAATACGAGCATCGAAGATCATAACGGAGCAAACGGGACGAGAAACGGACAAGAAATGCGATACGAAATGAGGAGACAAGGCCCAACACGGGGAGGTTCCCTTATCCCTCTCGGGCTGAACATCCAGCAAATGTTGCCCGCATCGGGCTCACCTTCAACATGCACGGATCAAAACATGTGAGGAGCCCACGCGGGGTGCTCTCCTTAGCTCGCGCGGGGTGATGTTCCAACAGATGTTGCCCGATTCGTGCTCACCCTTAGCACGTGCGGGTCATGGAGGACTTGGGGAGCCCGTGCGGATTGGTACCGAGCCCGCTCGGTGCGTGTCCGCAACAACTTCCCTTGAACTTCTCCAACGTAGAACAAGCTTAAAAAAGGACCCGCAATTGAGTTATAACGGAAGAAAACACAGATGGGAACACTAGGAGGATATAGAGGATCCTATCCATCATTGGAGAGAGCCCTCTTGATGGGGGACACGCAAGGAGACGGAAGATCAAATCGAGACGACGCCTCGTTTGATTTCTATGATCCTTAGACATTCTATTTCAATTATGTTGTTTGATTCTGAACTCATGACTGAGTATTTGTCTTGTCCTAGAAAAAGGGATTAGCCCATGGCTATCCCGAAACCCTCTTTGATTTCTTTATGAATTCATTTCTCGTTTTGCTAATCTACTCTTTGTCTGAGCGCTTAATGTCTTGTTTTTACGAAGGCCACGTAAATGCATGTGTTAGGGATTAGGAGAAAGACCGAAAGAAAAATTCTAATCCTAGAAGATAAGGCTTAGAAAACCTGAGACTAGGTCACGAAAGTAGGATAGTAACCGTTGAGGGTTAATCGGATGAATCACAGATTGTATGGGGTTTAGTTCAGGTGTCAGCAACGAAAGTAGGGGATAACTCAATTAAATCACGTTCCTATGCCTTGAGAGAGCGTAGGAAGGATCGTGCGCGTTAGATATCTTGATAGGGAATGCATGATTAGATTGATCGATAGTCGGTTTTGGAGGCTATGTGGTGAAACCGTATACTAGAACATTTGTGTCATTTGTAACCAACTCCTAGGTTTACTGCATTATCATATTTGCATCTCACAACCATTATTTCATATCAGCAAGTATTTATTCTAGTTTGATCTTAGTCCGTGTTGTGTAGTCCCTATGGGATCGAGACCTAAAATACTATACACATGTTGTGCACTTGTGGGTAGTTTATGTTAACTCGTTTAACTTGACACGCATCAAGTTTTTGGCGCCGTTGTCGGGGACTATTTGTCAACATGCCTTAGATTCGGATTTACAGTCATTCTTATTTTTCTTTTCTTTCGTTTTCTTTTCTTTTTGTTCTTTCTACTAATTCTTTTTTTCTTGTCCTTCGTAGGTGCATAACCTGATCTCACGGTACTTCGAGCTTGCTCCGTATCGACCCCGAGATCGAGAGAACTATTAGACAGCGGAAAAAGGGCAAGGAAAAAGGAAGAGTAGACACGACCGAGCCACGAGCGATGGACAACCGAAATGATATATTGGACGGTCATGGACAGCCTCAATTACCCATCGTTGATATGGGACAATTACAACAGCAATCACAGGCTCCTCCACCACGTCGACTTCGTGATTACATAGTGACGAACATGAGCAACGTCCAAACTGCCATAAGGACGCATGTTGTTGCAAGGGAGCAATTCGAGATTAAGACTGTGATGATCAACATGCTTTATCAAAAGAAATTTATGGGTGGAAATCACGAAGACCCTCATCAGCACCTTAGAGACTTCCTAGAGCTTTCAAGCATATTTTAGATACATGGAGTCTCGGAGGATGCGATTTTGCTGCGTCTGTTCCATTTCTCAATTGGGGGACGAGCAAAGACTTGGCTGCAATCGCTTCCCGCTTGTTCGATCACTACTTGGGACAACTTTGCACGTCATTCCAATCACAGTTCTTTGCTCCGAGCAAGACGATTCAAATGAGGGGAACAATCACGATGTTTAAATTCCGTGAGGGAGAGACATTATTTGAAGCGTGGCGAAGATTCAAAGATCTTTTACAAATGTGCCCTCATCATGGTCTAGAGCAGTGGTACGTGATCCAAACCTTCTACAACGGGATCGCGAATGAACATAGAACGACGTTAGATAATGCTGAAGAGGATCATTCATGGACCTAAGCGTAGAAGAGGCATACGAGCTGATTGACAATCTTGCCATGAACCACACCATGTGGTCTACACCAAGGATTATGTGGAACAAGACGAGAGGTCTTTACGAGGTGAACCAAAATAGGGCGATGGGCAATGCAACGAATGCCATGTATTGTGTAAATTGTGGAGATACGGAGCATGGCTTACCAATGCACGATGCAAGAAGGCAAGGAACAAATGAACTATGCCCAGGAGCAAGGGAACACGCAATTCGAGAACACCTACAACCCGAATTGGAGAAAACACCCGAACTTGTCTTACCGCACGACCCAACCGATAAATACTCGGGATTTCAGCAGCAACCACAGTTGACCAACGAGATACCCAGCCATTCTAACAAGTCCAACGAGCTCCTCAACCTCCTCAAGCTCCTTTGTCAAACCTTGATGCGGTGATGCTTGAATGCATCAAGGAGCAACAATCACTTCAACCGAAATTCAAAGCGGAAATGGGGACTGCAATCAATGAGCTCAAAAATCAAATGGAATCCATGAGAAAGCACGTGAAGATGCTAGAGAACTCCATAGCGCAACAAACTGCCTCATCCTCTCGGAATCCCAGAACGCTACCCGGAAAACCCGATCTAAACCCGAGAGAGTTCGTGAACGCTATTACCTTGTGCAACGGTATGAGATTGAGAACCCACCTTCCAAAGCGCAAGAGAACGTTGATGGAAAGTCGGTGGACAAAGGAAATGGCATAACCGCAATCATGGAAGGGTTTGAGCCAGATTTTGAAAAGCCATATATTGCTCCGCCGGTGTACATACCTCCTATACCATTTCCTAGACGCATGGTAAGCAGCAAGAATCAAGAGAGAGTGAAACCGTTCGTAGAAGCCCTCCAAAAGATGCCTAATCGAGCAAATTTCCTCAAGGAGGTTCTTTCCAAGGAGCGGCGTATAGAAGAGAGTGAGACCGTAGCACTCACCGAAGAATGCAGCGCCATTATTCAAAACAAGATACCCCCGAAATTGAAGGACCCCGGAAGCTTCTCCATTCCATGCACCATAGGATGTTAGTATACGATTCTATATATTTGTGTATTATTATTACTTTCCTTAATTATCTCATCCGATGTACTATATCTATGTAACATTCACAATAATCAAAGGCAAGAGAATCATTTCCTAATTACATGGTATCAAATTCAAATTTTGAAAAATTAACCTAGTTTTTTTCTCTCTTCTTTTCCATCTTCGGCCGCCGCCCTTGCTTGGCGCCTCACCACCAATTCCAACCGACGGCAGCCTCCATCGCTTGGCACCCCACACCTCTAATTCGAACCTCTGCTGCCTCTCCTTCACATCGATCACATGGCTTCCGCCGCTGCTGCATCATCCGACAAGCCATTCGGGGTTACCAACATCAAGTCCCACATCCCGATCATTCTCGACATGGAGGAAATGAACTACGATTCATGGCGCCACATCTTTGAGACCCACTGTCTCAGTTTTGGCATTTTGAGCCACATTGACGGCTCCGCCCCAGCCACCGCTGCAACATCTGAGACCTGGACGCGTCTTGATGGTCTCGTCAAGCTCTGGATCTACGGAACAATTTCAAAACCTTCTCTGCAAGAAGTCCTTAAAACAAGATTGACGGCCCGAGCCATATGGCTGCGCCTCGAACGACTTTTTCTGGACAACAAAGAGGCTCGGACAATCCAACTCGACAATGAGCTCCACACCATCACTATCGGTTACAAATCTGTCCACGAATATTGCCAGCGGATACGAAAAATTGCAGATCTCCTCGCCAATCTCGATGCCCCGGTGTCAGAAAAGGCGCTGGTCATGCACGCACTCAACGGCCTAAATGAGAAGTTTGATAACATTGTCAATGTTATCCAACATCAGAAGCCGTTTCCCTCATTTGATGATGCACGATCTATGCTCTCGCTTGAGGAACAACGCTTCTCCCGTCATCGACGCCCAAATCCGATACACACGGACAACGGATCTGCTCCCACGGTCCTTCTAACGGACGGCCCCAATCCTCCTCCTGCGCCCCAACCCCTCCTCGCCAATCTCGATGCCCCGGTGTCAGAAAAGGCGCTGGTCATGCACGCACTCAACGGCCTAAATGAGAAGTTTGATAACATTGTCAATGTTATCCAACATCAGAAGCCGTTTCCCTCATTTGATGATGCACGATCTATGCTCTCGCTTGAGGAACAACGCTTCTCCCGTCATCGACGCCCAAATCCGATACACACACGGACAAGATCTGCTCCCACGGTCCTTCTAACGGACGTTCCCAATCCTGCTCCTGCGCCCCAACCCTATCATCAACCACAGACCAGATCGCGTGGACGTGGTCATCGTGGAAACCGTGGGGGAGCACATCACCATCACGGCAGCAATCCGTGGCAACAAGGGAAGGCTACATACCCGGTATCGTCATATATGTTCCCTGGTTCCTGGAACATGCCATATCACGGACAATACGTCACACCGCAGTGGGCATCTCCGGGTATTCACTCCGTCGGATATGGCCCGCAAGCCCCCTCTCCATGGTCCGAGACAACAACTGCCCTTGCACCAGTCGGATATGGTCCGTAGGCTCCTTCTCCTCCAGCATCATACGGAACACCTTGGGCACATGGCTATACCACCCCTGCACCGGTCACTTCCTCGCATCAACAGCCGGGTTCGCAAACGAATTTGGCTCTTCTCATGCAAGCACCGAGTGCACTGCCCTCTCCGGCCGCTAGCCCTCCATCCGTAGACCTTCCTCCAGGTCTGATTCAGGCGTTCAATGCTGTGAATCTGCAACATCCCAACGATGCTTCATGGTATATGGACACCGGAGGTACCGCTCATCTAACGTCGCAACCAGGTACACTCGAGACCACTTTTAATTCGAACATTAAACCTGTTGTTTACGTTGGTAATGGATCCCCTATCCATGTTACGGAAACCGGCCAGACAACCATACCTACACCTAGCCGAAAATTCAACCTACCTCATGTTCTCGTCGTACCATCTATTGTCAAAAACCTTATCTCGGTTGGATAATTTACTCGTGATAACAATTGTTCTGTCGCACGATCGGGCAAAACCTACGGCCAATTGTGTGGACCATTTAGCACGACTCGGGCAAGCATTCCCGAGCATTTTGCCTTGTGCCCGAGCGGGCACACATTCCATGCCCGATCGGGCATCATTCCAGCCACAAGACGCGCACGAGTTACCCTAGCCGTGCCCGAGCGGGCACACTCATTGCCCGAGCGGGTCGCGGCCCGTAACTGCTCAAAACTTAAGTAAACTTAACTTAAAACATAAGGGAACTCGTGGGGCAATTAGGGCAACAATTGGACCGACTTAGGAGGCTTAAAAGGAGGCAAAAAGACGTCATTACGCAGATTCTTGCGAAGAGATAAGTGAGGAGCATTGGAGATCAAGCAGCACCACTTCGGTTTTGTTTGGTTTTTATGTTCCTTAGACTTTCTACTATGTTTATGTTTCTTTACAGACGCATGAGCGAGTAGTTTGTTTGTTCTAGGAGAAGGGATTAGCCCTTGGCTATCCCGAGACCGCTTTTGATCTATTTTGAATGCATCTTCCCGTTTTAGTTTATCTATTCTCTATCTGAGTGCTTTAATTTACTTGTGTTTGCGCTGATCACGTAGATGCATGTGTTAGGGATTAGGAGAAGGACCGAAAGGAGAATTCTAGTCCTAGAAAGTCAGGTTTAGAACAACCGAGGTTAGGCCACGAAAGTAGGGTAGCAACGGTTGAGGGTGAACGGGCGAATCACAGAGTTTATGGGTTTAGTTCAAGGTGTCAGCCACGAAAGTAGGGGGCAGCTTGTCTAGATCACATGTCTATGCCTTGAGAGAGGGTAGGTATCATGTTAGGATCGTCCGCCTTAGATAGCTTTAATTGGGATTGCATGATAGATAGGTTGATCGTTGGTTTCGGTAGTCTTGTGGTGAAACCGGATTCCTAGGACGTTTGTCTTATCGTTAGAATCCAAGTAGTTTATTTAAATTTAGTATTTCATTCCTCATCATCATTCTTTCGTTAGCAAGTTCGACTCGTAGTTCGGGTTTAGGTAGTGTTGCGTAGTCTCTGTGGGATCGACACCTAAAATACTACACACGTGTCGTGCACTTGCGGGTAGATTAGGTTATATTTAACTCTGATACGCATCACTCTGACGGACGGCGCTCGACGTCAGGATATTGCGTGTTTCTCGGTGATAATCTGATCTCCTAGTCTTCAAAACGACAATCGACGGTCTCCCGATCGAGTGCAGAAGCCGAGTATAGGGCAGTGGCTAATGCAGTGGCCGAGACATGCTGGCTCCGCAACCTTCTTTTGGAGCTCCACTGTCCACTTTCTATGGCCACATTGGTTTATTGTGATAATATTTCCGCTGTCTATCTCTCCAATAATCCGGTGCAACATCAACGCACGAAGCATATCGAGATCGACATCCATTTCGTCCGCGAGAAGGTTGCACTAGGATCTCTCCGAGTGCTCCATGTCCCGTCATCACGACAATTCGCGGATATCTTCACCAAAGGACTCCCTGCTGTACTATTTCATGAGTTCAGATCCAGTCTTTGCGTCACCACAGCCTCCGCTATGACTGCGGGGGAGTGTTAGTATATGATTCTATATATTTGTGTATTATTGTTACTTTCCTTAATTATCTCATCCGATGTACTATATCTATGTAACATTCACAATAATCAAAGGCAAGAGAATCATTTCCTAATTACATAGGAGACATTGACATCAACAAAGCTTTGTGCGATTTGGGAGCAAGCGTGAGCCTCATGCCATATTCGGTCTACAAACGGATTAACTTCGGAGATCTCAAACCTACCAAGATGTGTCTACGACTAGTGAATCGTTCGGTAAGACATCCAGTGGGAATTGTTGAAAACATCCCCACCAAGGTAGGTAGTATTTGCATTCCCGTTGATTTTATTGTACTTGATATTGAAGAAGATGCGAGGGTACCTATCATTCTTGGAAGACCTTTCTTAGCTACTGCAAGTGCCATGATAGACGTACAACAAGGGAAGCTCTCTATACGTGTCGGCGACGATAATATTGAATTCAACTTGTCCAGCTCTAGGAATGACCCTTCTTTCAAGGAGTCATGCTTTAGAGTTGATTTGTTGGACGAGTTAGCAAAGCACATATTTGATCCAGACGCCCCACATGAGAAGACGCCGTGCGAAATGCTTACTGATTTTGCATTAGAGAAAGCGTCCAGGCCTGAGTTCAAACCTCATCCTTCTTCTCTTCGGCATGAGATGCGAAAGCCACCCATTCGTCTTAAGAGGTGCAGGAGAGTGAGCCCTTCATCATGTATGCACGGAATGCTTGAGGAGGACAGCCACGAACCCTCGATTGAAGCTCAAAGGAGGTTGTACCCAAGTTTGAAAGAGGAAGGAGCGACGAAATTAGTGCACAATGAGAAAGACGATTGCGCTGAAGGATGGCACAATGCAAAAACCCTAACTCATAACTTTCAGCCATGTGATTTGCTACGTTCCCGTCTTTCTGGTTTTTTCAGGTATGTGAGGTGTTCACACATGGATCAGTAGAACTATGGACCGAGTCGAGCGCAACTTTCAAACACTACTAGATATTTTAAGATTGCAAACAGAATTTGTGGATTGACCAGTCTGTCCCTAAATTTGGGGATGGATTACAAATGGAATAGGGATGGGAAAAGAAATTCGTCGTCCACATTTGCGTACGGATTCGAGACGGACCTAGAGGACGTCCCGGATTAGGGATAACCGCTGAAGGGCGTCCACAATTTGTGGACGGCTGCAGCATTCGTCCGCAAATTTACGGATGGATAAGGAGTCGTCTGCAAATCGGGAACACCCTTCAATGGCCATCCCAAAACTGGGACGACCACATATCTATTAAGAAACGGATTTGGGATGGCTCATCGGTAACTATTTGTCTTAGTCCTTACACTACTAGAAATTTGAAGATTGCAAACGGATTTTGCGGTCCTTAATCCGGGATGTCCACATATCCTCTTAGGGATGGCTTCGGGATTGCTCATCGGCATTCAGAGTTTCTTCCCATTCTTCCCTCCATTGCACTTCTTTGTATGTCCTTGTCTCGATATCCTTATCTATTTTACTAAAGAATGCTTGATGGCAAGGTGAAAGACTCAAAACGTCATAGATCCTGAATATCACATATTCAAAAATCATGCATAGCCTTCTCCATACCGAGCCTTCTCCATCCATGACCCGACACCATCCGTCCGTGTGGAGTTACTTGAATGGATCCTTTCATTCTTGTTGTTCGATTGATTTGTCCATATTGCATGTCCAATAATCGATCGTGGGAACAAATAAGGCATTGTAAACGTAGGCTCGAGACAGATGAACGGTGTCGGGTCACGGATGAAGAAGGCCTGGGACGGATGGACGGTGTCACGTCATAGATGGATAAGGCTTGGGACTGACGGACGGTATCAGGTCACAGACGGAGAAGGCTTGGGACGCACATATGGTGTCGAGTCATGGATGGAAAAATCCTAGGCCACACGGTCCGCAATTGCGGATGGCCATGGATCGTCCGGAATTGTTTTTTCTCTCAGCAATTACGCACGATCTTTTTCTTTCCATCCGTAATCGCGGACTGTCGTTTCCTCTCCGTCCGAAATTACGAACGTTCGTTTTCTTTTCGTCTGCAATTGCGGACGGTTTATGGACAGTTTTTCTCGACCGTCCGAAAAAAGCTATAAATTCCATCCCACCTCCATTGTTCATTCCGTCTAATTTTTCTCAAAACTTTACACTCCTTTCTCTTTCGAGTTCCGACGATCGTCCCAAGTTCCAATGGTTGTCCCGAGTTTCGACGATCGTCCGGAGTTCCGGTGGCCATCCCGAGTTTTGTAGATTGTCTCAAGTTCTGCTGACCGTCTTGAGTTCCGGCGGCCATCCCGAATTCCGTAATGATGATTCCAAAATACCTGCAACGGCGATTCTGAAATACCATCCTGAGTTCTAACGGTCGTTCCGAGTTTCTATTTAATTGTTATGTACAAACATTTAAAATATATAAATTAAATTTACATTTTCAAGTTTCAATTTTTTTTAAATTACAGACGGATTTCCCGTCCATATTTGCAGACGCCATGTCCGTAACGTTTTTAAAAACCAATTCCCCGAATTTTCTTGTCGATTTGCGAACGATGTGGTGGTCTAGAATTACGAACGGTTTGCGGACTGAAATTTTCGTCCTTATTTGCGGACGAATTAGGGACATATATTATTTGGCGAGGCTCGTTTACGGACTATTGTTGGTCGTCCCTAATCCGTCCCTAAACACGTTTAGGGACGGATTCTTCAATCCCTAAATCTTAATTTTCTAGTAGTGAAAGCCAATGGAAAACGCCTAAAGCTCTATCAAGTCGCTCAATCGATCGTAAGTGGAAACTCTATCTCCCTATTCGATCCATCTGTCGCAATCACATGAGGCACGGAGACGTCAAGCTTAACAACGTTAAATAGGCGCTTTGTGGGATGCAACCTAACATTATGTTTTCTTTAGTTTTGTAGTTTCGGACTTTGTTTATTTAAAACATAAAAAAAAAGACGACCTACAACCGTGACTTCACCTTCCTTATCCTCCATTGGAGCTTCACGTCGAGGACGCTGTTCAATTCAAGTCTAGGAGAGTAGCTCACGTATTGTCAAGTGATTTCATTTCATTTTCTTTTATTTTTTCTCTTTGATTTCGTAGTTCTTAGCTTAATTTTAGTTTGTTTTTGTTTTCATGAGTGAGAGTCGTCCCAGGCACTTGTCTGGTGCCACGTTTTGAGATGAACCTTGAACCTAGGATGCTTAAGAAGTTGACCTTTTCCGTGATATCTTGCATGTTAGAGCTTATTAGTCGATTGAGGAATGAGCAGGTCGTAAGTCTTTGGGAATCCTAGTGTTACTTATGGGAAGTTTAGACAATGTTGCTAGGTTAGTTCTTGTTCATTCTCTCTATCCAAATGAATATACTTCATGTAGACGATGCTTTACTTCTTTTTCACAAGGATGAATTGATCATATGAAATGAGCTAGTTTTGCAGAATAAGAGTGCACACTAACACTCCGATATCGATAGAAATAATGCCTAAAAGCATGATCTAAAATCGATATGAGTGCATCAACCTTGATACATTTTCGATGGTTTAGGTCTAAGTGGTGGGTTGGCGATCATCTTTCTACATCCTAAGAGCAAGGCGCATAAAAACATCATTTACTCTGCTGTACTCTTGAACAAGATGCAAGAGTATACCGTCATCGGTTCCTTGGGTCTAAGTAAAGGTTGAATCCCTTCAAATCCGACGTCCTAGAAGCCTAGTGTGTTCGCATATCAATAAAAGAAGAAGAAATAAAAAAGAGAAAAACAAAAAGAAGAAAAGAAAAAATGGAATATAAGAATAAAGAAGCTTGTAAATAAAACAAGAATCCTCTTTGATTCTATGTTAGCATTTGTTCGAACTCTCGTTTGGTGGAGAGAGTTGCGGTTTCTCGCTTAGCTCATCTTTGAATTGCTTTCCTATAGGTAGCCATGGTGAACCTAGGATGAAGACTGAAAGTTATTAGGCCAAATTTGCTTTTAACTTGCTTGTTGATCGATTAGGTTTGCTTTAGCGGTATTTCTAGGGGAAAGGGGAATTCTCGATTTTTATATCTCCCACGTGTTCCACGTTTACGTTTGCATACATTTGCATACATTTGATCATCTCGTTTTCATACACGATTCTCGCATGATTTTAGATATGTTTGTGATGATAGTTGCGATGTTTATGTGTGATTTTGTGTCTGTTTTACTTGTTTTTGTGTTTTCATGTTCCTATAGGTTTTAATGCTTATTTGGTTCGTTTCAGAACTAAAGGACATACACGGAAAAAAATATGAGCATCGAAGATTATAACGGAGCAAACGGAACAAGAAACGAGCAAGGAATGCGATACGACATGAGGAGACAAGGCCCTACACGGGGTGGTTCCCTTAGCCCGCTCGGGCTGAACATCCAGCAAATGTTGCCCGCCTTGGACTCACCTTCAGCATGCACGGATCAAGACATGTGAGGAGCCCGCGCGGAGTGCTCTCCTTAGCTTGCACGGGGTGATGTTCCAGCAGATGTTGCCCGAGTCGTGCTCACCCTTAGCACGCACGGGTTATGGAGGACTTGGGGAGCCCGCACAGATTGGCTACTGAGCCCGCACGGGGCGTATCCGCAACAACTTCCCTTGAACTTCTCCAACGGAGAACAAGCTTAAAAAGGGACCCTCGAATTGAGTTATAATGGAAGAAAACACAAAGGGGAACCCTAGGAAGATAGAGAGGAGCCTATCCATCATTGGAGAGAGCCCTCTTGACGGGAGACACACAAGGAGACGGAAGATCGAATCGGGACAACGCCTGGTTTGATTTCTATGCTCCTTAGACATTCTATTTCATTTATGTTGTTTGATTCTAAACTCATGACTGATTAGTTGTCTTGTTCTAGGAGAAGGGATTAGCCCATGGCTATCCCGGAATCCTCTTTGATTTGTTTATGAATGCATGTCCCGTTTTGGTAATCCATTCTTGTCTAAGCGCTTAATGTCTTGTGTTTACGAAGGCCACGTAGATGCATGTGTTAGGGATTAGGAGAAGGATCGAAAGGAGATTCTAGTCCTAGAAGATCAGGCTTAGAACAACCGAGACTATATCACGAAAGTATGATAGTAACGGTTGAGAGTTAATCGGATGAATCATAGATCGTATGGGATTTAGTTGGGGTGTCAGCCATGAAAGTAGGGGATAACTCAATTGGATCACGTTCCTATGCCTTGAGAGAGGGTAGGAATTACATTAGGATCGTTCGCCTTAGATATCTGGATAGGGAATGCATGATTGGATAGATCGATAGTCGGTTTCGAAAGCTATGCGGTGAAACCGTATCCTAGAACATTTGTCTCATTTGTCAAGAACTCCTAGCTTTACTGCATTATCATATTTGCATCTCACAACCATTATTTCATCGCAGCAAGCATTGATTCTAGTTTGATCTTAGTCCTTGTTACTTAGTCACTATGGGATCGAAACCTAAAATACTACACATGTGTTGTACACTTACAGGTAGTTTATGTTAACTTGTTTAACTTGACACGCATCACACATCGACAACTAAAATCAAACAACATGAATTCGAATTTTCCAAAAAGAATCAAATAGAAAACCAATAGAATGGATGTGGACAAATCTCAACATTTAGTCCAACCTTCACACAAAAAACATACAAATTTTTAAATCCAACTGTTGAAACTAAACTTAATTTCAGTTTCAGTGGGATGGTCCACAAGAATCGGATAGGTCTTTAATCCAACATCACTAAAACAATCTAGGAAAAACAAATTAAGGCAATAAATAACAAATTTGTCATTGAAAGATTGTAATCCAACCTAAGAATCCTATGGTCCAATGGTCGCCAAAAAGTTCTTAACAAACACAAAAACACTTAATCTAGCAAAACAAAACAATGAACAAAAAAACTAAAAAAACGAATAGACTACAACTAACAATCAAAATGATGATCTACAATGGATAAAACAATTGAACGATTGATAATGCAACTAAAATATCGAAACAACAATCAATTGATGGGATTTAATTGAACATTTTAATTGAGCGATTATTACGAATGATCAAAAAAATCAATCCATAGGTGCATAGCAAAATAAACATATTACACATCAGCACGATTGCGATTAAATCTTGGTTGATTCGAGTGACCCACAATCATCATATATACATCGTCAATCCAATTGTCCAAATTAAATTTGTAGAATCAAATCATTCAATCGTCAATATCTTGACATATTCATGTATCCATCTAATTAGATTTACATCTACGACCAAGATAAATCCAAATAAAATTTTGATGGTTAAAAACAATCAAACCAAAAACCAAACAAATGAATGTTGAGACACCGATCACAAATAAAACACGTGTATTTAAAATCAAATAGGTTAAGGACATTAAATCAAGTGACCCAAATTTAATAAAACCAAAACCGAATCAAACATTTGAGGAAAAATCCAAAATTTAAACATAAAAACTCACAAATATATGATTTAATATCGAACATTCGAGACTTAACCTAATTTCAATCAAACATTGTATAATAATTACAGATAGATTTTCAATTGAGTGTCTTACGTAAATTCTGAAGAATATCGAATGCGTGCAATTAAAACATGTTACAATTAATAGCTAAGATAAAACAACATAAAATCTATCAAACAAAAAAAACAATCAAACAACTAAGGAAAGATGTCAACTTATAACCCAAGGGTAATCAATTATTCAAGTTGAATGGTTCAGATTATCCCAAACTTCAATCATACAGTATATTGATATAAATTGAATGAAAAACCATGTTACAAGGATCAACATCTAATGAGAATGAGACTCTGAATGAGATACCAAATATTCATGAATTGGTCACGAGCCAAGAAGATCTAGAACGTGTTCGCTCGAGTGGTCTCAAAGAACTTACTACCACTACAAAAACAAACAAGCGGATTTCAAACGGATCAACAAATCCGTCTTTTCAAAGTTATTCCAAATGATTTCAACGAATATCATGGGGTTATCAACGAGCAAAAATCAATTGCAATCTGTTGGAATTTTCAACGAATATTGTCTATTGGTATGTAGCAGGGTATCTATAGAAAACTCATTAGAACTCTGCCTAATATTTCAACGGATGACGGTTGATAATTGATAACGTCTATTTTGTTCTAGTATTTTAATCTATTTTCATAGTTAGTTTCATCATTCATTTGGTTTTTACCAAGAATTAAGAATCATGATCATCTCGTTTTCAGTCATTTTGGAGCTAAAGGACGTGCCAAGACAAAGTACAAACATCGAGGATCATCACGGGATAAACCGGGACGAGAATCGGCAAGGAATAGCTACTACCCGTGTGGGTAACTCCCTAGCCCGAGCGGGCATTTGTTACGGCGATTTTGTCCAGCGAACTGTGCACGAGTCGGGCAAGAAATACCATGCCCGGGGCCTCAGCCCGAGCGGGCAGCAAGTCAGCCCGAGCGGGCAGCAGCTCAGCCCGAGCGGCCAGCAGCTCAGCCCGAGCGGGCAGCACCTCAGCCCGAGCGGGATGCCTCTTTTCCATCACGTTCTTGCGTGATCTTCCATGCCGTACCCGAGCGGGTCACTTACCCTGCCCGCACGGGTCGCGTCCGTCACCTACAACTCCAAATAAGTTAATTTGACTCAAAACAAATGGGAGTTTGTTGGAGACTTATACAATAAGGAAAACGCCTTTAGAGAAGAGGAATAAGTGATATTTCGCTGGAGAAAATAATGGAACGTTGCCAACTTAATCAAGTAATGGAAAACTCAAGAAAGCAAGAAAAGAGGGGTGGCTGCTGTAACGAACGAGGGGAGAGCTTAAGGGACGAATTCAGAAAGAAACGGAGAAAGGAGAGCACACACAGAGAGAGAGAAGGAGAGCCGAACGCACACACAAGGGCAAGGACGGAACGACGAAGCCGGAACGCGGAGGAGCTATTGAAGACGTCGGTAATAGAATAGGGAGGAATCTCATTCGTTATCAATGTTGAATATAGTTATCTTTTGTGTTTCGTTTTCTAAGTTCATGTCCGAGTAGGTCCATAGCCATAGGTTTGAGAGCTTGGCCGATATATAACAAAGTCTTGTTCTTAATGCTTGGTGATTCTTAATGCTTTTGTTCTTGAACGTCACTTGAATGAATGATTTTGGTATTTGATCGTTTTCAGATTGATTGGTTGTTAATGCTTTCGTTCTTGTATGCAACTCGAATGAATGATCATAGAAGTTTAATGAATCTACGCCAGGGGATTAGACTTTGGAACTTAGCCATGATTTAGGATTTAATCGGTTTAGAATCTACACCAGGTCGATCGATTGAATCTAGGGATTAGGATAGCAGTCTTAATGCATCTAGTGGGTGAGATTACACAATTGGGAGATTGGTAGTACACACGCTAGGTAGTGGACAAGTCTACGTCAGTCAGTTCCTATATTAGAGCTTGAATTTCCTGAACTCGTGATAATATCTAAGACCATGATCTTGTTAGAACTTCGTTGCATCATCGTGCATCTCTCGAAACCTATGGTGTCTAGTTTATTGAGTTAATCCGATAGTTAATTAGTTAGTTAGTTTATATTTGTTCGCATTCTCATCACTTACTGATTTTACATGTCTTATTCATTAGTTTACTAGATTTAGAGTTGCATCAACTCCTTATGTTCGACCCTGGTACTATACGGTCTGTATTCTTGCGGAAACGTTAGTCTAGGTAAATTATTACTTGAGATTAATCACATCAATAATTCCAATGGTCATCCATTCTATCAATGGATGACCACTGGTAAATTTAAAATTTAGATGCAACCGTTGGAAAAAATTGACTGTTACTAATGAATAGAACATGTTAGCATTTTCAACGAATATCCGATGAAAATTTCAAAATTTATACACCGATCTGGAATTAATTAGCATCAAGACATAAACAACAAATATACAAATCGAGAGCGTTGATGTATTGAAGAAAAGATCCTGTAATTGAGGAAGTTACGCAAGAAGTTTTACACGAATTTGAAAAATTCATGAGTTTTGCGTCTATGCAATCTTTCTGTAAAAAATGCAGGATAATGTTATGCCTCATAAACTATGATAAGGTTTGAACAGAATATGACAGCTCCAGATGAGTCACGATCAAATAAAGAAGACAACCAACTAGATGTCGATAGGCATACGGATCATCAAAGAGCTCACCCGCGACCAAGGAGAGTCGATGATTCTGTTCCATAGGTAAATTGGCCGGTTTCGCTCCGAGCAATCCCGTTTCCAAGATGATGTCCAACACATATTTCTCTGACATAAATATATCCCCGTGGGATTCCGAGCTATCTCAATTCCCAAGAAATATTTGAGGTAGCCGAGATCCTTTATATGGAAACAAGAGAAAAAATATCATTTAAATGCATGGATAGATGTCGGGGAGTTATTTATGATGATTAAATCATCGACATATATCAAAACATGAAGTCGAATCCCGCTGACAGAGAATGTGAAGAGAGAGTGATCGGAAGGTGATGAGCAGAAGCCATAGTGTTTCAATGATTGCCCAATCTTAGTAAACTAATAATGCGGAGCTTGTTTCTAACCATACAGAGATTTCCAAAGACGAAAAACTAGAGAGGGATTCACAAGAGGAAAACTTGGCGGAGGTTTCATATAGACTTCCTCGGTTAAGTCGCCATGAAGAAAGGTATATGAACATCCATTTGATATACTTCCCAGTTCTTGGCTGAAGCTATTGCAAGGAAGAGACGGACGGTGACCAGTTTTGCGATCGGGGAAAACGTTTCCTCATAATCAATTCCCTTTACTTGGTTATTTCCGAGCACAACCAAACGTACTTTGTAACGTTCAATCGATCCATCAGAACAATACTCAATTTTGAAAACCCATTTGATACTAATAGCTTTCTTTCCCGGTGGAAGTTGTTCGAGGGTCCACGTTTCATTACTCTCGAGTGCACGAACGAACAATAAGAGCATTAATTTCGATAATAGCGATTCACAATTCGAAAATCCACCACATGGACGTGGAGGTTCGCGGCCAGACTTGACAACAGCTAAGAAAGCACAATGTTTTGGTGAAAATTTGGAGGAGGAAACATGGTGAGCGATCAGATAGATGGATGTCGAAGTACCATTCGTCAATGAAGTATCTGACGTTCGAGAAACATGAATTGTGTTAATCACAAACTCACGTAGTCTCGTAGAGGGCTTCTTCACCTTGTGTCCACGTCTAAGTTCTGCAGCTTCAACATTATCGGACGAAGCAGAAACTGCAGGAGGCGACGAGGGTGCCGGAGAAGGGGAATCAAATTGTTAAGCCGTAATAGACATTGGAGGAGGAGACTGATCAAAAACCGCAGAGCCCGAAGAGGTGTTGAACCATCGTTGATGTCTCAACGCCATTCTGAAATTAATGGTGAACCGAAACATTCAGTGTCGCGGCGAGTGGTGGCAGCAAAAGAAGAGAATGGAAAAGTATCTTCTCGAAAAAGGACATCGCGTGAAACCTGAAAAATTTGCGTTCAAGGTCGAAAACACGCCATCCCTTTTTTCCCGTTTGGATAACCAACAAATATGCACCAATGCCCACGAGGCATTAACTTATCACCATTCGTTTGTTGATTATGAACATAACAAAGTGAACCAAAAACTCGTAGATGCGCGTAATCCGGAGCAGACCCGTGAAGAACATGAAACGGAGTTTTCCCATCAAGAAGGGGTGATGGTTTGCGGTTAATCAAATGAGCCGCAGTCAAAACGCAATCCCCCTAAAATTTTATCAGCAGATTTGTTTGGAAAAGAAGGGATTGAGCAACATTCGGGATATGTTGATGTTTTCGTTCCACTTTTCCATTGTCGAGGAAGAAACTGCGAAGACACAAAAATTTGGTCCCATTGTCGGATCGAACACGTTGAACATTCGTTCCAAGTTTCGAGTAACCATAGCTAGAAATTGACGGAGATGTGTCGATGCCACATTCTTATTTGTCATCAAATATAGCTAAACACCACGAGAGAAATCATCGACAATTGTCAGAAAATATTTTGCTCCAGAGAAAAACGATGTTCGGTATAGACCCCAGACATCGCAATGAATAAACTGAAAAAACAGAAGATGTTTTATTCAAACTTGTAGGAAAACAATCATGTCTCTGCTTCGCGCGGATACAAACATCACACGCCTTATTCAACGGTTCACTCCTTCTAATAAAATTCAAATCAGAAATCGAATCAAGAATCTTCGTGGATGGATGGCCAAGCCACCGATGCCAAGTGTCTTTAGAAACCAGCACACATACTTGACAGCTGCGACAATCTCCACATTCCGAAAATAATATAATCCTCCTCATTGCTCAACCGCTCCAATCAGCGTCCTGGTATATCGGTTTTGAATGACGCATAATTTATTAGCAAACTGTACTAAACAAGTTTATTGTCCAAGCAACTGAGAGATCGATATCAAATTGTGACCGAGGCCTTTAACAAAGAACGTGTCTCGTAGGGTAAGAGTGGAGCTAAGGTGAACATTCCCTCGTTGTAAAGCTAGACTCTCATATTCATCGGGTAGAATGATAGAACATGGTTCCATATCAGAAACGTTTCGTAGACAAGAAAAATCTCTTGTCATGTGAATAGAGCATCCCGAGTCTAATATCCACACTAGGTCAGAAGACTTACCCGACATATTCTCCGTAGCTCTGGTCTTGGATGCATTGAGCAATGCAACCAACATTTTCCATTGCTCATCGTTGATCCCATCAACACTGTGTTTGTCAACATCAGAAACGACCGATGTCAAGCTCGACATCTGAGGGATCAAAATAGCATGTGCAACGTTCACGCTCGCTGTAGGTAGAGCTTCTCGGTCTCATCTAGAACCAACGAATTGCGTAAGGCTCTTGCGCCCTCTTCCCGTTCGATTTCTCGGTCTGTCTCCCCACCAATCGGGAAAACCCAGGATCTGAAAGCATGAATCGGACTTGTGCCAAGATCTCCCACAGTTGGTACACACAAGCTTCCTCTTCTCTTCAGCAACAAAACGCGAGAACGACCCATGTTTCACAGCAAAAGCCTGCAGGGCGGACATTTTGAAGCTGAGTTGCTCCACGTGAAACCTCATCCTGTAGAACCACATTATACGTGGTATCAAGGTCTGGTAAGGGGTCGCGTGAAAGGAGATTTGATCGAACAACCCCATACAGATATTCACCGAAGCTCAATAAGAAAGTCATGGACACGATCTTCGTTTCGGTCCTTTTCCAGCAGAGATTTCATATTGCAAGTGCAATTGTTGCATTTACAAGCTCGCAACGGTCGGGAATTGAGCAGATCGCCAAATCCGACTGAGCTTACCGTAATAGGCATCAACACTCATCCCTCCTTGAGTACAATAAGCCAATTCGGAACGAAGACGCTGTGTACGAGCTCCGTTCTTCACAGCAAACCAATTATGCAGATGATTCCAAAGATCCGAAGCCTCTTCGTGATGAGACACATCTAAACGGAAGCGCGGTTCGATCGTGTTCTTAATCCAGGATACAACCAAGTAAATTTTTTATTTCCAGTCTTCAAAATCCGGTGAGTCGGGTTCAGGTCGAGAGATTTTGCCGTCGGCAAAACCAAACATTTTCTGAGATTTAAGAGCATGTCAGATATTGATCTCCCATTCGTCATAATTCTCGCCACGAAGTAGAGGCTGAGACATAACTAAACCGGGATTGTCCCCTGCGGTAAGATCATAGGGAGATATTGTGTGTCGGTGCACAACAGCTCCTTCTTTGGTCGTTGATTTCGTGGTCGCAGACATCGTCGGGTTCGATTTCGAGGTTCGAGTTTCGATGGTCGATTTTCAAAGGTGAGCGGCTATTCTGTGTTCGGACTCTGATACCATAACACGTTCAGCCAAGTTTCAGTGAATTTCTTTGTGTATTCATCAGCACCATACGTCCAACATATATACACAAAACAAATATGGAAAGCTTTGTGCCTAAGTTTATGACCGGATCTCCTATAATTATGGCCTGATCTTCCGCAATAAAATAATATCGAACGATCACGATTATACTATGTTTCAATCGATGACCACAATCAAACCACATTCAAATCAATTAAACCAAAAACCAATGGAATGACTATGGAAAAATCTCAAAATCAAATCAAGCGGTAAAAAATAAAATATCAAATACAGAAATTGAACAATTGAGATTATACTGAACTTTAATTAAACGGTCCACAGCTTGCTGACAAATTGTCAACTGAACGACCAAAATTTAATCTACCGTCAATATAGCGCTACATGGATGCGCCTGCTCACCCGTATCCATATCGACTACAAAGTTGAACGCCATGTTATCGAATGGCTGAAAACGAATAAAACACAAATCTAACAGCTTCAAACAAATCTCAATACTCAATCCAAAAGCTAAAGAACTTTATCAGAAGATCACATCGGATGTTCAACAATGAAGGCATTTGTTGTCGTACTGCGTGTAATTCGGTCTGAAATCTACGACCCAATGTCACAATTCAACCAAAAATTAAATATAAACCGGTCTAGATCAAAACAAATGCCAGGAAAAAAAAGGAACACAATTGGACGGCACATAGCGAACCAGTTCACTCCAAAAATGAATCGAATGACTGAAAAGCCAACACATCATCAGCTTTATTGTTCAAATTTTATTTTATATAATATCCAGATTTACCACTTAACGGGGAACCTGTTCAGCACAGAAAAGGAATAACAGCTTTCCTACTCTTGGGATACTCGTCCTTGAACTTGTCCATGTACCATCTATGGCTCGCACGTGCACGAGGAATCAAGTTGGCACACGTGTATAGGAAAAACCCAAACCCAGCCCAAGACCACGTCATCACAGCCCAGCCCAACCACTCTACTATCTCTCCTAAGTAATTCGGACAGCTCACCAATTCGAACCAGCTTCCTCTCGGTATCACATAACCCCGGTTCTCTTTCTTCAGCCTCACCAGAGTCCGGTCTGAAATCATATTTATCCACATTCCGGTTATGAAAATTATCAAACCAATACTGAACCGCAACCAGAACCGATGAGTATCGTCGTAGTCGCTCTTGTAGTGAGAAACCCACCTAGCCTGTGCACAAAACCGAATTAGTGATACCAAATCAAACGACCTTACCGAGAAGCAAAAATTAAATTTGATACGACCTGATGGTTCCGGTTTAGATTGGTTATATATCCTCCCCATTATTAACAAAGGGGTCGGTATGCCTATAAACACGAATAAAGTCTAACCAAATTTTTAGAACGGTTTAGTTTGATTTTTTCCGGGTTGGTCCGGTAGACAGACATTTGTAAATCTCGTGCGTGAGTTATTATGACAAAGAAAGCCAGACAAGATTCTAATAACTGAAATTAATTTATTGGTATCTGCACACCGCAAAACCTAACCGGAATCTGCCGCGGGTTACCTGGATGTAGGCGTTGAGAAGGTTAAACGCGAAGGCCATGGCGGCGACGGTGATCGGGAAGCCGCTTTTAGCGACGGCGGCAGAAGAGTTGCGACGGAGTCGAAGGGGGTAGATGATGGTACGGTGGAAGTAATGAAGCAGATACAGAGAGATCAAAAGGAGAGCTCTGGGATTGAGAAAGTGACGGCCGAAGGAAAACACGAGGAGAGTGAGCCACAGCGCCGGGCTCTCCATGAAGAACCAGGCAATAGGCGGCGACACGGTGGGTCCCCATCCGGGCCGGTTGTGTTTTCCGTATGGTGCTTGAAGGAATTTCAGAGCCAGGGCGGTCGGTGGGCCTGAGAAAATTAGGGTTACAACGCAGTACCTGAAGAAAGAATGGTCGCCGACATCCGACATTTCAGGGTTTGTTCTTATATTTGTTGGTGGGCTTTTTTGCTTGTTTAGTTCAGGAGGAGAGATCGGAGATCTGTGAGAAGGTCGAATCGGTGTTTGATGTATGAACTTGGAAGACCGCTAAGTTTGGGCCATTAATTGGATATTCTAGATTGTTTGGGGTATAAATGGGAAAAAAGGTAAACTTTTTTATTAAGATATCTACGATATTTTTCTTATAGGAAAAGACTTTCAATCCATAAATTCTAACTTTCATTAAGTCAATGTATCTATATTCCACCTAAATGTTTAAATTTTAACTTTGATTTATAAAATCTAATATGTACAAAAAAAAAACCATAGCATTGATTAGAAAAGATAATATCAATTTCTCCTAAATAGATGAAATAAAATGAACAAAAAAACATTGTGAAAAATCTAAACCTAAAATAAGTGAAAACTCCTAAATAAT